>PVIU01001734.1:0-198986 GCA_004026605.1 Ondatra zibethicus
CTCTACGTGAATGCCATCATGACCCCAGAAGCCTGCTGCCGCCCCTGTGCCATCCATAGCCATCGCACAACCTGTTTCTCTCTCCTGTGCCTGCTGTGACCTGGCAGAGTTTGCAAGGCAGGCCTCCCTTCTGCTTCTGTTTTACCACTGCCCCCCCAGCCCTCCTAATCCCCTCACTACACCCCTGCCCAGCCCTCCTCATCCCCCTCACCACACTCCTGCCCAGCCCTCCTCATCCCCCTCACCACACTCCTGCCCAGCCCTCCTAATCTCACCACACCCCTGCCCAGCCCTCCTCATCCCCTAACCACACCCCTGTCCAGCTCTCCTAATCCCTTTACCACACCCCTGGCCAGCCCCCCTCGTCTCTCACCTACAGTGTGAAACCACTCCTCCACTCCTGACCCTCAACACAGTGCCTACACAGCAACAAGAGTATCTTCTCCAAAAGGGAGTCTGCTTGGTTGGCCTCCTCCAAGTCTATAAACTCCTCTCTGGGGTTCCTTGTCACCTCTGAGCAAATCCAACAGAGCAGGAAGAGGCTGCCTGGAACCCTGAGTTCTCACCAGTGCCCACTCCATACTTGAGAATCTAAGTGGAACTTTCTAGACTCTTCCATTTGGGGTTTGCTGAGAAGATCTCCTCTGCTTCTACTTAGAGTTCCCACCTCCCTCCCCGACTCAGCTCTTGTCTAGCCAAGCAGCTGGATTCCCATCTGGGAGCTTCTCCAGTATGGATATGGGACCTCCACCCCTGTCCATATGTGGCTATAGTGAGCTGTCCAGAGATGTTCAGGAAGCCTTATCAAATGACTCCATCTCTTCCCTCACCGCCCTCAGCTGGAGATCAATGATGTGACCAGAGCTTGGGGCCTGGAGGTGGACCGTGTAGAGCTGGCAGTGGAGGCTGTGCTGCAGCCACCCCAAGACAGCCCAACTGTGCCCAACCTGGACAGCACCCTCCAGCAGCTGGCCTTCCACTTGCTGGGGGGAAGCGTGAGCTCAGTGGCAGGAGGTGCCCCACCCCCAGGGCCAGGTAAGGAATCTGCAGTGCTTACCGGCTCCTCTTAAGAGCAGTTTTTCTTCTAGTCCCTTTTGCTTAGCTGGTTCATTCCGCCCCATTTCTAGAGCTGACTGGAGTGAGGGCCTGGAGAAGAGCCCAGTGTGCAAGTGTGTAGAGGCCCTAGTACCTCTGGGAAGAAGCTATGGTCCTGCATGAGTAGCTGGAGGGAGGGCTGTGCTGCAGGCCAGAGTAGCTTTGATGTGCTTTGGGGATGTTGCCTGGGAACCTGGAGGCAGCTTCGGAGAGGATACAGCTGTACAGAGCATGAGGGGCTGTAAGAGGAAGCTTCACAAAAGCGGTGGGGTGGTGCCGACCTTTGCAGTGCACTAGCTGTTCTCTGTCTCCCTCCCAACCCAGTAGACACCTTGGAAATGATAAGTGAAGTGGAGCCGCCTGCCTCTCATACTGGGGCTGGGGATGAGCCCAGCTCAAAGCAGCCTGTGGCTGAGGGGCTTCTCACTGCCCTGCAACCCTTCCTGTCAGAGGCACTGGTTAGCCAGGTTGGGGCCTGCTATCAGTTCAACGTCATCTTGCCTGGTGGCACCCAGAGTATCTACTTCCTGGACCTCACTGCAGGTGTGGCCGTCCCCTCCATCCTTCCCTTCCCACTCAGGTTGCTTGTGCCCTCTCCCTTGGTCCTTTAAAGACCGTCCGCTGCTCCTCCCACCCGATTGGAACGAACCCATAATGACAACCAGGGCTTTGGTTCTATTCTGCCCTGTGATTGGTAGAATAGCTCAGTCAGGTAGCCGGGAGCCTCATACACAGCAGGCCTGCTGCATACCAGGCTCTGCACTGAGCACCCTCCTTGTCAAGATTATCATTCTCTTCATAAATTTGCAAACAGAAGCAACAAGCAGTTACAGTCAGTAAAGTTTGAAGCCACTGTATTAGAACCTGCCTACTCCCACTGTATGTGTGGGGAGTGGGGTTAAGTCTAGGCCACACCCCCAGCTCTAGAATTTGAACTAACCAGTGCTTGCTGTTCCCAGTGGGATGTGCTACCTCTCCTCCCCACATAAGTATCCTCTTACTGATGCCAATGCTACCTCCCCACAGGACAAGGCAGAGTGGGACATGGAGCACCTGATGGCATCCCTGATGTGGTGGTGGAGATGGCTGAGGCAGACCTACAGGCCTTGCTGTGCAGGGAACTGCGGCCCCTGGGGGCCTACATGAGTGGGCGGCTGAAGGTGAAGGGTGACCTAGCTGTGGTCATGAAGCTGGAGGCTGTCCTTAGGGCCTTGAAGTAGCAGTGTTGGTTGTCCATCCATGACCTAAGCCTGAACCTGGTGCCAAGCCAGAGAAGCCTCTTGGGATAGGAGGCATTGGTCTGGGCTGCAGAAAATTGAAGCCTGAAGGTGTTTCCAGCCCAACCAGGATCCCAGAAGGCTGGGAGACAACTGTTGCTGGTCATTGCTGAGTCAGGTGTCCTGCACTTTTACCTGTGGTGGTTCTCTGGACAGGCCTGTGCTCACTCGATTCCCAACAAAGTGCCTAGTCCTGAGCTTGCCCTACCCAGCTGATAACTTGACTGTACAGACAAGAGGCACAGAAGCAGCCTGTATGTCACCTAGGTGAAGGACCAGAGCACATGGATCATGGCTCTGACATCCAGGGAGATCAGAGAGTAGGGAAAAGCAGGGAGGGCAGCCCCCCAAGAAGGGGTTGCTGCAGTGGAGCCAGGCTGCCCCTCTTTCCTATTGACAAGCCAGAACAGGTTAGGAGGGGAGGGTTGTTTTTTCAGGGGGCCTGCTCCCGAGGACACCTGGTCTTGTCCACTAGCTCCATCGTGCATGCTTGAGGAGCTGGCTCAGGGCAGCATGTGGGAGAGCCCTGCTATTCTGTGCTTACTAGAGGCTTGAGAGCCTCTGACAAATAAATGTGGCGTTTACTGTGTGCATTGGAGAAGCGCAGCTGGCTGTGGGACGCGGTGGGACAAGCAGCGTCTATAAGAGCCAAGAGCCAAGGCTAGAGGCTGACACAGGCTCTCGGAACATTTGAAGCTTTTCCTTCTGGGAAGAGCCCTGAACGTCAGGAGGAGGTGACTGTGGGTTGCTCTCTGTCTCTTTTTATAGCGAGGGAACAGATTTACCAGGGAAGTAGGGCGTGAGTACAAAAACTAACTTACTAGAGAACAAGATGAGGGGCTCTTAAAATGTTCAGGTGCAGAGCTGGAGCCGCTGCGAGCAGCCCTCTTCCTGCCCTCAGATGTGGTTGCTTCCCTGGCATGAGAGAGATACAGCTTGAGTCCTGGCTTTGGCTCATCTGACTTCTGCTCCACTGGTAGAGCCTCAGCTCGTAACTAAGAAGTGAATGGAATGTTCTGGAGAGGCTTGTAGAGAAAACCAAATCACACACCAAGCCCACAGCCCTCAGCTTGTCTTCTGCCAGTGCCAGTCCTTTCTCCTGGGCCCTTGTACTGGTACCAGGTCCTAAAGTGTGTCCCTCTGTCTTTTCTGGTGCCAGACGCTGTCTTGTTTTGCTATAGGTTCTCCACCTGGCCTGGCCTCCCTCAGAGCTAGTGCAGGCCCCACATACAGTAGGAATCATCTTGAGGCTTTCTCTCTGAGCCTGTGTTCCAAAGCCCCTCTCTAGGCCCTGCTAGCTACCCAGTGCCCCTTAGAGTCTTTCCCTCCTGCCCGAGCTCCCTCAGCTATTGGGTAGCCAGGAACCAGAGTCTAGACAGCTCAGAGATTTCTTTTCTTTCTTTTCCCCAAGAATGCAGCTAATGTCACTTTATGTTTTTTAAATGATTAGAATTTATTTTTAACAAAATAAAATACAGTAAGGTAAAACCAATGCATCATATCTAAGTTGGACAAGCCAAGCCAACAGAAAAAAGAAAGAACCTCAAGAAAAGGCAAAAGAGTCGGAGACCCCCTTGTTGTCACACTCAGGAGTCCTCTGCAAGTCCTAGACTGAAAGCTATAACATAAACAGGGCCCCGTGTGCCCCCTGCTTCAGCCTGAGTTCCTGTGAGCTTTGCTCAGTTATTTTCGAGGACCTTGTAATCCTGATGTCCTCTGTCTCCCCCACTCCTGCCCTTTCTGTAGGGTCCCCTTAGCTCTGAGGGGGATGATTTGATGGAGACATCTCATTTAGAGCTATGTATTCCAAGGTCTGCCTCTGCACATAATGTCTGGCTGTGGGTCTCTATATTCCCATCTGCTGCAGGAGGAAGCCTCTCTGATGATGGCTGAGCAAAAAACTGATATATGAGTACAGCAGAGTGCCATTAGGAGTTATTTTATTGTTTTTTTTTTTTTGTTTTTTGTTTTGTTTTTGTTTGTTTTTTTTTTTAGACCAGTAATATTTGGTTTTACCATAGGTCTCTGAGCTGTCTAGACTCTGGTTCCTGGCTACCCAAGCAGTGTTCCATCTCATGGAGTAGGCCTTAAGTCCCATCAGACATCAACTGTTAGACCCACACAGTTTGTGTCACCGTTGCCCTATATATGCGATGTTTGTAGATCAAAGGTTTTGTTGGTTGGTACCTTTCTATGTCATAGACATCAGAACTTCGGGAGTTGTAGGCACTAGCTCAGCCCCTCGTTCAGTGAGTTGTGTTGTCTTTAGCAGTGGGGCCTTGCTGCCAGTTTATGGAGAGCAACCTATTGTCTGGGCAAATAGCATTTGCTTGGGGATTTCCATGGGGCCTTCTTGGTCAACAACTCAGTTGGATGAAACCCAGTCCCGGCACTGCAAGCCCCGTTTGGTGACACGAGGTGGCCAATAGGAGTTCCATATCCCTCATCATTTAGACTTCTTTAGGCTCTGCTTCATATAGTATAGGAGGTTTCACCTGCACTGTTTCCATACCACCCCTCAAATGCCCCTCAGTTCTAGCTGTATTTCCCCTCGTTCCCTCTCTCAGTCTCATCTCCCCTCCCTTCCCACCTGGTCCCCCTGTTCTCTCCTCCCCCACCTCCTGCTCCAGTCCCCCCTACCAGGGAGATCCACATATTCCCACCCCAAGTCCTTGTATGCCTTACCTCTCTGGACTGTAGCTTGGTTTTTATTTATTTAAACTAATATCCAGATATAAGTGAGTACATACTGTATTTATCTTTCTGGGTCTGGGTTACTTCACTCAGAATTATTTATTTTTTCTAGTTCCATCTATTTGCCTGCAAATTTCTTGTTGTCATTAAAAAAAAAAGCTGAGTAATACTTGTATAAATGTACCTCGTTTTCTTTATCCATACCTCTGTTGAGGGACATCTAGGTTGTTTCCAGCTCGTGGCTATTATGAATAAAGCAGCAGCAAACGGGGAATCCTTTTTTGTGCCACTATGTCCGCTGGGCCATTAGCTACCTGTGAGCATTCACCTACCAGTGCCCTGAAGGGCTGCTCACACGGGAACCCAGGCCTCCTTCCATGCTCCCTCATCCACAGAACCTTGGCAGCCAGCTCCGCATCCCAGGAAGGAGCAGTCAGTTCCAGGAAAGATGATCATGGCTTAAGGAGAACTGAAACTGAAACGCCTTTTTGTTTTGTTTCTTAATGAACTTCGGATTAACATTCCTGCTCCAGGAAATGGGAACTTCTGTGGATGTCTTTGTGTTTCCTGAGTGAGTGCCTCACTGGGTGTGGCCAGCACCCCAGAGATGTAGCCCACAGGCTCAAATGCCCTTGGGCCGGAAGACAGGGCATACCGGGCAGTCCACAGGGGAGGGGATACAGAAACACCTAAAGGGTCTGTCAGAATCTTCCCTGAGACTGCCACTGGGTAGACCACTAAAAGAGGGAGGGACACCCCTGTTAGAGGGGTGAAGAGACAGGCTGACACCTCCAATCTGAGGAGGTGGAACTGACATATGAGGGCTCTGTGAGGGATTTTTGAGGAGCCATAAAGAGTAACTTTTATTATGTGCTTACTGTATCCCTGTGCTGAGCTAGAAAGAGTAGCTATTATTGTGTGCCTACTGTATCCCTGTACTGAGCCAGACACTTCTATTTGCCCCTCAGCATAATCTAGTGAGTAAATGTTAGTGGTTAGTCCTTGCTAATTGATATGTAAATATTTATAATGTGGTATTTGGGTGGCATTTTAAAGTATCTCTCTCTCTCTCTCTCTCTCTCTCTCTCTCTGTGTGTGTGTGTGTGTGTGTGTGTGTGTGTGTTTGTTGTGTGACGTGACAAGACTGGGTTCATAGCCCCACCTGGCTTATAACTCAGTATGCATCCCAGGCTGACCCTTGACTGTCCGTCCTAATGTCTCGACCTGTGTTCTAGGATCTTAGGCATATGTTAACACACCTGTTGGTCTGTACATTTTGAATAGATGTCTTAGTTACTTTTCTACTGCTGTGAAGAGACACCATGACCAACTTAGAAAAGAAAGCATCTAATTGGTGGGGGGCTTGCTTACAGTTTCAGAGGCTGAATCTGTGGCAGGGAGCATGGCAGCAGGCTGGCAGGCATGTCATTGGACAGCAGTTGAACATCTTATCAAACAGTTCCAGCAACTGGGGGCTAAGAAGTCAAATATAAGAGCCTATTGGGGTGTTCTCATTCAAACCATCACGATAGCTGATATATCCACATGGTTGAAAACAAACAACAACAAAAACAAAAAACAAAACAAGGGGCTGGAGAGGAGGCCCAGAGACTAAGAGCCCTGGCTACTCTTCCAGAGGACTGAGGTTAATACTCAACTTCTACACAGCTGCTCACAACTGTAACTCCAGGCTTGTGGATCTGACACTCTCTTCTGGCCTCAGGCACCAAGCATGCATATGGCACACAGACATACTTGCAAGCAAAGCAAAAAGCCTATACACTTAAAGTAATATAATAATAAATTTGTTAAGGATTGAGGGAAAATGCTGTGAAGATTGTCCCTAATGTGCTCCACCCCACTGAAGTGTCATCTTCCTCCACACAGCCTTGTGATGCTCCCAGAAGGGTTGTTATATGATGGTGGTGATTATTATTGTAGATCTTGCCCTGTAGCCTAAAATGCCTCAAGTTTATAGGTTTATTCCGACTGCAGAGTATTGCAGGCATCCCCACATGCCCAAGTGTTACCCCCGCCCTGGAGTAGGAGGCTGCTAGTTCGTTCCCAGCCACCCAGACCCAAATAATCACACAGAAACTATATTAATTACAACACTGTTTGGCCTATTAGCTCAGGCTTCTTATTGAGTAACTCTTGCATCTTAACCCATTTCTATTAATCTGTGCATCACTATGAGGCTGTGGCCTACTGGTCAGGTTCTGGCGTCTGTCTCCTTCGTCAGCTACATGGCATCTCCTTGACTCTAACTATTCTCTCTCTGTATCTCTGTTCGGATTTCCCTTCTGGCTTTACTCTGCTAAGCCATTGGCCGAAACAGCTTTATTTATCAACCAATAAAAGCAACACATATTCAGAAGAACATCCCACATCACCCCCAGCTTTGTTTGAGACAGGGTCTTCCTATGTACCCCAAGCTGGCCTTGGCCTCATGGATCTTCTGTCTCAAAATCTCGAATGCTGGAAATATCGGCATGTGCCACCACACCTCACTGCCTCCTTTATTCCTAATACTTCATTGCATTTCCAGCACTGGCCCGTGCCTGTCATTTAATGAATACCAGCAGCCGGCTCTGAAAGTCAGCTGACTGAATAAAATGAAATCTTGTGACTGGAGAGATGGCCAAGTGGATAGTTTCTTCCAGATAATCATGAGGACTGGATTTGAGTCTCCAGGGCTCATGAAGAAACTGGGCTTGTGTGGGTGGAGATCTGTTACTCCAGAAACGGGATCCCTAGACGAGCCAAGACTGACGAACTCAGCTCAGTGAAATACCTGCCTCAGTAAGTACAGTGGAGACAGATTTAGGAAGAGAGCCAGTGCCCACTTCACATGCATATGCACCCTCACAAATGTGTCCCCCATGTGTATATGTATGCAAAAGATTGATTTGGTTTGCTGAGGAAGGAAGCAAGGGAGACAGAAATACTGAGGTATCACAGAAGAACAATGGAGGAGTAAGATGACAAGAACAAACAGAGAAGAGAAGAGAGTGTGCAAAGGAGCAGGGCCCCACAAGGAGGAGAGGAGGAGCCAGGTGCTCCCCGAGTTACTCTAGAGCAGTGGTTCTCAACCTTACCAGTGCTGCGACGCTTAATACAGTTCCTCATGTTGTGACCCCAAGCATAAAATTATTTTCTTTGCTGCTCCATAACTGTAATTTTGCTACTATTAATAATCATGATGTAAATATCTGATAAACAGGATATCTGATATGTGATCCCTCTGAAAGGGTCTTTAGACCCCCAAAGAGTGTGCGATCCACAGGTTGAGAACCACTCCTCTAGGGTCACAGGTCTCTGTCCCCACCTAGACTGTATCCTAACTTTGACCTTGGAGCTGAGAATAAGAAAACTGGCCTTGTAGCATCTAAGCTGATTTTAGACCCTGTAGTATTCAAACCACTAGGCTTGCCACCAAGATGCAAATAAAGCCTGCTGGTCACCCTAGTGGGGCCAGAGTCACCTAGAAGAGGAAAAACTAAGGAGGGACTCTCAGAGGTCTCCCTGCCTTCGGCCTCCTGGTCTGATGACAAAGGAAACCTGAAGTAAGCAGGCTGCAGTGTGTGGCGCCATCTGGTGGTGCTTGGAGAACAAAAGGATTTTCTTCCAGACAAAGCTTGCAGGGTGGGAAAGGTTCTGAGGATAGAGAGGGAAAATGTGGGTACCCAGGAGAGTTTACCTGGCCTGGCCACTCCCATCTTCATAACGAACAAACATCCCTGCTGTACCTGGGCCTGGGTGGGTTTGCTGGGGCTGAGGGCAGAAAGAGAAGGGAGGAGTTAGTCAGAAGAAACTGACTTTAGTTAGTTAGGTTTTTGGATTAAATCTGTGAGGTAGGCTAGTTATATCAAAGACCATTTCCCCACATTTTATGACCATTAAAAATGAGGATTTCTACATCAAGTGTAACACATTTTAATATAATACAGTGTGAGTTTTGTAGGTTTTTCCATGGGAATAATCCAGCCAAGAGCAGGTCTCAGCCTCCTCAAATACTGCTTTCTTTCCTGATGTGTTTACAGAGTTAAATATCTTCTAACCCTACAAATCATTTTCAAATATAATGCAACTCATATGACTGCTACATTTAATAATAAAAGAAGCTGACATGAAATTAATGACATCCATTAATAATGGATGGCATCTTATAAACATTTGATTAAATATTGATGAATTTGTGTTATTCTTTAGTTTTCCCCCTTTACAACCAAGCATTTATCTTAGGTTTTAACCATTTATGTGGGTCCCTGAGACTGACAAGAGCTCTTTGCATGCCCATGGAGGGAACCTCCTTATCTGATGCATAAATATGTGGTCCTGATGTTACCTCCTCATAAGAAAGCCATAAAAAATAAAAATGAGGCAGGTTATGGTGATACATGCCTTTAATTCAACACTCTTGGGAGGCAGAGTCAGGTAGATCTCTGTGAGTTTGAGGCCACCCTGCTCTACATAGCAAGTTCCAGGCCAGTCATAGTTATATAGTGAAACTCTTTCTAAATAAACGGCTGGAATGAAAGTGATTCAGAAGTTAAAGAGTGCTTACTGCTCTTGTGAAGGATCTGGGTTTGGTTCCCAGCACGCACAACTGCGAATTACCTCATACTGCAATGGTTCTGATGCCCTCTTCTGGCCTCTGTGGGCTCCTGCATGCACATGGTGCCCAGATTCTCACACAGTCTCACACACATAAGCATAAATGAAAACAAATCTGTAAAAGGTAACAATAAAAAAGAATAAAACTGCATCACAGATGAAAGGACAGCACAGGGCCTGGTACACTCTTAAGCACCCCATAAAAAGCAGTTGATGTTCTTAAACATCCAGTGCACACACGTCCATTCGTTCATGAACTGCATCAGAAATGTCAGTGTCTGGGAAAACTGCTGCTGTTTTGCCAATAGGGCATGATGAACCTGTCCAGTGCCCTCTAAGTAACTGCTTATGCCCACAGAATGCTGTTGCTGTCGACTTGGCCAGGAAACGTGCTTCTGTAGTGGCCAGGAATGACTGCAGAGACTCACGGCTGGTCAGGTACAAAGAATAAATGAGTATTGAATGCCCAGCCATAAGTGGAACATTAGTATCACCCCCTCAAAACTCAGGGAACGTCGTGGAAGAAGGGGTGGGAATAATGTAAGTGCTAGAGGAAGGGTAAAGTGAGGTGTGGAATGATCATTTCTAGGTATGACGTGGCCTCTTGCATGCTTGAACATACAACACCTGCCCAAGACCTGGGCAAAATTGGGCCTATCAACACCCGGTCATGCAAAGAAGCTAAAAATATAAAATGGAAAAAAGAAAGCATATTCAACAAGTGGTGCTGGCATAATGATATCAACATGTAGAAGAATGCAAGTAGACCCATATTTATCACCATGCACAAAACTCAAGTCCAAATGGATCAAAGACCTCAACATAAAACTAACCACAATGAACCTCATAGAAGAGAAAGAGGGAAGTTTACTTGAAAGCATTGTCACAAGAGACCACGTCCTAAATATAACCCCAGTAGCACAGACACTGAGAGCAACAATTAATAAATGGAACTTCCTGAGACTGAAGAGCTTCTGTAAAGCAAAGGACACGGGCAAAAAGACAAAATGACAGCCTACAGAATGGGAAAAGATTTTCACCAAGCCCACATTGAACAGAAGACTGATCTCCAAAATATACAAAGAACTCAAGAAACTTGACATCAAAAGAACAAATAATCCAATAAAAAATGAGGTACAGACCTAAACAGAGAACTCTCAACAGACAAATCTCAGATGGATGAAAGACACTTAAGGAAATGCTCAACATCTTTAGCCATTAGAGAAATGCAAATCAAAGCAACTCTTGAGATTCCATCTTACATCTGTCAGAATGGCCAAGATCAAAAACACTGATAACAGCTTGTGCTGGAGAGGATGTGGTATAAGGGGAACACTCCTCCATTGCTGGTTGGAATGCAAACTTGTACAGCCACTTTGGAAATCAGTATGATGATTTCTCAGAAAATTAGCAAACAATCTACCTCAAGACCCAGCAATATCACTTTTGAGTATATACCCATAGGATGCTCAATCATACCACAAGGACATATGTTCATAGCATCATTGTTTGTCATAGCCAGAACCTGGAAACAACCTAGATGCCCCTCAACAGAAGAATGGATAAAGAAAATGTGGTACATTTACACAATGGAGTACTACTTAGCAGTAAAAATAAATAAATAAATAATGACATCTTGAAATTTGCAGGCAAATGGGTGGATCTAGAAAAAACCATATTGAGTGAAGTAACCCAGACCCAGAAAGACAAATATAATATGTACTTACTCATAAGTGACATAAAACAACAACAACAACAAACCCAGAGAACCTAGACAACAAAGAGGACCCTAACCTAAGAGAGACATACATGCTTCTACATAGGAAGGAGAAAAAGACAAGATCTCCTGAGTAAATTGGGAGCATGGGAGGTCACAGAAAAGGGTAGAAGAGGAGAGGGGAGGAAAAGAGGGGAACAGAGAAAAACGTATAGTGCAATAAAAATAATTAAAAAAAAAACCACGAGGTCCCATATCTATAAAGTAAAAGAAAAAGCAAGAAACATTTCAGCATGGTTCACTCAGCAGCTGAGCCCCTCCCTCAGGGTCTGTGCCAGATGTCCTCTGCTGTAAAAACAGCACTGGGTGGGAAATGGCTCTGGATACTGCAAGGCGAAAAAGAACTTGAGTTGTTCAGAGGGGAGGGTGTTTCAGGTGAGAGTTACAGAAAAGAGAGAAGAGTGGAAAAAACCAAAGTCTTACTGGTGCAGTTGGGGTAAATACAGACAGAGCCTTTGTTTGTATGGATTCACAAACATGCATTAATAAAATAATACTGGTTTTTAAAAATGCCCTGTCGTGGAGGGGAAGGGACTCATAAGGCCCTACTTTTTACTCATATTCCTGTAAATAACTCCTTTGTAACCCAGACACACACACACACATCCCAAAGTCAAAAGGAGGTTAGTTGAGAAGACCAGGGAGATTGGTGGGAGTGGAAGGGAGACGAGAGGGTAATGGAGGGTGACTGTGATTGAGATATATTATTTATATGTATGAAAGCGTCACTCTGAAACCCACTATGTATAATTGATATATATATTTTTAAAAATTAAACATTTTACTGGGTGCTGACTTTGTCCTGGGTAAGGCAGTGTTCTTGGTGGCACTGTTAAAACAGCGAATCAACTCAACTAAGGTGTAAATCCCGTGGAATTTTCATTCTAGTTGGGAAGACTAGACATGAGCAAGAGTCCTAAAAGCTTAGTGTGTTAGAAGGACATACATGCCTTGGGAAAGGGCCTGGCGCATTTCAGAGCAGCAAGGAATCTGTGTGGCTAGAATGGAAAGAGGCAGAAAGTGGCGGAGGAGGCCAGAGGGGAAAAGGGACCAGGTCAGGTGGGGCGCTGGGGCCGCTGTAAGGACCCGGTGTACATTGGGGATTCTGGGCAGATGTTCCGGGGAGACTGAACAAACAATGAAGCAATATGAAAAGTAGACTATGACCCACAGCCTGAGCCATTGGCCCAGGAAACCACTCCCTTTATCAGAGTCAACAGCCAAGAAGCTAGCTTGCTGTCAGCCAGACTTTAAGAAGTCAGATTATGAGCCCAAGCAACCACCCAGGAAGGAAAACAGCTTCTGCAGTGATCAGCTGCATGGCTAGGACTGCTTTAGTGATTGACAGGGTCTCTCCTATGTATCCTTGCCTCCGAGTTAGAACCAACTTGAGGAAGATCAATATGTCCCTGTTGTAGGTATGCTATGTCAGAAACATAGATATGTTTGTCTTTCCATGATATCAGAATTTATTGAATAACCAATAAATTCACCAGCTACATGGTTTTATCGGTTATTATTAACAAAACAATTCCAGTTACCCTCTATAGCTAGCTAGCCACAGGCAAGCAGGGCTTCTTTTATTCCAAACTTGTTAATATTACATTTACTTACTTTATTTAAGGTGCGTGCACATGCACAAGCCACATTGTGTGTAGAGGTTGGAAGGTAGCATGTGGGAGTCCATTCTCTCTCACTGTTTGGGGTCTGGGTATCAAACTCAGGTTGTCATTCTCAGCACCTTTACCCACTGAGCCATCTCCCCGTCTCTTAGTTACTAACTCCCAGATCACACACTGACACTCCGCACAATAATACACAGATGTGTGGTTTACAGACTGGCTGAGAACGGGCTCAAAAGGCTGCAGAATTCAAAGAAGTTGTCTTCAGGTTGGAAGCGAAGAGCTAAGACAGGAAGCCGGAGAGATGGCTCAGCAGGTAAGAGTGCACACACAATCCTTTTGGAGGGCAAGGAACATCTCTCTACGTGGCCTTTGTTCCCAGATCCTGGGACAGAGCTCTTCAAACCCAGGAGTGGCTTTGGTTATTCATATGAAACTTCACACTGGAGTTTAGCTTAATGAAGTGGCTACTTAAGGAAATCTAGTGACAGGGTCGCAGGATGCTCTCCAGGAAGAGGAAGTGATCAGAGTTAGAACGTTCACTGGGACCTCTAGGGAAAGGAGAGGGACAGGTGACCAGTTCACTTGTCAATGACCAATGCTTTATGTGATCATGCAAACAACATAGAATTCTCTCTCTCTCTCTCTCTCTCTCTCTCTCTCTCTCTCTCTCTCTCTCTCTCTCAAAAAAAAATAGAACAAACAAAAAAATCCCTCTAAATACGGAGGTCTGGAGAACTTCCAGATCAGTAGACATACGGTGGTACCGGGAGAGGCTGTGCGTTGAACAGGTGTGCGGGCTGCTTTTATGTCAACTTGACACAAGAGTCATCTGAGGGGAGAAAACCTAATTGAGAAAATGCCTCCATAAGAAGATCAGACTGTAGGCAAGCCTGTGGGTCATTTTCTTAATTAGTGATTTATGGGGAAGGGCCCTGCCCACCCTGGATGGAACAATTCCTGGGCTGATGGTCCTGAATGCGATAAGAAAATGGACTGAGCAAGCCAGGAGGAGCAAGTCAGTAAGCAGCAACTCCTCCATGGCCTCTGCATCAGCTCCTGCCTCCAGGTCCCTGCCATGTTGGAGTCCCTGCCATGACTTCCTTGATGGCAGTGATGTGGAAATGTAAGTGAAATTAGCCCTTTCCTCCCCAGGTTGCTTTGGGTCACAGTGTCTATCACAGCAAGAGTACCCCTCAGGTGACAACAGGGACAACAGACAAGGAAGCCTTCCCCGCTCGTGTCCCCCATTTGGGTGTTCTAAGTCCTATCCTTTACACAAAGAGGTGAACAGTAAAGAACAGGTCTTGCTTTCCGTGAATGGTTCTAGCCAGTCGTCATGTTGGAGAAGCATGATGGGGTCTGGCAAGGCAGAAATGCAGGGACTGGTACTTGTGACTGGCCAGGTGGTCTGGTGGCACAGCCCTTTAAGACTGGGAGGCTGGAAGCTAACTCCAGGGCGTTAGCATTAGAATGGAACTGAGCAGTGGGTTGAGGTGTCTGAGAGTCAGGTCATTTGTTGGAAATGGCAGTGCTCATGTGACCTGTGCAGTCAGGTCACACGTGCAGCCAGGAGCTGCCAACACACACTTGTCACCTCCCTCAGAGTGCCCCCCTTTAGGGTCACCGCAGTCTCCCCCATTCCTAGAGGCTGAGAGCAACTCACCTGTGTCTGTGAGCCTGCCATTTCACCCCAGTGGTGTATAAACAGACTCTTGGTGACTGAATCCTGTTGGGATTGGCAATTTCACTCAACATTCTCTCAGAAGGTCCACCCACCCAAGTCAAGTTGCTGAATGTAGCTTTAGTCCATTCTTTGGTGTCAAGTAGCAACCTGGGATGTGGATGAACCAGTGTATTTAACTATTTATACTTGGGAAGATAGCTAAGTATTTTATTTATTGGGGACTATTACAAATAAAGCTGCTATGAACATTTGTGTTCAGGTCCCAGTGGAAAAGTAAATGTCATTTTCTCTGGGTTATATGCGAGATGCTGGAATTTCTGGCATTTTTAGTTTTAAAAAGAACTGGTTTTGTTTTGAAGCTCAAGCCAAACATGGTAGTTGGGATGAAGGCATGATAGGAAAGAGAAAAGTGGGGGGTGGCTACCAAGGACGAAAGACACACCTAGATGGTACTGGAGCAGCGCATGAAGGTGGTGACAGCCAACCACACCAAAGACAGCAACTGTGGTTCAGGCTGCCGAGAAATGAAAACCCACAAGGGGTATGTGGTGTGTGAAAATCCCTTTGATTATTTGCATATGTTAAAAATGGTTCTTAGCCTGTAGAAAACCACAGGAGAATTATCAGTTACGTACGTTCTAACAGGAAGAGCCAGATAACATACAAAACCATAATTTACTAAAGCTGTCAGAGTTGAGGTCAGAGGCTCTGCCTGAGAAAGACGGAGCCAGTTGTTCTGCTGGGCAGGAAATGTGGGAGCGGAGCAGGACCGTGCTCTCCCTGTGAGGGCCTTTCCCGGGTGTGAGGAGGAAGGCTGGGAGGCAGGGAGCAGCACTTAGTGGCAGCACACACATCGGACAGCTGCTGCCTGTTGCAGCACAGGTTGACACCACATCTCACTGGTTCCCTAGCACGGTCGCCAAAACAGTGTGTTCCCTGGCCCCAAGACTGCTGCAGACGAGGCCGGAATCAAGACTCTCTGCTCTGGAGGCAAGATCAAATTTTTAAGACCTTTGTCCTGTAGGGGAGGCAGGAATGATGTCCTAGGCACACTGGAGAAGGATGGGGCAGAAACACTGGGGACCCCACCTCCTGAGACCAAGGACATAAGCTCTGAGGAGGCTGGGCCTGAAGAACCCAGCAGCATCCTGCTGGCTCCAAACACACTGACCTACATCCACTCTCTGCTTCTATATCCATTGCAGAGGGTAAGGGTTAATAACACTCACCACCAGTGGGAGAGCAACAGGAGACAGACAGACAGACACAGGACAGACAGAGAGAATGAATGACTTCTCTAACCTCAAACTCCAGCAGGAGGATTGGAAATTTGAGGTCATTTTGGGTTGTGGGGAGATCCTGTCTTGAAAGATAAATTTATGTAAAAAAATAGTCAAAAGAAAAAATAGTTTGATGTCAGAGGAAGTAGACTTTGGAGAGAGACAGGAAAAACATAAACAAGCAGGCTAAGCAAGAGGTGATAACAGTTCCCAAGGGCTGTGCCCTGGAGAACAGGCTCCCAGGAAACAGGCAATGAAGATGTCCAGAGCTAAAGGAAGGAATGGAGATCCCCCTCTTCTCTCAGCACAGCACAAGCACACAAAGGGTGAGTGGTTATGGGGATTCTGAAGAACACTGACCAATTTATTTATGAGATGTTCCACCCAGCAACAGCAAAATCCACATTCTTTCCAAGTGAATGTGTAACTTCCCGAAGACCATGTTCTGAGCCATAAATCAAATCTTGATAAATTAAAAAATAATTGAAATCATTCAAAATATGGTCTGTCATGATAGCTTAAGCTATAAATCAATAACAGAAAAATATCTGGAAACTCTCCAAATATTTAGAAATCAAGCAACAGGCTTCTAAAATAACTGATGGTTCTAAGAAGAAATTAGGAGAATAATTAGAAGTATTTTAATTAAGTGAAAATGAAAACACAGTTTGTCAAAATGTGCAGAACACCATTTACAATACCGCTCAAGAAAACGGTTTTTAAATAGAGAAGGAGGCTGGAGAGATGGCTCAGCACTTAAGATCACTTGTTCCTCCTTGAGTTTGGTTTCGGACACATGGCCAGTCACAACCATCTCTAACTCAAGTTCCAGAGGCTCTGCTGCCCTCCTCTGGCCTCCTCAGCACTGCACACACATGGCACATTACATTCAGGCAAGATACCCATGCACATAAAATAAATTTATAAAGAAAAGAATGTTATCTGTGGTTTTGCTTAAATAAATATTTCCTTGACAGGACATAAAGCGTAGTCCATATCAGAAAAAATTTCCTTATACATCTCATTTTGCTAAAATTAAAACCATTGCTCTCCAAGAATTATAGTCAGAAAATGAAAAGACAAGTCACAGGGGAATATACTAGCATAATACACAACAAATAAACCCCATGATGTATAAACAAACCAACTAAAATGAAATGGATTTACAGAGACTTCAATGAAGAAGAGATATGATGGCCCAAAAGAATACAAACAGATGCCTGACAACATCAGTCAGCAGGGACACAGACATGTAAAACTTCAGTGAGACACTGCACTCTACCTTCTAGAATGGCTTTAGAACAAAGAGGCGGCCTGCTAGAGAGCTGTGCAATAACACTCTCTGGGGAAAGCTCAGTAGTTCTACCCCCATCATGTGACTCAATGACCTCATTTAACCAAGAAAAAGTGGGGGGAAAAAGGCTGTCCACCACAGAAGCTTGTGTGAGAATATTTAGAGCAGTTTCCCCATAATAGCCCTAATCTAGGGAGAAACAAAACCAAAAGGCCAAAAATGAATCCACTAGTAAATGGAAGAACTAGTGTGGTATGTCCATGAAAATCATGGGCCATCTCTGAAATAGAATATGACTAAAGTATTGGGCTGGGAGGAGAGCCCAGCTAGCATGGGGAAAGCCATGGGTCCCATTTCCAGGACTGCAAGGGAAGAAGGAACTACATGTTATCCACACGGCAGTATAGATGAGTCTCAAAAGCATCATGTCAAGAAGGAATATGGTTTTACTTGTGATAATTACATGGGACAACAGATATAGTGAATAAAATATATATTCCAAAATCATGAAGAACTGTGGCTCAGTTGGTAGAGCGCTTACCTAGCATCTGTGAAGACCTAGGTTCAGTTCCCAGCATGGTGTAAGCAGGGCGTGGCGGCACATGCCTATGCTTCCAGTGCTTGGGAGGTGGAGGCAGGAGGAATAGAAGTTCTGTCATCCGTGACTACATGGAAAGTTCAGGGCTATCCTAGGCTAGAGGTGTTGACTAAAAAAGCAAATAAAAGTCACCAAGAAAGTGCATTTTGGATGTTTTTTATCACAAGAAGATTAGTATTTGAGATGATGGCTATGTTAATGAGTTTGATTTAATTGTTCTGTCATGTTCATGAGTCATATCCTCACCTTGTACCCCATAAATAAATACAGTAACATTTTAACTTATAATGCAAAATTAAAAAAATTAAACTATAAAACATACTTTGTGAAAGAAGCTAGAAACAAGAGGCTATATGCTATATGACACTACATACTACATGTTGCTACATACTACATAACTGCATGACACTACATACTACATGATACTACATACTGTGTGACTGCATGAAGCTACATACTACGTGACTGCCTGACACTACATACTACATGACTTCCTGACGCTACACACTACATGACTCTATGATGCTACATACTACATGATGCTACATACTACATGATGCTACATACTACATACTACATGTTGCTACATACTACATAACTGCATGACACTACATACTACATGATACTACATACTATGTGACTGCATGAAGCTACATACTACGTGACTGCCTGACACTACATACTACATGACTCTATGATGCTACATACTACATGATGCTACATACTACATGATCACATGAAACCTTGTGAAAGCCAAAACTATAGGGACAGAAAACAACTTAGTAATTCCTGGGGTCTGTGGCTGTGAAACTGACTACAATGAAGTAAAATAGAATAAGGTAGAAAAACCCAATTATTAGATACCGATTTATTGATTGAGTTAGTGATTCACTAAAATCACTGCCTGTACCACCTATTGCCAAACATGACTTCACTCCTTAACCTGGAACAGATGATCTGGAGAAATCACTGAAACAATAGGCTTGTTGCCCTTAACAACCTGCTGACTGCCACATAGGCTTCTTGCTGACCGCCGTGTAAGTGTCTGTAAAGTCTTGCTTGCTTGTTCTCCCACATTGTGGACTGATAGATACCAAGGCCTTCCAGGAGCTGTCCTGGTTTTGATCCTGCAGTGATATTGCCTCTTTTCCACTCTTATTCGTGTTAGAGTGCTTGTTCCAGAAAGATTCCCACAACAGAAGCAAGAGGGGAGTGGATTTTTTGTTTGTATTTTATGTGTATAAGTGCCTTGCCTGAATGTACGTGTGCCATGTCACAAGGTGTCTATGGAGGCCAAAAAAGGGCCTTGGATCCCCTGGAACTGGAGTTACAGATAGTGTGATCCACTATATGGGAATTGAACCTGGGTCCTCTGGAAGAGTGGACAGTAGTTTTTAATTGCTGAGCTATGTCTCCGGCCCCAAGACAGAATTTTGAGGGCAACTAACTTTTTCCATATTTTTATTGTGGGAGTATTTATATATTTATATTTTTTCAAAACTTATCAAAATCTACACATAAAGAGGTATAATGTAACTATATGCAAATTATTCCTTAGTTATACTGAAAAAAATAAAAGAGACAATGGCTGTAACTAAGAAATGATGTCATATATCCAGAAAAAACTCATCTCTCTGGACTAGCCGAGAAGAGACAGAGTTCTGCTCCCCCTGGTGGCCTCAATGTGCAATGACAGTCTGTTCCCTGACAGACTGCTGGGACTCCAGTCAGGCTGAGACCCTCTCTCGCCTGACTCTGGAGCGCTGCCAGGATTGGAGCTCATTGATGCCAGGAAGTGGTTGTCCCATGCACCACAGGCACAGCCCTAAAGTTTTGGGTATGTCTTACTTATTTTTCTATGCCTGTGATGAAACACCATGATCAAAAGCAACTTCGGGAAGAAAGGGTTCATTCAGCTTTCAGTTCTTAGGTCGCAATGACTGAGGGAGGGCAGGGCAGGAACTCAAGCAGGAACCCGGAGGCAGGTCAGCGTCCGTAAGTACAGACCAAGGAAAAATGCTGCCTACTGGCTTGCTCACTTCTCATGGCTCTCTCAGCCAGCTTTCTTGTACAGCCCAGGACCACCTCTCCAGGGCTGGCAGTGAGCTGGGATCCCCAACATCAATTATCAATCAATTAAATGCCTCCATGGGCTTTTCCATAGGCCAGTCTTGTGGGGAAACTTCCCAGTTGAGGTTCCTTCTAAAATGACTCTAGTTAGTGTCAAGTTGACAAAACCTCAGTCAAGACAGGGGCTACGCATGCTGACACAGCAAAGACAGACCTTTGTCAGGAGTCTGAGTCTTAAAACCAGCTGTAACCAAACCCCGCAGGAAGAAAGCAGAAAGGGCAAGCTATTTAAAAACACATGGGCAAGCTATTTAAAAACACACAGCCTGGAGACACATGCCTGTCATCCCAGCTGGTGGGGAGGCTGAGGCAGGAAGATGACAAATTCCTGGACTGCAAGTGAGCTGAAAGTCAGACTGGAAATTTTAATAAGATCTTGCTGTCATTTAAAAAACAAAAGGTAAAAGGACTTGAGAATATAGCTCAGCGGTAGAATATACCCCAGACGCTGGGTCCGCGGCAAGTACCACAGCAAACATCAAGAGCTTCTTCAGTCTAGTGCAGTATTTAGGAGCCTGAAGCAGGAAGATGGGAAGATCGAGGCCAGCCTGAACTACATGACGAGTTCAAGGCCAACCTCAGCTACACAGAGAGCCCCTCTCTCAAAAAACAAAACTTCTCCAAAAGGAAGAGAAATTTCAAACTACCAAGCTAGCGGGCTCTTCCAGCTAACCACAAGCTGCCAGCAAACAGCAGGAATCAAAGTGGCGGTCCTTAATATCATATTTTTACAAGCTGTACACACTGGCTTTGCTGGCTTTCTCTTCTTCCAGAAGGGGCCTTTAAGACCACACAAAGTAGATGTCGTGTCCAAATTGCTTGGACTCAGACATCGGCTCACTGCATGGCCATTGCACAGACCTGAGGTACAGGGGAGCGAGCCAAATACTGATCATGTTGGACCACACTATGGTTCTGACCTCCATCTGCTGGCATTTTAGCCAGGACTCTGCTGTCCGCCAGAAGTAAACCTGGCCTGTGGGTGAGAGGATGGCTAGCTCTGCCAGATTTGGTGTCAGGATTATGTTTACTTCAAAACATTGCTAAGGAGCATAAAATCAACCCAATGTTTGCATAGTGTTCTGGGAGAATTTAAGTAACATATACATTATGTACCCATTCCTCCAATTCAAAAGAACTCTTTCTAGAATTCTCTTTAAGTCTGGCATTCTTTTTAACGATGACAACTTCTGAAATCTTTCAGAGGACTGTGCTTTGTACTCCTTGGTATTGATTTTGGCAATAAAGTATATTCTAAGGAAGTATTGAGCATTGAAACACTCTAACTTATAAGCATATATGGATTTTAACTTTTTTAAATTTTAAAAATTGGTTTTTTGTTTTTGTTTGTGTGTGTGTGTGTGTGTGTGTGTGTGTGTGTGTGTGTGTGTGTGTGTGAATTTCAGTAGCTTCCCAGGTTGTGCGGCACTTCCCATTCTTTCTGACTGGCTGGGGCCTAATCTCACCAGCCTGCCCATCAGCACCACCTGCATCTGGGAATTGCAGGGAAGTGTGGGTGCTTCCTAACATGCGCTGTGACTGTGGAATGCACCAGGATGTGGCCATGGAGGGGCCTGTTGGGAAGGAGAGCCTATCCCTGCAAGAGACCAGGGGAGGTTCAGCCATATGTGGAAATATAAGGGACAACTATTCCCTGGTCCATGGTGGGGAGAGATGCATGGCAGGGACTGGAAAGGGAGCCCTTACTCTGGATGGGTGGCTGCTACCAGGAGGCCCTGAGACACACCAACACCATCTGGCCCAAGGAGCAGGTGTCAAGAGTGAGCCACATCTGCGGGCTCTTAAAGAATGCTCCGGAAACAGAGCCTTCCAAAGCAAAGGACAAGGGCCCTAGGCCCCTCTTTCTTTAGGGTTAAACTTAGAGGCTTTGCTTGCATGTCCCTTCTTGTAACAGTCAGACAAGAAATGGACCAGCATCTCCCATTCATGCCCCTCACCGGCCACCTTCTACTCCAGTTCTCACTGGGTCCTTCATGGGGATTCCTGGTGAGTGGGTGAAGACAGGAAAGGAAATGCTTTAGTAAATTGGCCTGGTGTCTTATAGAAAGGGTGCTATTCCCTTGGGTGGGGGCCACAGCCTGGAACTGTGGTAAGGTCAGGGTGTGGTCTGAATAGCTGGCCACAGAGGCACCCTGATCTGACTGACCTCATCCTGTTGGCTTCTGTAGCCTATCCAACTTGCTGGAGGCACCTGGACACCTTGATCTCAGTTGGAGTGTCTTCCTGAAGGTTCCAGGTGTCTGCCCCCACTTCAGGCCTCTATTTTTTTTAAAGATTTATTTATTAATTATGTATACAGCATTCTGCTTGCATGTGTCCCTGCAGGCCAAAAGAGGGCACCAGATCTTATTATTACAGATGGTTGTGAGCCACCATGTGGTTGCTGGGAATTGAACTCAGAACCTCTGGAAGAACAGTCAGTGCTCTTAACCTCTGAGCCATCTCTCCAGCCCCTGTTATACGGTATCTTTGTTTGTTTGTTTTGTTTTTGGAGAAAGGATTTCTCTGGAACTCACTGGAGCAGGCTGGTCTCAAACTCAGAGATCTACCTGCCTCTGCCTCCCAAGTGCTAGGATTAAAGGTTAAGCCAGGCAATGCAGACTACAGGCCCAGCAGTCTGGCCACTGTCCTGACCTGAGTCCAGCAAGTGGTCTGCCCCTCTCCACCAGGCTGTCCTCTCAACTCTTCCCTTTCCTCATTCCCTCCATCTCCTCCTTCTCTCTTTTCTTCCCTGATCCCTCTTCTCTGCCAGACCAGGAATAGTACTGGGGCCCAAGAACCTAGGCCCTCAGACATAGGCTGAGAGAGGAGGCCCATCACAGGATAATTAAGGCCTCTCCTCTGTCTGTTTTTCCTGAAGTCCTTCCATGTCTATGCCCATTGTACCAAATAAAGGATCCTGTGGACCAAACAAAGGGGCACTGCAGGACCCAGTGCAGGCAGAACTGTCCCAGTAGGCTTTGGGAAAGGTGGGGAACCCTCAGTACTAGGGCTGAGTCGGGGATGGACAGCGCAGGTGTCTGGGCAGGGGACTTTGAGTCTTTCTATAACCAGTGACGCACTCCATTGCTGACGCACAGATGGACCCGAGCAGAGATGATTGATATCTGTGTGCCCTCAGTGGTTGTGTCTGAGGGAGGCCCCAGAGCCCTTTCTTCCCCCCAAGTCTGTCAATGAAGGATGGGAAGGCCCTGGGTGGGGCTTTTCAGGGCTCCCCAGACTCAGAAGGAAGAAGGAAAAGCCCGGGCAGGCTCCAAGGAATGGGATTTAGGCTGAGCCTTGAAGGGGCATGTGGGAGACTGGTAGCTTTGCCGGGCAGGAGAGCGGTTCCATTTTATTGATGATGAATCTAAGGTGCAGTGTAGCATGCCCGGCTCAGAGTCAAACAGCTAGAGCCAGCCCCTGCAGCCACGTCTCCTTCCCTTTCCCACTAGTGTTTCTCTAGGGTGGCAGAGGCAGATGGTGGTGGGGAATCTTGAGTGCTTGTGGGAGAGGAGGGAAGGAGTTGACATTGCCTTTCCACTTCTCCCTGGTCCAGACTGGTGTCCAGGAGTTCTAGAATACCATTTCCAGGGAAGGACAGGGATTCCATCTCCTCTTGCACTCCCTTCAGCTGCCAGGCCCACCTCGCTACCCATGTTGCATGCCACCCCCTCTGCCAAGAATACGTGTGTCCTCTCCCTTTGGGGAGGTGGCCCTTACCCACAGGAAGACTCCTCTGCCCCCTCCCTAGGTACAGAGTATACCCTGTGATGGTAGGGGTCAGGGCAGGAGCTGGGGTTGTCCTGAGGGTGCCCAGCACTGTGCATGCTGTGGTTAGCTCCCCATGCCGCATGGTGGTGGTGAGGCTGCAGACTGAGAAGGAAAGAAGGCCCAGTGAAGGATGATGGGGGTGAGCTGAAGTGGCTGGAGCCACTCCTGCCCTCACTCACTGAGATGGGTCCTCTACCCAAGGGGACAGCTTGGCCTTGGGCTAGACCCCACAGTGTTCCCATGATGGATAAGTCTGGCGTCTGGGAGGCCAGAAGTCACCCTTTCCACATGTTCCTGCACAAAGACTGAAACCCTAGACCATCTCTCGGGCCTACCCCAGCTGTGGTCCACCTAGCCACTAGGCCAACACAGACTCCAGACTAGAAAACCCTTGTTTTATTCAGCACCCGGGCAATCCTGCTGTGTGGAATGGCCAAAATATAAAAATTAAAAACCAACAACAGACAAAAATGATGTTGTAGAGGAGAATTAGGTACAAAATGGGGTCTGGCATCCAGAATCCCTGTGGCTTTGGTCCACATTCACTCCCTGAGGCCGGCAGGGAGGGATGCCCCAGCCGCCAGCTGCCCTTGCCCTTGGGCTAGGGGGCTGGGCTTCTTGGGGGAGGCTGCCTGGGAACAGGGCCTGCTTTTTAAGGAGAGACAAGGGGGCTGTCCACTCAGAGATCAGGACCTAAGGAAAGAAAGAGAATTGGTCAATGGCATGACATCTATGAGGTGGCCCACCTCGCTGACAGATTCCTTCTACAGATGGGGCAGGCAGAGGGCTGGGCACTCAGGCCCCCACCTTTGGGGGCACAGTCTCAGCAGGCCTCACAGCCTCCCACAGCTGCCCAGGTTCTTGTCAGGAAATGCTTCTCGGGTTGTTATTTTCTGATTCTGCCCTCCCCCTTTTTTCCTTTCTCGTCTTCAGAAACATGATGGAAGGCCACGTGTGTCAGTCCCGTGGCCTTTCTGGGAACACTCTGTGCAGCTTCCTGTGCACGCCGGCCCAGCGGCCTGCCTGTGGTCAGGGTCACGGGGATCCTCTAATAAGATTCGGGGCTTTCCAAGCACTTATGTAGCGAGGTCTTGGAAGCAAGGACCTTGGCCTCCACAGCCCCAGACCTTAGGGGAGCACAGGGCGCCCCAGATGCTTGTGTCTACCCACGGAGGGCCCTGATGGTGCTTATGGGATCCCTGTGGCCTGAGACACATCCTCATGGGCCTTGAAGAGCAAGAAGGTATTGGAAACTCAAGCCTATGAAAGCCAAATGGCCTGTACAGACCAGGACTTGGTCTTTTCACTTATTTGCCGAGTCCTGGGTGATGGTATCCTGATTCTACTCCTAAGTAACCTGAACTCTGTACTGAAGTAGAGGTAGCAGGACCCATTCTTTCACATGTGAGTCTATGATTGGGAGTAATCATGGATAAAAGAGCTGTCTCTAGATGTGCTCTGGCCCTGGTCACACACTGAGCCCTGACCCTGGTCACACACTCAGCCCTGACCCCACAGGCTTAACCTCCATGTGCTGGAGACCTGGGCACGCTGGCATCAGGCCAAAAGTCCACACCCCCCAGCTTGTGTGGTAAGTGTGTGAGAACGGTAGTTCTGAGAGCAAGGGAGTTATCAGAACACGGATCTGCAGACTAGGATTGCAGAGGCCATGCACATCACCAAACTGTTCTGCATTCTGACAGTTTCGATCTGAAAATCCCAGGGCATCACAGGATTGGACATCAATACCCATAGCCAGAGCCCCATCAAAAGCACTCAGCTTGAGGCTGGTGCAGACAAGGGTCTTCCTTCTAGAAGACCATAGCTATGTTTGGCCATCAATGATCCAAAGCACAGGAGCCTTACGTATTTCAGGAGTCCTGCCTGGGGACCAGGCAGGAGTATGCTCAGGATAGGAGTGGGGGGTGGGCAAACACGTACTGGACAATTTTGCAGTTTGTTGTAGAAACGTAGCGACCTGTGTAGTGAATGTTGCATCTCACTACATTGTTGGTAAAGTCAGACTCCAAAACAATGTACTTGGGGTTCACATGCACCTGGAGAAGAAAAATGGAGAAAGGGGGCCTGTCAGGAAGCTGCATCCCACCTTGTCACCAAAGAAGGCAGTGGAGAGGCAGACAGAAAACAGAGGTGACAGAGAGGGAGACAAGGAGGTGGAGACAGATGTAAGGGAAAAAGATCTGGGACAAAGAGACAAAGGAGGGAGAGAAGGAATGGTTATGGTTCAAGAAAACACCAACTGTCTACACAACAGGAAATCAGGAACTTCCCCAGAGTCAGAGCCCATTCCAGGAGGGCCCAGCAGAGGGCACTGTTGCCAGCTTCTGCCCCAGAGTGAGGGCTGGAACCTGGTCTACTTGACTCCAACACTTACAATCCCTGTCCAGGTGACCGATATTGAGGGCTCTGCTGTTGCCAGGGTATTTATCGTGTCCTGAAGCCAACTTGGTTGAGAGGACAGCCCAAGCATGTCCTGTACTCTTTGTCTGAAAGAGTTACAGAGACCAACCATAACAGGTTGGGTGAGCAGGGACCAGTCACTGCAGGACATTTAAAAAGGAATACAGCTGAGCTGGGTGTACAATCTATGATAGAGCGCCTGCCCAGCTGAGCTGGGTGTACAACTCTGTGATAGAGCACCTGCCCAGCTGAGCTTGGTGTACAAGTCTATGATAGAGCACCTGCCTAGCACGGATGGGCCCCATCTGCAGTCTCTTTCTCTCTCACACACACAATTAATTAATTAATTAGAAAAACAAAACTTTAAAAAGGACGGGCTGGAGAGATGACTCAGCTCTTAAGAACGTTGACAGCTCTTCCAGAGGATCCAGGTTTGGTCCCCAGCACCCACATGGCAGCTCACAACCTTTTGTACTTCAGTCCCAAGGGATCCGGGGCCATTTTCTGATCTCTGGAAGTGCTGTTCACAGGTGGCACACAGGTATGCATGTAGGCAAAACACCCATATAGAGAAAAAGAAATTTAAAAAAATCTTAAAAAGGACAAATGTTACTTGAAATCGTAGTATACTCCTCACAGCTTGAACTGTGTACTGTTTATGTGGTCAGTTTGCTCACTGCCTGGGTCTCAGAGGAGCCTTCGTTAGTCTTGGATGATAGCTCATCAGGTAGGACTCACTCACATGTACCCTGTGGAGCAGAACTCACGTGGGGCAGCCGTGAGTGGCTTCTGCTTTGTGCTTTGAGGGCCACCTCTTTACCAGCCTCTTTCGGCAGCAAGAGTCACCACCCGTGACTCTCCCCACACAGAACTTTGGTATGGAGTAGGTCTAAGAAAGCTGACAGATTATCCCCACCCTCCACGTGCTTGCATGGAGGAGCTAAAATTTAACTTCCTGGGGTCAGAACTTGGGGGCATGACCCTATATTGCATGTATGTAGTGGTGTGCTAAGCTGGGCTGTGTGTCATTAGCACACATTTCTACTTGTCCCAGTGCCAAAGGGAATGATTGACAGGGTAAGCTCATGCCACTCCATGAAGCAAGAAGGGACTTTTGGTCACAGACGCCCTGGAGTTTGGCACATGTCCTGCAAGGAGCTGAGAGCCTGCCATTGTACACATGGGAGGATAGGCTAACTGACTCTCTGGGTCTTTGTCACTTTGAGATAATAATGTCATCCTCACCTCTCCTGTAGCTATGACAGGGCTAAAGATTCCTTGCGGTCTATTGGGGGAGAAAAGTGTGTCTGCTTAGACACACCTGATCAGAGAGGACCAGAATCTCAGATAGCGGTGAAGATGGCAGCCCAGCTGAGCAGCTGGGGAGGTGGGGACACAGCCAAAGAAGGAAGCATCTTTTAGAAGAAGGAGAAGATGAACCCGGGCATCAAGTTGGGGAGAATGTTCCAGACTGTGAGGCCCACCTTGAGGATGTAGTTCCCAGGCTGCACATCGGTTATGTCAATCCACTGGCAGTCAATGTCTGCGTTGTAGGTGTCATAGCAGCCTGGACTCAGGCCCTGGGGAAAGGGATGAAAGGAGAGGCTGCATCTCAGAGCCACCCCACGCCCATCCAAGGCAGTCTGGGGGCTTCTGCTTCTGTGCTTCCTCCCTGGCCTGGGCCTACAGCGGTTTGGGCCCTCGCTGAGCCACTAGGTGGATGAACCAAGCAGAAGATGGAGATGCCGTGGGCAGACAGGGTAACAAATATGGCCGAAGAAAAGTATGGAAAGATAGATGGGCGTAGGGATGTTTTGTGGATGAGCCTATGGAAAGATGGTTTGGGATAGACCTCTGTCCCTCTTTAGGCAAATGAGACATGGTGTTATCTAGATGGTGTGACAATGCTCTTTTATCTCCAAGACAGACACCCCTTGGGATGAGGAAGGAAGAGGCTTTTGCAGGGCCTTGTGATGGTCTCAGGACTGGCAAGAAGATCCTCAACCAGAACCAATTGGGCACAGCCTTGGCACTTGCCCATTCTTCACTTGGCTGGCCCACTCCCATCCATGCACTCCTGTACCCACCCTGCCACACTAGCCCAACCTGTGTGTGAGAGGTGCATGCATAGCGCTTGAGGTTGCCGAAGTCACAGGTGCTGTCCTCCAGGCAGAAGCTAGCCTTGTGTCCCTCGGCTACTTTCTTGCCTGTGGCTGCATCAAGCAGGTCATAGTGGCTGAACTCGTCCATGCTGTGGTAATGTCTGGGGGAGGAAAGAGAAGAAGGCCTAGTTTCCCTGGGACTGTCCCTCACATCCCCCTCATGAGGTGAACCAGATGACGAAGGTGACTTTCTAACCACTGAGCCCTTCTGTTCATCTCTGGTGCTAGATCACCTCAGAACTCCACCTCCTCATGGTCCTTACTTCTTTTCTAGATCCCTTCCTGTTCTGGTCCCCCATGGGCAAAACCCTGCATTCTAGACATTTCTATCCCCTACCAAGACTGATAGCGCTATGGTCCATCTTTCAACTCAGTTTTGCTGAGGGCCCTTGGCCAGCAATACTTTTCTAGGACAAGAACAAACACCTGCATCCCCCAGAGGGCTAATGGGGAAGACTCAGGCACCGAGGGCCCTGGCCCAGGAGAGGAAGTAGTAAAGGTCACTCAGTCTCACTTACTGGTGGCAACTGTGCCACTCCCAGGTGTGGCGTGGCCGGTTGGGGAGAAAGTCTGCTGTGCCCTGGTTTTTCACACGCTGGGGGAAACGCAGCAACACTCGGAGGTCGTAGTCGGTGGCCTCAGGGGCATAGGCTGTGCTGTGGGGACAGGCAGGGAGACTGGAATGGCACTATGACACAAAAAGTCATTGTATGCTAGCTACAACAGGCCCTGTGTCCAGCCTTTAGCTGCTGGTCTCTCAGCCCCTTCCTGCCCCAAAGATACTGACATTTGACCCCTGCATGACAGTGAGGTCTGGCCTTTTCTCTTGTGACACTACCCAGACCTGGCTTCCTTTCCTTTCTGGTCTTCTGTGTGTGACTGAGAGCTGCTAACAGACTCAGACCACAAGCTTTCAGCTAGGCAACTGAGCTAGGGATAGCACCTACCACCACCCTGGGAGAGGCTGGGGGGTCACATCAAAATCTTTGAAGGATAATTTAAGAATAAACAGTTCTGGGCCCTATGGAGACAGCCCAGCTGGGATAGTTTTGCCTTGAAAGCACTGAGAACCGAAGCCTCGTAAACACCCAACCGTGGAGTTGTGTGCTTCTAATGCCAGCCCTGGGGAGGTGGAGACAGGGGGAATCCCTGGGGCTTGCTGACCAGCTAGCCTAGCCTAACTGGTGACCTCCACACTAATGAAAGACTCTGTCTCAAAAGGGGTAGCCAACATCCTGGAAGATGTCGTACAAGGTTGTCCTTTGGCCTTAACTTGTATATGAACACACATCACCTGCACACATATTAAAATAAATAATAAAAACAGAGCCTATCAGCCATACCCAGGGACATCTAAACTCTTCCTTCTTCTGGACAGGGCCTTAACTGGTGACCAAAGTATTGCATGTCTTTTGTGTGCGGCTGAAAGCCAGGCCTGCACATCTTGGGTAAATCTTCATGTTCCTGGTCCCATGTGCTTGTCTGCTCCGCTGCTACAGGTTGAACGCCAGCTCCAAGAGCTATTCTCCTATAAGACTTTTCTCATTCCCCTTCCTCCCACGCTGTTTGCATGATCACAGCTCTAAGCTCATTTAGCTTCCTAGTCCCAATTCAAGTCCCTTCCTCCAGGAAGTCTGCCATGATTATTGTACTTAGAAGCATCCTGGTGAGCTCCCCCAATACTACCTACAGCTCACCCTGATGTCGCACGCACCCTGGGCTGATGCAGGTACGATCAGACCATCTCTCCCTGATGGCCTGGCCTCAGGACCAGAAATGTGCTCTTTCCCTTCTGGAAGCCTGCTCTTCATTCATGTGTGATGTTAAATTCCCAGAAGAAGCAGGGAAGAAAGAGAAAAGAGGGATTTCTTTTGTGAGAGGACACACACACACACACACACACACACACACACAGAGAGAGAGAGAGAGAGAGAGAGAGAGAGAGAGAGAGAGAGAGAGAGAGAGAGAGAGAGAGAGAGAGAGAAAGAAACAGGAAGCCTGGTCTGGCTGCCGGCTCCTCTCTTTGCAGCTGACCGCTGACAGCTGTCCTGGCTGGCCTGATTTGGGGCCAGGTTGTAAGGCTAGAGGAGAGAGGTGGCCCGTCGTGGGGATTAGCTCTTTCTGAGAATATGTCTGGACAGCAGGCAGCTCAGACTCTTGTCTGCCAGTACTTAAGGCCCTTGGCCCTGTCTGGAGGAGGCTTGGAATCTGTGAGTGTCTGGGTTGAAACAAAACATCCTCCTTGCCTGTTTGGTGAAATCCTGCCCTGCTGTTCGGCTCAGAACATCGTGGGAAACCAGCAGGATCTAGCGTCTAGGCCCAGCTTGGTCACAGGCTTGTGGTGAGACTTGAAGCAAATCCCCTCCCCTTCTCTGGGTTCAGCCTGCAGTGTGGGACCTGGCCCAGGGCTCCAGCCCACACTTGAACTGGCTGGAGATCCTCCCATTGCAAGGCCCCAGCTCTGCAGGCCTTTCAGTAATCCTCTACCCAGCCTTCCCGAAGACTCCATCCCTACAGGCCCCTCCCTCTTTGACCTTACTCAGCCCCAGATCTAACCTCAAGCCCCAGAGCTGTGCAGCCTGGCTTTCACTCTACTCCTGCTGCCTGCTTAGTTCTGTCATCAGAGCCTGGAGCAAGGGGTCACTCACTCCAGCTAGATGGAGAAGTCACCCAGGACAGGGGCAGCCTGCATTTTCCTCACCCAACTGGGAGCTCAGGGCTGGACACTTGAGATGCTCCAAGATGTTTTGGGAATTTGGCTTTAACTAAACAATTCAGACTCGTGCAGGCCACCACGGAGACTGATCCCTTATCACTGGAGAGTAAAGGCTGGTCTCTTCTCAAGCACAAGAGACACAGACAACTGAGTGGCTGTCCATGGATGGTTCCCAGAATAAGGACACTTCGCCCATCTGTGATAATAGGGACTTTCACCAGAGTGTCAATCAACTGCTCCACCAATCATCTGATTAGTGTCATTTTAAAGACTTTACTAAAGGCTTTATCAAAAAAGCAGCAAATTGAGTTATATGCTGATGAAAGTTCCTTATCTTATCACAAACATATGAGAGAGTTTCTGCTCTGTAAATCTACGGGGGCATGGGGCTAAAGGTCTAAAATAAGCAAATGTTGACATTCCAAAGGGTTTCCTAGAGAGTAAAAGGTAAGAGAGTTCACCTTTACATGTAAAAATAAATAAAGAACAAATATATTTTTTAAAGTGGGCAATTAAGGGGAAAAATAGGTTTTTGGCACCCCTGTCTAGAAGAGCAACAGATCAATGTCCCCTTTAGCCAGGTCTTTTAGCACAGGGAGAGAGGACCCTAAACACAGATGCTAAGCAGAATATGAGCTGCTGACAAACCAGCAGTGAGCTCTGCTGGAGCAGGATGGGTGTGCTCTGGTCTGAACCCAGGGCAACGGTCTCCTCCTCTCTCTGGGATGGTACCTAACTGAGGCCTCGTTGTTCACCAGGCCTACCAATTCCAGGCTATGATCAGATGGGTAACCTGGTTGGACAAAGCCACACCTATCCTGCAGCCCTCTGCCCTCCATCCAGGACTTCCCTGACACCCACACTGACCACTGGAAATACAGATAGGACCAATTTCATTGTGCCTTAGTCTCCTAATGGGGCAGGTCGTTCTGTCAGGGCTGGTGTTACAATTGATGTCATAGTGTATTAAAGGTGCTTGTAGGTAATGTATGTAGGTTGAGAGGAACCCATTCCTTCCCTTTTCCTCACTCCTTAAGCCAGGCAAGATGGAGGTCAAGGCTTTGAGAGGCTCAGATACTTTGCCAGGTTTTGGGTGACTCCCATGGACTATTGCAAGGCCCTATGCTTCATTCACCCCCAGTGCTCCTTACCTGGCCAGGCACTTCTCCTCCGCTGCACAACGCAAGGAGTACAGGTGGGCTCTCTGCACATACGTGGATGCCTGCACGTAGTTGGGGTCTGGGACCAAGTCAGGGAGGCCTAGAGAGAGCGGGAGAGGAAGAGCACAGTACCAAGAGGGTCAGGCTGGTTACTGCTGCCTCCAAGGACCTCCTCCACCAAACTATTGGCCATTGTCCCCGGCCAGTGGGTCCTGGGTTCAGGGAGGTCAGAGGTCAGAAGCAGTTAACTGCCTCTACAGCTTGGCGGTGTGGGAGTGTGGGGACAGTCCTAGAAGATGGGGAATGTGAACCAGACTCAGGAACTGGAAGGAAGAGGGGTCTGGTGGTGCGGGAGTATGGGGACAGTCCTAGAAGGTCTGGAATGTGAACCAGACTCAGGAACTGGAAGGAAGAGGTGTCTGGAAGGTGGAATGGCATGTCACGAGTAAAGGTTTAGAGACGGGACTAAGGAGACCAAGGAATTTCCTGGCAGAGCTGCTCCCTCTGTCCTTGCTCCCCAGATCTTTGCATACTAGCCAAGACACTCCTCTCACCTCTAGAGCCAGCCTTCTGCAAGGACCACCAGGACAGCCTGGGCTTTGGGCCCAGGGTGGGCCCCAGAAGGTTCATGGGCAGAGGTAGGTGGGTGTTAGCTGGTCGGAGGGGATGGGCAGGAAGAAAACACTCTCCCTGAGCCAGCAGAGTTCTCAGCCTGGTGCTAGCTGAGCTGCTCAGGATATGTTCTTCTTGGCACCTGCTGCCACTTCTGGCCATCAGACTCTAAACCAGCCCACAACCATCCCCTGTGGGCAACCTCTGGTTCCCAACTTAAGGGAGGGCCTGGCTGCCACCCCTGCAGGACCTGGGGGAAGTCTAGAAACTGCTCCAACCTTTCTTTGTGACCACTTGTTCTCTAGGCTACGCCGGGGGGGGGGGGGGCTTCCCTTCTTCCACCAGTAAGAGTCCGAGCGAGTTACCAGGAATAAGCAGAAACCATAGGCAGGTATCAGAGCCATCTCATAATGGCATAAGGACAGGATGATCTTGAGGTCAGGAGTGAGGGCACAGGTGGAGGGGGGACTGGTGGTGGGGGTGGTGGGGGTGGTGGGGGTTGATCCTCATTCTACAGTCAGCTTATAGCTGGGCACCTGGGACTTCTAAATTCTCTCTTTTCTCGGGCCTTGGGGATTCTGTCTGGCAAATGATAAAAAGAGACTGCAAGTTCATTCTAGCATCTTAGCCCTTTGCCCTTGGGGAGTGGGGAAGAGTAAAGGCAGGCAAGGCAAAGTGGGGAGCTTTCTAGGCCCCCTGTTTACCAATCCCTCCCATCAGCTTAAAGGTCCTGACAATGAGGCAAAGGGAAGTCTGGATTCATAGCCTTTGACAGAGGTGTGTGCCTACACACACACACACACACACACACACACACACACCATACACACCACAGACACCCCCCCACACCCACACCACACAAACACACATACACCACACACCGCACACACACACCACACACACCGCGCGCACACACACACACACATAACACACACACCACATACCGCACACATCGCACACACCACACACACATCGCACACACACCACACACACACCACACACACACACTGCACATCACACACACACACCACATACATATTCACACTTATACACATCCCTTGGACCCCTGCCCTGGACCTGTTCTCCATGGGGCCTGGGCCTCAGGGGCAGCCTGATCTGGGCAGCCAGGGTGACCTCACCTACTTGGAATGGAGAAGTTTAGAGTACAGGGTGGGTGAGGATGAGGTGGCTCCTGGCAAATGGGGGACTTCTTGGCCAGCCTAGGCTCTATGACATGAGCCCCCTGGAATGTTTGCAGTCATTTCCCAGGGGACCCTCGGGACCTCAAACCAGCTGGGAGATAGTTCTCACCCACTGGTTCCCAGAAGCTTCTGGAAGGGGGATAAGGAAGAGAAGAGGGGTCCCATTTCCCCACCCTCTAGCAACTCGGCAATAGGTGGGTGTGGCAGCTGGGCTTAAGCCTCCTGGGCCCAACATTCAGCACCAGACAGTCTGCCGCTCCCATCCCAGGCCCAATTTCAATAAATACTACACAGATGGCTCCACCGAGCTTTCCTGGCCCGACCCTTCCTCTCTAGGCTGTTTCATGAACTGGCGGTGCAATCCTGGACAGCCAGAAGAGCCAGAGTCTGAGACTAGGGGCACTTGGGGCCAGTTATATTGCTCTTGTTCTCTGATTGAGCTTGTTCCTGGCCACAGACGGAGCCCAGTGACCACACAGGAAGTCCTGGCCTACATTATACAGTGAGTATGGATTCTGGTTACACATTGATCCCTGATCCTGGTCACACTTTGCCTTGACCATGGTCATTCACTGAGCTTTAACTCTCCCATCACACACTGAGTGCCGGCCTGGTCACACATAGAATCGTGATTCTGGTCACATACTGGACGTGGACTCTTATCACACACAGAGCCCTGATCCTGGACACACCGAGCCCTGATCCTGCTCATATTGAGACCTAACCAACACTGAGCCCGGACCCTGGTTCATCACACACTGAGCCCTAATCCTGGACACATCGAAACTGGATCTATCAACATCTCTGAATCTTAGTACTGTTGCCCTCAGTTTCTTTCTCTAGATAGGAAACTAAAGCAGTGTCCGAAGAGAAAAGCCCTACAAAAGGAATTGTTTTGACATCAGCTATTCTTTCCGATTCTGATGGAGCTTTGGTGTAAGCCCAGGAGCTGCTGGGAGATGTTATCTGTAGAGCACACTGGAGAGACTAGGGACAGGCTGCTGCTCAGTCTCAGCACTGATCACTGCCTCTTGCCTCAGGAAGCCTTCCCTGATTGGTGATGACATCATGGGGTGCACATACTCCCCCCTCACTACTGGGATTTCCTCATATTCCTCTGTGGGTTCCTTTTGTCCAGATGGGGGCCTCTCTAAAAGCAGGGCCTGCATCGTACTCAGGCGGCTTAAGTGTGTGCCTATCTCTTTAAAACCCCAGAGCATACTATAGCTTTGGGAGTGCGAGGAAGTCATCTAGAGAGGGCAATGGATGTGTTTATATTTGTTTATATTCACACAGTGAGTCAGGGCAGTTTCAGGAGAGTCTATGTCTCAGCTTCCTCCTGCCATTCTTTTTATAAAAATAAACTTGGGGCTGCAGAGACAACTTAGCAGTTTGCAGCACTCGTTGCTCTTGTAGAGGACCTGGGTTCCATTCCCAGCACCCAGATGGCAGCTCACAGCCCTCTGTAACTCCAGTTCCGGGGGATCTGACACCCTCTTCTGACCTCTGTGGGCACTGCACACACATGGTACACATACATGTAGGCAAAACACTCATACAAATCAAATCAAATAAATAAAAAAATAGACTTCTTTTTGACGTATACTCTCTACACAAAGGCACATACTTTGTTGCAGTTTGGCAAGGTGCTGACAAAGGTATACTGCCATTAAGTACCACCACAACAGAACCAGGAAAATGTCCTTATCCCTGGCACATACCGATAGGGCTTTTAAATCACTATAGATTGGTTTTGTCTTTTTTTAGTAGTTACGTGAAATTACTCCTGTCATGAACTTAGCATTGTCTTTGATTTTGACCACTACCAGAGCCCCTGTGACTTGCCCAGCTCCTCCCACCCCACCCCTATCATGCCCTGGCTGTCCTGAGAGTTCAGGCCTGGTCTCCCATCTCACACTGGGGACCCCCTGCTGAGGTCCCAGAGATACGGGCCCTTCCCTTAGCCAGTATGCTTTTCCAGAATGGAACAAAGCCTCCTTCAGGACATTCTGGCAGCAGCCAGCCTTGGGCTCTCATTCCCTTTGTGGGGTTTGAATATGGAGGAAGGTTGTATGATTGAAGGGAGATAAGAAAGCCTTGCGTGGAGGTCTGCAGGTGCAGGGCTGGGGAGTCTGTTCTTCTGTTATTGGCTTGTAGGGTACAGGCAAGGTGGTCAGTGTGGAATGAAGTCCAGATACAATGTGGTCACCCCTGTTCCAAGCCGGGGCAAATTCAGGGGTCCTATCAGTTATGGGGCATAATTTTGAGGTAGGGGTGGGGGTCGGATCTATTTTCCAACAAACTTGGAGTCTGTCACCCAACCCTCAGGTCTGGACCTGGAGACTAAAAACATGGTTTCTGATGCTTTTTTTGTGAAACTCTCATGTTTTTCTGACTATAGAGAATGGGATAAATTTCATGTATGATTAGTTCAGAAAATAAAAAACTGGTTCATGATCCGTGTACAGCGTCTCTTATCTTCCCTTAGGCTTCACGTCCAGTCTCGTTAGATATGTCCAGAGCACTTACCGATCTCTATGGACTGTGCAGTTCATGTCAGATGGGGCTGTGTTTAAAATACAAATGAGATCTGGGCCCGACAACTCAGGCTTTAATCCCAGCACTTGGGAGGCAGAGGCAGATGAATTTCTGAGTTTGAGGCCAGCCTGGTCTACAAATTGAGTTCCACAACAGCCAGGGCTACACAGAGAGACCATGTTGCTAAAACGGTTTAAAAAAAATGGACCTAGTTTCAGTTCCCAGCATCCACATGGCAGCTCAAAACCATTTGTAACTCCAGTGCCAGGGAATTTGATAACCCTCTTCTGATGTCTTTTGGAATCAGGCATGAATGTGATGCACATACATACATGTTGATAAAACATTCATATACATAAAACATACATGATAGTCTTACAGGACCTGTACTGTGTCTTGATTTTTTTTCAGTCACTGTAAAACTTTTTGCATGGCTTGGCACTGCTCAAGAGGAGTCTGCCTCCCCAGGATGCCATCTGCCTGGTCTCCTGGGAAGGAGTGGCCTTGAGCCCTGTTCCACACACATGACACAATGGATGACATGCTCTTACAGGCTTGCTGAGCACGCATGTCCCTTTTGAACTGACAGGGGACCTCCAGACCTGCTCAGCTTCCTCGCTAGTCTCGGAGTCACAGGTTGGGAGTGGATTAGATCTGCAAGGCTATGTGGACAGCCTTACTCTGCTGTCCCCTCTGAGGGTGACTGGGTCCTATCAGTGATGAATGAGCTCTGCCCCTTCTGTTCTAGACATGTATGTGGCCCTCTCTAGGCCTCTCTGCCTCCATGTGTCTGCACTGATCTCCTCATCCCCCAGGCCTGGAGCACTGTGCCAGGCCCCTGCATTCATTCTTCCCTGGGAAGGGTTGTGCTGTCCACAGCCTGGGCCAGGATACTGGGAACACTGAATCAGAGGACAGTAAAGACCCCTGGGATAACCAAAGTCTAGGACTCAGCTGGGGAGGGCCTGGGTGTCAGCAAACCAGGTCCCAAGTCGTTATGCAGGCAGAGAGCTGTCCTGCCATGGTGGGTCCCTAGACTAAGATAATGAAGATCTAGCCCAGGGAAAGGCCAAACATTGCATTTCAGCTCTGTCCTCCATGGCAGCCAGGGCTCCATGCAAGGACCAGCAATACTGTTACTACAGCCAATGGCCTCAGGACCCTGTCCTCCCATCTTAGGCTAGGTCTGATACTTCTAAAACACTCTCATAATGGCAATGGCCATGAGCATCTTCCTGGGCAGGATCTGAGTGGGGTCTTCTGGTGCCTAAGACCCCAGAGGTTAGTTTGCCATTGTTGTGTTGACCTTCCCAGTGTACTAGCCTGTTCCCCTATCTGAGGCTCAGTTTCCCTATCTGAAAGATGCAGGGAAGACTGAACTAACTGGCTCTTGAGCACAGGTTGGATGGATCCATAAACACTTGGAGATAAAAATACTTTTTCTTCGGAGCTATTCAACCCATTCTTCAGCCTTGGGCAAGAGCCCGAGACCTCTCCCGACCTCAGCAGTCAGGAAATTATCCCACTGACTGACCCAAACCCTTCCTGCCTCATGAGAAATCTCTTCCCTCCAGCCCAGTATGTGTGTGCCCGTGTGCAAGTCTATAGGTCACCTGTTTTCCTCTAGCTTTGCAGGTTCTGCAACCCTCCCCTGGCATCCATGTTCCCTAAGCCCCTGCTGCTGGGGCTTTCAGAGGATGGGAAGTGGAATCCAGCAGAGTCCTAATCTCTTGAGCCCAGGACTGGAGGATAAACACAGTCCAGCAGAAACCCATCAGTCGGTTGGGAAATATGTGCTGAGTAGGATGTTTTGGCAAGTGAACACAGCCAGACTCCAGAGGAGCCCCGAGGTGGCGAGAGCAGAAAGCTCTGCCCAGCTCAGACTTGAATAAAGATGAGCCAGAGTGGGACAGAGCTAGCAGCTCCCAAACCCAGGAAATGATTAGCTAATAATTGGAACATTAAGTTGTCAGCACCCGCCCAGAGGTGTTCCACCTGTTCTTGCTAGCTTGCAGGCAAAGGTCTACAGAAGCCACTCTGCCCCATAGTGAAGGGGCAATTCCAGGCTGGGAAGCGGGGCTATGATGGCTACAGAACCAGGTCTAGAACCTTCAGTGGCTCCCAACTGCCTAAAGAGTGGAGCCTGGACATTTCAGGATGGCAGTGGAGGTCTTCTGTGGTCTGTCCTTAACCTGTAGGAATGCTGAACTGTAAGCATCAGTAAGCAACTGCTAACACGGCAGCTTGACCTCTCTGTCTCTAAACTCTGAGCTCACTGAGCATGTATGCTTCTCTCCCACCCTCACAGGCGACGCAATCATTAGGTCCAAAGCCCACCTGTCAAGCTCAACTTCCACTCCCAGCACCCTGCTTCCTCTTACAGCACTCACCCCTCTTCCCAGCTACACGCTTCCAGCCCAGCCGTGCTCCTACAGTGGCCTCCTAGTACACAGAGTGTAAAGACCAAAGACTTTACAGTGGCCACCAAGGTCCTCTGTCATCTGAGCCCTGTTAATCTTTCTGCCCAGGCTCCAATTCCATCTCTATTTCCACTTCACTCCTCCTTCAAGTCTTGGTTCAGATGTCACCTTCTTGAGGCCTTTGGTGGCCACCTCTGTAAACTGCTCCCTTCCCCCTACTCCTGATCCCCTTAGCTACTTCTATTTCACCCTCAGCACCTACCACTTTACCTATGAATTATGTCTGTAAATGCCAACACAAGGTCCCAAAAGGCAAACATTTCATGTTGCTTTTTGCTAATTCCCAGCTGTAAGTGTTCAGCACACAGAATGGGGCTAACATATACCCACCAGATGACTACATGTCCTCAAGAATGCCATCTACAATCCTCAGCTGGACAGGAGCTCCTGAGAGCAGTCGGCTTTATGGGCATTGCCATCTTTGCCCGCACTGAGCTGCAAGCCTAGGTAGCCCAGTATGAAGCTGAGGGCTGGACCCTTAAGCCAGGTGTCTGGTTTCTTTCTGGTTGGCTGAGAGTCAGAGAGGGCAAGAATGGGCCTAGGGAGCCAGTGAGCAAGTGTGTGAATGCCTGTACCCATACAGACTCTGGGAATCACCTCCTATGGAAGCCTATCTTCACTGTCAAGCAATGCTGGCATTATTCCCAAGACCCTTTTATTTGGGGCTTGGGAAACCCATGGTTCCAGTTGGCCCATGAGCAGAGAGAAGAGTAGGCTGTCTCCTAAGGTTTGACACCTTTGACAGCACTGGCCTCCAGGCGCTGTCCTTTCTGTCTGGCATTCTGACTCCCTCCCCACTTCCTGGAAAACAGCTAGATTCCTGGTTTCCGGGGACTTATCACAAGGGGGGAGGGGCAAAGGACCCAGGCCCAACCCTTACTCTGTAATCCCGAATCCCCACAAAACACCCTGGGTCCAGCTGCAGTGGGGAGGAGGCGGTTAGGTCAGGCCATGGGTGGGAACAAGGCTCAGCCTCTCCTTCCAGGCCCCTGCCCCCATGCTGCTCCACAGGAATGCTGGGCACAGGAATTGGAAGCAGGTGTGGGCTGCCTGGCTGGACTTCTGGCGGCCTCCCGTTCCCTTCCTCTTCTGCTTGTTCTAGCCACCGCCTGGGGAGTTTTCCATGTGTTCTTGGCTTGGAAGGAAGTGGGGTGGACTCTAGCAGGGTGCTCCTGGGGAGAGGTGCCCCTCCTGAGTACAAAGGTCTGTACCCCACCCCCGGGCATCAGGAGAAAGGAAAGATGGGGGACAGAACTCTCTAGCTAAGCCTAGCAGTAGCCTGGTGCCAGAAAAGGTACTAAGGCTCTCCATACCCCCCTTTCTATCTCTGCTACCAACCCCAGCAACTGGCGGGAGGTGGATAGTGTCTTAACCTCAAGGCAAAAACAAAACAAAGCGACAACAACAAAACCTTGGTTTTTTTACCCCAGAAGTTCAGACCCAAGAGTCACTGAACACTAAGTTAGGTGACACTGTAAATCACTTCCCTGAAGGGTATAGCAGTGTGAGGTGGGACAGTGAGGGGGTAGACACCCTTTCTAGGTCCAGCTTGGCTGCTCATAACTGTGGCCCTGGCTTCCCTGAGCGCAGTTCCCTCCTGTATAAAGTGGGCGAGAACACTATCCTATACTGTAACTCTACCTAGGGTTGTTGGGTGGCTTAAGTGAGAAAATGGGAAGAGTGTTTGGCAAAGCATAACTCATTTATAAGCAGTGGCAGCTACCACCAAACGTTTGTTTAAACAAGAGCCAGCTCCGCAGAGACGTCCAGGCTGAGGGCAGGGGAGTGGAGGCCATATGAGAGGGTAGCGAGCCAGGAGACAGGAAGTTGGCCCGGAACCCTGCCTGTTCCCTCAGACACCCACACCCCTCTCTTGTTGCCACTTACCTGTATGACTCTCTACAGATGTCTCTGTTACAACCAGTACCAAAATAGCCATTGAATGATTGAATACATGAACAAATGAATAAATGAAGCGTGTATGATACTCAGTAACACAGAGAAAAATTAAAAAACGATGCAAAGCTACGAACACAGCGTGCGTTCACACAGACTCAAGTACAGGTTCACTATCAAGAGTCAGCGAGTGAGCCCTTCATCCTACCTATGGAATGGGACAATTCACAGGACGTAGCTGAGACCTGAGGATTAAAAGAGATAAAGTGGGAAGTCATTTGGAGCCTAACTCTCACCAGTGCATGCAGAGGGTGGCTGTGCCCCAGAGATGCCCAGCTGGCAGAGGGGCGGGACTCTTGTCCTGTCTCCCATTTCTTATCTTGTATGGTGTCACTGGGCCATCTTACTAGGCTCGCTCTTCTCACCTTCCTGGGGCCTGTGATCTGTGTCACTAAGAGCTTGTGGGAACAAATGCAATCATGAAATCCCACATGTAGGTCACAAGGCTCAGAAGGTAGATGCGGTTTAGCAAGCTGCTGCTCCATCCCTGCCCGAAGGCTCTAGCTCTGGGAGCTTGCTGGATAGAGGCCTCTGCCTTTCTGTGCATCTCCTCAAAGCTCTGTGGGGGAGAGCAGAGGACCCGGAGGGGAAGTCGGGCTGAGGAAACAGGGAATCAGGCTCAGGTGAATGAGGGAGGGGCAGTTGGAGTGAGGGCAGGGAACCAGGGCTGCTCCCAGGAACTGAGGGCCTCTGCAGCTCAGGAGGCTGGTTAGAAAGGGTACTACCCTGGAAACACCCTGAGATGTTAAAGAAACATGTGGTCCCAGGAGCAGCACAATGGTTGGTGGCTGTGGATGCCTAATAAAGAGGAGGAGGAAAGGAAGAATCTTAGATTCTGAGGTGCTAGGTGGAAGTGTCAAGATCCAATTGGCCTTGTCAAGCCAGGGATGAATGAGACATGCCAGGCAAGTCTGACACAGTCATCAGGGATCCCCTGACGGACAGCCACCTTTGTGACCTGTTCCAGATCCAGCAGATATGGTACTGCAGAAGCCCTAGATCAACGAGGCAGGCTAAGTGAGAGGGGGGAATCCTGATCTCGTGGAGCTGGGGGGCATCTCAGCATTGAGAGCTCTAGCTCAAAGAATGTGAGGCTGTGACAAGCAGGAGCTGGAGCAAGGATGCTTAGGGAGGAGGGCCTGGCAGCAGTCTCAAGGAGAAATGGCATGGGGTTGGCACAGAGCAGTCACTCCCCAGCCCTCTCTGAGTAGACGTGCTGCGAGAGATGAATGAGGGATCTGAGCTTCTCTGAGCCTCCACAAACCCTCCTTCTCCTCTGTGACCTGTTCTAGTGTCGAGACAGTGGTACTGCAGAAGCCCTGAGCAGTCCAGCACCCAGCATGAGAAGAAAGAGGAGAAGGCTGCTGAGGCAGAAACTGAGCTCAGGACAGACACTTGGAAGCCACATACATAAGGGGGGACGTGGGCGGTGCTCACATGTGTTTGCTGTTGTAAGGACAGATCCACACCCACACACAAGCACAGCCTGCCAGCGCTGGGCCTCAGACCCCTGGATGTGTGGCCAGGAGGGATGAAGTCAGCCTCGGAGAATCCGCCCTGGGCTCCCACACCAAGCCTGGGGGGCTGATCTCAAGTACAAGGCTTGGACTTCACTGGGCTGGGATTTTCCATGGTCCTAGACTAGCAGGGTGGGAGGATGGAACCAATATCAGGGGAGTCTACTGTCCCTTTTCTGGCTTCTTTGGGGGCCCCACACTAGCATGTACCATAACTCCATCCCCATATCCTATTTTTCTCCATGGTTGGAGGAGGGAGAACTTAGAAGATGCTGATCACCATCCCCTGCACACTGCTTTGCCATCTCCTCTGAGAAGTCCTCCTGGAACCTCTGGAGAAGAGGCACTCAGCATTCATTACAGATGCTCTTCCTTCCCAGTCTGATTCAGTCCCAGCTCCTGGGATTTTGTCTGTTTGTTTTTGTTTATCAAGACAGAGTTTCTCTGTGTAACAGCTCTGGCTGTCCTGGAACTCGCTCTGTAGACCAGGCTGGCCTCAAACTCACAGGGATCCATCTGCCTCTGCCTCCTGATTGCTGGAATTAAAGGCGTGCACCATCACCATCCAGCCCAGCTCCTGTGATTTTTGAAGTGGATTTCGGAACCCCACGCAGAACTGAATTATGGACATGTCAGAGTGGGTGCTCCCCCAGGACGAAGAAGACCCTCCTCTGAACCTCCCATAGTGTCTGCTCCCCATATTGATCTATTCCCACACCAACGTGTCCTTTCTTCTGGGCCTCTCTCAGGGCAGAGCCTGAATTTGATGTATACCAGCCTGGATACCAAGAATACTGCCTTCAGGGGAGAAGCATATTTGATTCAAACTGAACTGTGGAACTCTAGGGTAGTAGCTGGAGCCTGCGGAGCACCAAGCACCCCATTCCAAACACGGGCCTTGCCCTGTTTTATCCTCCTCTGAACCAAATGACTTCCTTGAAAGTTCACAGGCCACAGAGGGACCCTAGAAAACCCACTGGCTCAAGGCCCAAATGTACAGTCCCTGGCCTGCCTCTGCCAGCCTTGTGGCATTTGAGGCCCTGGTTCTCTCCTCAGTTCAGAGGTGGGGACCTCCTGGCTGAGCTTCTCTGAGCTGAGGTCTTGCATTCTAAGGAACAGCCACAAAAGTCAAGCACTTGATAGGTAAAGCACTCCCTCCTCCAAGGGGGCTCCTGGGGCAAGTCAGCGCAAATCTATACTAGCCTGCTGCAGGTGGTGTCAAGCTGGTGACAAAGGGCTCAATGCATTTTCACCATCCATATTTGGCATTGCATCAAGGAAGCCTCCAACCCCTTGTTATGATTTACCCTCAGCTCTTGTGGTTTTCAAACTGGGGTTCAGAACTAGACTCAGTTCTAGTGGATATGTGGATATGCCACAGTTGGTGCCCCCTGCCTTCTGGACTCTCTGTCCCCTGGCCTTCAGCCCTAGGGGCCACTAAGCAGCAACTCTTCAATCTTGACTAGATTCAGCATTTATCCGATGCTGACAGAGGCTGAGGAGCCAGGGCTGGTCTGGGCACCAGCACCCTTGGGTCACACAGGCTCATCTTCACCTGACAGCCTTGATATAGTAACCCTGGTATGGAGCAGAGAATTGTGGGCAGAAGGCACTGCCCTCAGGGTGTACTGCATGTGCATTGAGAACTCAGCGGAAACCTTGACCAGGGAGCAGACAGTCCTGTATGGAGAGCACCAGCAAAGGGGATTCTAGGACAGCAGAGGACGGGCCGATGGCCATCCGGCACTGGCCAGACACAACAGTTGGCCCCTGTCACAGTAACAGCACATGTGGAAGCTGCCCATCTGGCAGAGGAAGACTGCTCCACCCCGACCCTTGTGTGCAGATGACCTGGCCTTCCCAAGAATAGGTCACATCTTCATCCCTGGGGAGCCCAGGGGGTGGCCTGTCTCCAGACATTCCCCAGGAGTCTCCCTCAGAGCCAAGATGAAAGTGAAGTAGTAGAGCATTGGCCTGGGTTATGCCTTAGGGAACATCAAAAAGCACAGGACCCAAGATAAGTAATATTTAATATGATATTCTTAAAAAGCAATATCAATACAAAAAATCTGCAATGAACAAACATCCTGTTTCAAATAAAGACAGGACCCATATTGATTTTTCAGATTTTTTTGATTTTGCCTCAGTTATGGAAACTTTACTGGGTCTATTTAAAATTTGAATGTATTTGTTGATAACAGATTTTTAATGTACTGAAATATTACTTATCTTTATTACTCCGCTTTTTTTTCCAGTGTTCCATTGAATTTTATGCCCTGGCCAGTGGGGCTCTGGCATCCCAGCCTTATGGGCTCCCCTCAGGGATCTGCAAGCTAGGTCTGTTCAAGGGTTGCTCTTTAACCTCCTACTTAACTCACCAAGGGCCAGCTAGCTCACAGAGGTCCAGGCATGGGGACACTGCTGTACCCCCAGAAGCAGCCTGAAGCCCTCTTGACCCTGAAGGTCCACGGTTCCCACGATCGATTCTTGCCTCACCCTTTGCATAGGCATACAGTAATTTCTGAGAGTCTTAGGAGATCCCCTGACTGGAAGGGGGAGATGCAGGGAGAAGCGCTTTCCCCACTTGTCCCTAGATGACCCCAGCCAGATCTGTAAAGTACTTCTTAAAGCTTGGCTAGTTCTTCCTCGATTACCCCAAAGCCAGAGTCAGAATACAGGCCTCTGACCCTGATAATGGGTGGATTCAGGGCAGGCGGGAAGGAGAGTCTCACCACCACTCTTGACTACACGTTAGTGCTCAGCCACTACCTGGATACCTTTGGTAAAGATAGAGGATCTGCACCCCTGAGGCAGCACACACCTGTGACCAGAATGTCGAGCCAAGACGCTACTCACCGCGGCCATTCTGGTTGGGTCGGTACACACTACCCACGCTGAGACGGCCCTGTTGGGCGCCGTTCCGCTCCCCACCCGGCGAGGGCGCATCAGAACTGCGCACAGGCAGGTAAGGCGGCTCCAGCACGCGGAATGGAGGCTGTGGCTCCACTGCACGCGAAGGGACGTAGGCCTCGGGCGGCACATTGGCTGCATAGGGAGGGTACCAGCCGAGGCGGGGATCACCAGCGTAGGTGCCACCGGCCCCGGCGGGGGCCTGAGCTGCATCGGTGCTGGGATCGGGGTAGGCCTGCTCGAAGCCCGGGGTGCCTTCATTGTACAGGCTGTGGGAGTAGCGACGGTCAAGGCCGTCGGAGGGTTGGGGTTGAGGCTGCGGCTGGGGCTGGGGCTGCGGTGCATATGGCCTCTCCGGAGCTGGGTAGAAGCCCTGGGCCGGATACTCTGGCTGCTCCTCGCCGCCACCGCCATACTCCTCGTAGCGTGCCCGGGGTTGGGGTTGGAAAGGATAGATGACCCCAGCCGAGGCTACAGCCGCAGCCCCCGCGCCCATGCCGCCGCCCGCACCGCGGTAGTACACGTAACCCTGTTCGTAGGTCCGCGACGCGGGATCGTAGTTCTCATATTGATTCACGAAGGGCGCCTGCGGGTAGGGGAACTGCTGCGGGTAGGAGGATGGCTGGCGGTAGGTGGTGGCGAAGGCCGAGGCCGAGACCGAGGAGGAGGCGGAGCCCCCGTGCCGTTGCTGGGAGACAGAGGTGCGAGCCCGAGCCATGCCTGAGCTGTCCCCGACGGCCACCTCTCGCCAGTTGTCGGGCACCTGGCCGAAGCCGAAAGGGTGCCGCGTTTGACCTCTCACAGTGTCCGAACCCACGCGCCCGGGCAGGGGCAGGGACGGCGCCTGCCGACGCCGGGGTCCCCCCTGGCTGCGCCGCTGAGACGTTTGGGGCGCGCCTGCCAACAGCACTCTGGAGCTACTCTCTCCTCGCTGGGGCCCCGCCGGCACGTACTCAGAGCCCGAGTTGAGCAAGCTGTAAACCTGCCCGTTGTTCTCCCACTGGATCAGTTGCCGCCAGCGTCCCGGGTCCGAGCCCTGTCCTGGTTGCGCCTGCTGCCCGTGCACCAGGACGCACAGGCAGGCGCCCCACACCAGGGTCCCCAGCTGGCTGCCGACTCCGGCCAGAGCCATAGTGGCCCTTCTGCTGAGGCCGGGTGGGCAAAGAGGCTCTCAGGAGTGGGCCCCGGTGGGTGCTTCTCTTCCCACGGCCTCGAGGACAGGAAGGCTCCTTGCCTGCCCAAGCTCTAGCTTTGTCCATCCTGGCCTTGTCCCGAGCGGGACGGCTCCTCCGATGACAGCATTTCGAGGCCAAGGGGTCAGGGCAGGGCAGGGGCGGTGCCCAGGGCTGCACGAGGCTTTCCGCCGGGCACGAACGGGCAGGACCTCCTGGGGCCCTTACATGGCCAGCCCCACACTGGCTGGCCGCTGGCTAGGCAGGCGCTTTCCTACTCTGAATGAATAAGCAACAGGCTGGAAGTGTCTGGAGGTTTCAGGAACCCGGTCCGCCTGCTGGGGCCTCCTCCGCGGGGCCCTATGGCCCGCCGGGTTTTAGCTATGTGGCTTGTCCCACAGAGCAGTACTCCCTCAGTTCTTGTAGCTTCCAGCCAAGCCACAGACCTGCCTCTGAGGAAGGGAATGAGGCTGGGAGTAGGAGGGGGCCCCTGGGGACTCAGCTCTGTTAAGTGGGGTTTCTGGCAAGCACCACAGGATTAGGATGTGGGCACTACCCTTCTGGTTCCACTTTACTCTGGACACAGTTTTCCTGAACTCCACTTTCCTCATTGGCTTCACCTCTTCCCAGGCCTCGTGGGGTGCCTTCTTTCTTCTCCAAAGCTACTGCTAAAAGACATCTTTGCTGGTGAGCCTCCCTGGGAAGATGCCTACCTGTAGCTGGGGTCACCCTGTAATTCTACATCCTGAGGACATCTGGCACTTGGTCCTGAGTACAAAGACACTGGACCTTCAGCTCTTCCAGCAGGTCTCAGTCTACAGGCATGGAGACTACAAAGTGTGTGCATCTCTGAGCTGAGCAGGACTTGGGAGCTCATGGGAGATACTGACTTTCTGCATCCCCAGTGGTTTCTGTCCTGTTTCATGAGTCTACCTTAGTCAGAAATAATCTGAGTTATACACATGGTTAAGATGAGCCCAGCAGTTGGCTGCCTTGGATATGGAATAGGGTCATTGTGAGGCAGAGAAATCATTAGCATAAAACAATAGAGAGGGAGAACCATGGCTTGGGAATCTTAAGTGTGCTCCTTGCCAACTCTGATCTAGTGGCCACATTTGATCAATGGGAGATCATTCCACCTAGCTCCATGTGTTCTGGCAGATTCTCTGCTCCCTCTGGGGATGGCAGGGCTAGTAAGAAAGATGCCAGGCATTTCAACTTCTTTACTTGGTACCCAAGAAGTTACACTCTAAAAGCTGCATGACTGGCCTTCCCTTGGCTGTGTTCTCCAGGTGTGGCCTTGGGAACTGGAGAACAAAAATTACCCCCGAGACTTGTAAACAAGGGAGGAAGGACCTGTCTTCCACGCCTGAAGATTCTATTTTGGAAACTCCTGGACCCCATCTAAGGAGGAAACAGCCAGAATGGCACTCCTTGGGAACAAGGACCCCTCTGCCCTCCATCCTTGCCATGAAGCATTTATTGACCCACTGAATTGTTTTTCAGGACTGATGCTCCATTTATGAGTTTGGGGACATTAGATTTCTAGAATCTAGCCCAAGAAGTGGAGGCTTACAATACCTCTCCTGCCTGTGCCCCTCTAGCTCCCAGCATTAAGTCTGTTTCCCTACAACAGTATTATGCTGAGGACAAACAGGTCTTGGCTCATCTGGAGCCTGGGGCCTGGAGGGTTAAGCCTTCCCGCCCTCCTGCTTGCCCCCTGCAGTGTTGGCCTCAGCTGCTTAGAATCCCTGGGCTCCTATAGGGCCTTGCAGCCAGCCAGATGGGCAGCCGAGGAGGAGAAGTGGAAACAGGCCTTAGGGTACCTTTGACTTGGAGGGGAGGAAGGTTTGAGGGAGGATATGGGATGGTTTTGAAGAGGAGAGGGGATTAGCAGGACCGTTTTTTGCTGGTAGGGCGGGCTGGGGGGGCAGGCACTGCCTTGGGGGTTTTGGGGTGGGGAGATCGGGGCACAGGCCATGGTGCTCAGCACGCTGCTGGGAGCCAGCACTTGGCGTGAAACCCTAGCTGGAGTTGGCTCTGGTTCTTTTTTCTTTTTTCTTAATAAGGTCGAATCAGAGTGAGTCAGAAGAGCCAAGTTTCCTGTTAGGCTGTGTTTGAATAAACTCTGCTCTGAACAGAGCCTGGGCCTCTGCACAGAATCCCTAGGCCAGGGCTTTGGGCCTGCCGGTCATCTCAGCTGAGGCCAGAGCCCTGGGGTCCACAGGATGGCTTCAGCCAGTGGCCTAGCTGGCCACTCCCCAGGGAAGCTGTAAGCTCTCTTGAAACCTCAAGGTCTTGCCTCTGACCTGGGGAGGAGGACAGATAAAACTTTTCTTGTGGCAGATTTGGGAAGAAGAAATGAGGGGATTATGAATAGTACCCAGCACAGTGCCAGACATATGGCCACTATTTTCTTCCTTTTGACTCGTGAGAGAAAGGAGGAGTTTAGCCCTGGAGGGTGAACTGCACCTCATTTTCTCTGTCCCTTTCTTATTTTTATCCATCTTTATCTTTCCTTGCCCAGGGAAGGTTGTTGTCCAGCTTTCTTAAGGACAGGGTCTCTCCCTGGCACGGAGCATGCCAGTTAGGCTAGGCTGGCTAACCAGGGAGCCTGGGGAGCTTCTCATCAAATTTTATGCAGAGCAGGGCCTGCCCTCTCCCTTTCATCCCTTTCTTGGAGCCCTGGAGGGCAGTTTTCCTCTACCTCTCCGCATGCAGGGATAGGGCCTAGCCTCAGAAGCTGGCAGTGACCCTGCGTGCCTACGTTGAATCCTGCAGAATGGGCATCTGAAGGAGACCTAGACCAGGTATGGAGGAGGTAGAGCACACGTCAGATATCAGCATGGACCCTCTGGGTTAGACTGGGACACAGCTATTTTAAGGGGAGGCAGCTCCTTGCCCAGCCTGGACCCTACTGCAGTCCCCATTCGTGATTTTAAAACATAGGCGTGTGACTGAGGGACTGGAGCATACTGTCAGTTCCTGGCACCAGGAACTAGTCTCAAGGGGCCTTTGCAGGGCTGGTGCAAGGCTAAAAGAGGTCTATTTATGGGGCTGGAGAGATGGCTCAGAGGTTAAGAGCATTGCCTGCTCTTCCAAAGGTCCTGAGTTCAATTCCCAGCAACCACATGGTGGCTCACAACCATCTTTAATGGGGTCTGGTGCCCTCTTCTGGCCTGTAGGCATACACACAGACAGAATATTGTATACATAATAAATAAATAAATATTAAAAAAAAAAAAAGAGGTCTATTTACTGTGTGCTCAGTCAGCTACATGTCAGTGTTCCCATGGAGCGCCATTATCCCGTGACCCTGAGATGAAACTCCCGGGTTTGGGACTGAGGAGATGTCTCAGTAGAGTGTCTGCCTTTCAGCCATGAGGACCTGAGTTCAATTCCCAGAACCCATGTACAAAGAGCTAGGTGCAATGGTGCGTGTTTGTAGTCCTAGTGATAGTGAGGAGGCTATGAGAGGATTCTCAGGGCTTCATGGCTTGCCAGCCTACCCTAACTGGCAAGTTTTAGGCCAAGAAGAGACCCTGTCCCTAAAAAAGGTGGACAACATCTCTGGTCATCTAATAAATGCACACATGTGTATGTACAGTGCACACACATGCTTCTCCACATATGTGTGCACACCCACAAAAGAAACTCTAGGTTCTGAAAAACCTATGGGGAACACAGAAGGCTTGCTCAGCAGAGAGGTTAGGGAAACAGATAAGGAAAGGAGCTGTGAGATGTCCCACTGCTTTGTAGAAGAGGGGACCAGGAAGCCAACTGTGCAACAGAATTTTTTGTGGTTGACGGGAGGAGGGCAAGCCCCTGAGAGCCCACTGTCTTCTGTCACTCACACTGGCCTGCTAGGTCTCCTGTCCTCCTTGTCACTAACTTCCCAGGTTAGGCAACTCAGAAAAGGCCACTGATGGAATTTGTACTGAACTGGGACTCCAAGCTGGTGGCTGGGGACTGTGTTGCCCCATCTGCTGCCTTCGGAAAAGTGGGCTGGAGGAAGTGCTGAGTGAGGAGGCCAGGCAAGCTGGCACAGGAAACGCTGACTCTGCAGGGAGAGGACCACCAAGTGACCACTGCCAGCTGGGCCCTGCGCCCACCCATCCCCCGCAGTCACATCTGGCACAATGGTGGGGGAAGTGGGGGGAACTTTGGTTGGTCCCCAGAGCCAAGGCAGTCATGAATGGGGCCCAAGGAGGGGGCAGAGGCCCTTCGGTTTGGAAATACCTCTTTAGGGCTGAAACTTTGGAGCAGAAGTGGGGGAGGTGAGGGCAGAGCCTTTTCAAGAGCTGACCGAGTTTTGGGGGAACCCACCCTCCTCTAGGAACCAAGAGAATTCTGTGACTCTGACCACTCCCCCTCAGTTTTCCATCCCAGCTCTTCTTGGACCCCTCCCGAGGGTTCTTGGAACAGGATAGTGTGAGCATCAAGGCCAGACTCCATGGAGGCGGGAAGCTCTCTTGGTTGTCCCTTGAGAGGTCCTCCCCTGGTGAACCAGGGCAGAGTGGTGACACTCCTCACCTCTCACACCGCACAGAGTTACAAAAAGGAAGCCGGCCAGGAGCGGGTGGGGGTCACCTCCAGGAAGACTGTACTAGTGGAGGGACTTTGTGTGATTGCTGGAGCCAGGGTGGGAGAGCCCCAGCTGTCAAAATTCTAGGGATGGGACATGAGCCAGCAAGGGTGGAAGGAAAGAGGCAAGGGAGCTCCCTGTCCAAAGGAGAGCTGGCAAAAATCAAACAAAATGCCAGGCCCTTAGGCAGAACTTTTGGGGAAGTAGAAAAACTAAGGCTGGTAGGCGCCTACGTGCACTCTCTCTCCCTCCCTCTCCCTTCCCTTCCTTCTCCCTCTCCCTCTCCCTTCCCTTCCTTCTCCCTTTCCCTCTCTCTCCCTCTCCCTTCCCTTCCTTCTCCCTCTCCCTCTCCTCTCCTTTCCCTTCCTTCTCCCTCTCTCTCTCTCTCTCTCTCCCTTCCCTTCCTTCTCCCTCCCTCTCTCTCCCCTCCCTTTGACTTTTGTCTCTGGGTCTTTAACTTTCCCTTAGATCTCTCTGGCTTTCCCATCTTTAAGCATTCATCTCCAGACTCGTCCATTTGCTCGCTAGTGATTTCTTCCTGTCTCTCTGTCTTGCAATCTCTACCCATTTCTGCTTCTTCCCACGGTCTCACTGCCTCTGTGTGCCCATGTTTCTCCCACATCTTCCTTCCTTAGTCCACTCAGTATATTCCCTGGTGTCTGCCCAGTGCCAGGCCTTTGTGCGGGTCACAGGAGTTAAAGAGACAGGGCAGGACCACCAGGTCCCCAAAAGAGCCCCGTCGCAAGCAACATCAGCCCTGGGGAGAGGTGAGATGGGCATTGCCCCGGCTCTCTGTGACCTTTGAATGTATGCATGAATATATATGAATCTGTGTGTGTGTGTGTGTGTGTGTGTGTGTGTGTGTGTGTACACATCCGTTCCCCTGTAGAGATCAGCAGTTGACACTGGGTGTCTTCATCAGTCACTCTCCATCTTACTGTTCTACTTACATTTATTTAATGCATGTGCCACCGTATGTTTGTGGAGGTCAACCAACAACTTGCTGGAATCAGTGCTCTCCTTCCATCGTGTGGCTACAGGAATGGAAGCCTCAGGTGGTCAGGCTTGGCAGTAGACACCTTTACCCGCTGAGTCATCTCTCACTGAACCTGGAGCCCATCGATTGGCTAGAATGGCTGGCCACCAAGCCCAACTTTCTCCATGGGTGCTGGGGATCTGAACGTAGCTCCTCACGCTTGTGCAGTAAGCGCCTTCACTGCACCATCTCCCCAGCCCCTTTTGCTTCATATATTTTTAAATTAAATTTTTATTTCTGACCATAAAAGAAACCCATTAATTATCAGAGATTTACAAATCTTAGTAAGAAGTAAGGAAAACAACACCCCCCCCAAACCTCTTCTGTACATGACAGAAAGCCACTGTTCTAAACCCTTCCTCCAGCTCACTCAAGTAGCCGCCAAGACCACCAGATTAGTTCACAGCCTGTGCAGCACCAGCCAAGGAATATGTCTCTGTGTCTCTGTCAGGACATCACTGGGGCTCAGGGACGCTGAGCCTTTGTTCACCCAGATGCCCTCTGTTGGGGGCGGAGGTGGGGACACGACATACTGGCTCAGGTCAGCTGGGATGAGGGTGGGGTGGCTCTGGTCAACCTTAGCACAATCATCAGAACCAGATCCTGAGCCTGCAGGCTGATACCAAGTGGCTCTGAGGGCGGCTGTCACACATGGCTCTCTCTGCGCTGTGGGTGGAGGAAGGCAGTGAGGGAAGGCAGATGTCTTCTTCACTTCTTCTTTTTCTGTTGGCATAAAACATAATGAATTTCATTACGGCATTTTCATATATATATCACTGAACTTTGCTTATAGTTACTGGCCCCTACCCCCACTACACACACACACACACACACACACACACACACACACACACACACACACACACACACACACACATCTACTGGCTTTCTCCACTCAAATAGGCTCCCTTCTGCTTCCATGGCCCCCCAATATGGGTGGAAACCTTTGTCTTTCCTTGCCCCCCCCAATAACCTCTCTTGTTCTCTCCACTCTCTTCCCTTTAGACCTCCTCCTCCCTGTTCACACCTCCCTTTATATCCATGCCCTATGTATACATGACAGGACTGCTCGCTGGACTCAGAGTCAGCCTAAACTGTCTGGTCAGCAAGCCGGGGTCCTCCCCTGTCTGCATCCCCAGGGCTAATACAGACACACACTGCCGTGCATGGCTTTTTTATGTGAGTTCTTGGGGATCAAACTTGGGTCCTCACACTTTGGGGCTATTTCCCTGGCCCTCAGCTAGCAACTTCTAAAGAGATGGTCCAAGTTGCTCTTGTCACCTGGATACATCTCAAACTAGTTTTCTTAGGTGAGTTTTTGTTTTTAAAGATAATAGTCATTTATTGCTAATCTTAATTTTTTATTATTTTATATGTATGGACGTTTTGCCTGCAAGTATGTAAGTGTACCACATGCATGGTGCCTAAGGAGGTCAGAAGAGGGTGTTGTGTCTCCTGGGACTAGCTGGCTGTGAGCTGTCATGTGGGTGCTTGGACTCACACCTGGGTCCTCTGGAGCAGCAGCCTGTCCTCTTTAACCATTGAGTTATCTCTCCAGCCACTAGATTAGGTGTTTTGGTTGTTTTTTTTTTTAATTTTTTGCTTTTGAAATGAGTGTTCTAACATACAACCCTTCTCCCTTAGCCTCTGAGATACTGGAATTATAGGTGTACATCACAATACCTGGTTTAGATTTTTTTCTCTATACACATGAGCAGAAACAAGTATCTCTGGGAATTGCAATTGGGTTAATTTGTAGATTAATTTAGTGCTAAATGGCTTCTTCAAAACAGTACTTCCACCAAGGAATACAATGTATCTCCCACTATTGAGATCTTCCTTCTATGATCATTTGGTGAGGTGTTTTGTAAGTGAATGTTTGTGCTTGGGCTTACCTTCATGAAGTTTTGCAGTTTCTTCATGGCTCCAAAGGAACTCTGCCTCATGGGAGCCACCGCTTTCTGTCATCCCTTCTGTCATCCCCTTCTGTGGGGGCTAGCTATACCTGGTGACTAATTCCATGGACTATGGCAAAAGTGTTGAGGTTTTGCTTCTGAGGTTAGATTCTAAAGGCTCTCAGGTCCTGCCTTCAGCCCACACATTTGACTGATCTTATGAAACTAGCCGCCATGTTGTGTGGGCTGCCTTACAGAAAACCCAGGTGGCCAGGAACTGAGGTAGCCTCCAGCCAATGGCTAGTGAAACACTGGGCAATGAATCCACGGCAGTGCACATGGAAGCTAGTCCTTTTCCAGCTGGCTTTCTAGATGACAGATGGGCCTTAACTGACACAGTGGATATACTCTTGTAAAAGATACTGAGTCAAAGGCCTAGCTGTGGTTCCCGAACTCAGTGTCCGTGAGATCATTGGTATTGGGGTTTTAAACTGCTCAGTTTTGAGGTAACTTGTCATACAGCAATGGGTAACTCACAGCCCTTTTTATTTAATATGTTTCCTGGCAAGTCGTAGAAAATGCAGCCGTTAGTAGCCATTCTAGAGCTGTGTCAAACTGACCACTTTACCCAGCTCTGCCCCTTTTATTACTCTACGTTAATTTTCTTCCTTTTTCTAGAAAGGCAAATTTGAGGATATAGAAAAAAAAACAAAACCAATTTCTCCGAGTGCAGTCTCACAACATGGAAATGTGAGCACCAAGAGAGACAGCCATTTTGTGGTGAGGTCAGCTGCCCTCTAGTCCCGCCAGCTCTGATGTTTTTTACCTGGAGGTGGTGTTAGTTCCAGCAAGTGGGGGTCTCAGTTTCACGAGACTCTCTCCTGCTTCAAACACCAGCTGAAAAACCAGAATTCTGGAACTTCTCCCCGACTAGGCTCTACTACGGGACGGGTTTCCCACGACCCATTCTCAGAACTTCTACATGTTCAGCTAGCTGGAAGAGGCGGTTCATGGAAGCTTAATTCTGTAGACATGGCCATTGGTGATCAAGCCAGCCTTCAGCTCCTCCAGGAGATTGGCAGGCGGGGCTGAAAGTCACTGCTCATCAGGTTGGGTTCTTTCCAGTGATCAGTGCACATCCTAAAGCTACCTAAGGGCCCACCCATCGGCAGCTCATTATCACACCAAAAACACATCACTTGGGAGATCCTAAGGGTTTTAGGGATTCTGAGTCAGGAAACACAAAGGGTGACCAAGTAGATAGTTCACAATACCCCAGCAGCCATATTTGCAGATAATTGCTTCCCAATCTTTTCATTTATGCCCTAATTGCATTAAGATCTTCAGAACAGTATTACAAACAAGATTGCTGAAAGCCTCTCATGTTTAATTGGAACCCTTCCTGCTTCTCATTCTGTCTGTGTTAGCTATCAGTTTGAGATTTATTGTATTCCTGTGTACACATATTGTATATATGTGTGTGCAACGGGTGTGCATGCATATGTGTGTACATGTATGTGGAGGCAGAGGTCTATATCTAGTATCTTCCTTGGTCACTCTCCACCTTATGTTTTTGTTAAGATTTATGTATATTTATTTTATATGTATGAGTGTTTTGCTTGTGTGTATGTCTGTGCACCATGTGCATGCAGTGCCTGTGGGGGCCAGAAGGGGGCGTCAGATCCCCTGGACCTGGAGCTACAGACAGTTGTAAGCCACCAGATGGGTGCTGGAAATTGAACCCTGGTCCTCTTCAAGAGCAACCAGTGCTCTTAACTTTTTTTTTTTGAGACAGGGTCTCACTATATAGCTCTCACTAAACCAAGCTGGCCTTGAACTCACAGAGATCCACTGAATTAAAGGCATGCACCACCACTCCCAGATTTCCACCTAATTTTTTTTTTTAAGACAAGATTTCTCACTGAACTTGGAGTTCACAAATTTGGCTAGGTCGGCCAGCCAGCAAGCCCTGGGTCTCCTCCTCTTCCTGTGTGCTCTGTGTTGGGATTACAGGCTCACACTGCCATGCTGGCTTCTGTGTGTGCGTTCTAGCAGACCAGACTCAGGTCCTCACATCACACAGTAAGCTCTTTACTGACCAAGACGTCTGCCACCAAAAGATTTATTACACTTCCGATTTTGTGAGACAAGTGTATTTTGACTTAATGAGTAGAAATAGTTAAGTTTACCAAAATGAGATCGTCTTCTCTCTTTTGACCTATGACAGAGATAAATAAGCACAGTCCCCTGTGGGAACATTGTGCTTCACAGCAATGCTTGCTGAGTGTGTATTTCCCACTTATTGTCGGATATAGGTTGAAAATCTGATTGTGTTCTTACTAGAACTTGGCATCCCAGTGAATGAGACTGGGGCATGAGATTGCTGTATGACTCACTCATTCAGTCTGTGCTTTGTGCCATTTATTAGGTTTGAGCATCCGGCTCATTCAGACACTATAGAAAGAACCAGGAAATCCTCCAGGCAGGGTTCTGTCAAGAAACACCCACCAGCAATGGTTTAACTGATGAGACCTTAACAAAGGGGCAGGCTGTACTGGTGTGTTTCAGGTTAAGGAGTGAAACAGAGATGACAATACACGTGGAGACCAGCAGCAGTGGGACGCATTACAGTGCCTAAGCCTTCAGGGACCAGAGGAGGGGCCAGTGTGACCAGAGCCCAGGAAGAACTGCAACCTTGGGGTTCTAGGAAGGGCTGATGCTGTGAAGGGACAGAGCTATTGACTGTCCAAGAGACAGGACGCCCAAAGAGGCAGGCAGAACCCGAAGCTAAGGAACCAGGGCCCCAGGGAACAGATGCAATTCACGTGTGTCAGCCTCCTGTGGCACAGGGCTGACAGCGAAGGATGTGGCTCAGGTGTGATTCTGGTCCTCTGACAAACTCATGTGGTTAGCAGGTTTGTAACGTTTATTTCCAGATCTTTTATATAGTAACTTCCCATCCAACCATTTTTGTGACTATGGTTTTAGTTCTTTGGATTCTTACTTATTTACTAAGAGTGAGGCTGTATTTTTCTCCCCATTAAAGACAGACGATCTATGACATATACCTTACATTCTGGCATGTAGGGAGGTCCTGTTTTGTCGTTTTCATTCATCAATTCATCTGGCAAATTGTTTACATTTTACATCCCAACAGCAAACCTTCAAAATTCTGTAGTGGTCTGGTCATCAGAGTGCCCTGCCCTGAGCACTGGTCCTCTTGCCTGACGTGTCAAACGTGATTTAATAGTCAGTGCAGTCTGGAGGACTGTTCTTTACATCCGCAATTTAGTAACATGTGACCTGGGGTTTAAAGACCCTGGGAAACCCTCAATGTAGGATTTGCTCTTGTTTTGCTTAATTTAGCATTTCCCCAATTCATTCTGTGGAATCTCTCTCCCAACTCTACACTTAAAGAAATGTAGAACCAGGCGTGGTGGCGCTCGCCTTTAATCCCAGCACTTGGGAGGCAGAGAGGTAGGTGCACTTCTGTGAATTTGAGGCCAGCCTGGTTTATTTATTGAGTATCAGGCCCACCAGGGTTACAGGGTAAGAGAGCCTTCCTCCCCCACCCCAGAAAACATAAAGAAATGTAGTTGTCGTCCTCCTGTTACCTGTCATATGGGTGCTGACAGAGTTATTTCTTTGCCATTAAAATTCAAAGAGATTCTTCTGGTAAGTTCTTCCCCTTCTTCCTCCTCCTCCTTTTTTGTAGGGTTCCACTATAAAGTCCTGACTGGCCCCAAACTCCCTGTATGGACTAGGCTGGCCTCCAACTTGCAGCAATCCTCCTGCCTCTACTTCCTGAGTGCTGGGATTGTAAGCACGGGCCACTGCGCCTAGGTCTTGCTCACATCCTTCGATGGCTTGGTTTGGGCATCCAGGAGCATTTTGGTGTACAGGCTCAAGCTTTTTCCATCAGCTCAGGAATGTTATTTTTTTCTCTGTTCTTCCTGGTTCTCGCTTTGTTTATCAGATTTTTCTCTTTGCTTTTTATCCCTTTGGGCTTCTCTCTTGTTTTCTCAGCGAATTTCTCATATCGGTGCTCCACATTCTCAGATTCAATTTTCTGTCCTTTCTGTTCTGCTCTTTGCCATCGTGACAGAATTTTAAATGCCACCCCTGCCTTTTCAGCTTCATTGCAGGCATCCTGTCTGTTCCTCCCCACGGCGTGTCTTAGGTCTTACCTGCTGCCTCTCAGCCAGAAGCCTTCTCATCTCGAATTCAATGCTCAGTCCTTAGGGCTCATGATTTCACAGAACGAATTGAGTACAAAGCCGGTGTCACCGGAAAGGTTTTATATTTTCATGATAAACTGTTTGATGTTTTTTTCCTCTGCTTGTTGGTCCCCAATTAGTTGGCAGGGGCCTTCTGCTCCACCCAGATAGAGTTTGTGGATAAATAAGGAGAATCTCCTCCCCTCTGTCCATCTCTGGCCCACAAGTACAGTGTCTGTAAGCTGGACAGTTTATGCCCCTAAGCCCTGAGAACTTCAGGCCTGCAGCTCCAGGCTGTGGACGTCAGAGCCCTCTCTGGGTACTCAGGTTGGAGGCTAATTGCTCCAGGCTTCAACTACTGGCATAATGTTGAATGTAGTATCTAGGTCGACCCTGCTAGTGTTACAGCTCCTAGTGGGCCTTGGGTATTGGTACACTTGACCCACACAGCCTCCAAAAGAGTTTTCAAGCCTATAGCATTGAGAGCCTTGGCCCTTGAGACTTGAGAAGCTCCTGGAAACTTTTCTAGTGACTGGGGTATACATTATCCTGGTCCTTTACAGCCTTCTCTCTCTCTCTCTCTCTCTCTCTCTCTCTCTCCTTGACTCTTTGCCTCTCATGCTATTTCTCATTAGTTAAAAAAATATTTATTGTATATGGGCATGAGCAGTGACACACACAGAGTGTGGAGGTCAGAGGACAAATTGTTGGGGGTCAATGCTCTCCTGCCATGTGGACTCAAGGATTGAACTCAGGTTGGCAGACTTGGCAGCAAGCACCTTTACTCACTGAGCCCTGTTGCCAACCCTCTCATCCCATCTCTTGGCTTCTGTGATCCCTTATCTCTTCTGCCGTCCTGGCCCCATCATTTCTATCACAGTCACTCTCTGGAACTACCTTTTTAATACTGCTGATGCCAGGGCAGCCTGGCCCCATCATTTCTATCACAGTCACTCTCTGGAACTACCTTTTTAATACTGCTGATGCCAGGGCAGCCACCTCCACAGCTGCTGTCCCCCCCCTGCCCTACAGCTGCCATTGGCACCTCTCTTCTGTGTGTTCGGGCTCAGCCCACTCTACTCATGGTAAAGACAAAAATAAGCAAGGAATAAAAGCACCGGAGAGAAGGCTTTTATTGGGTATAATGTTGCAACTTTGGGGCAGCATGGGAAGATGTCTCCAGCTGACTGGAAAACTAAGCTGAGGGGCTGGAGACATGGTTCTTGATTTGTAAGACTTGCTACTCTTAGAGTAGATCTGAGTTTGGTTCCCAGGACTCACACCAGGAGACTCACAACTGCCTGAGCTACAAGGGACCTTGCGCCCTCTTCTGGCCTCAGCTAGCACCTGCACACATGTGCATATGCACACATTTACATACACACACAAATACATTTTTATTTATAGATTAAAAACAAGTTAAAGTGACCTGAACAATGTAGCAGGAAGGAGAGTGTGGCAATGATTTTTGTACTGATCATGGCACGGCTCCTTATGGAAATACAGGATTGTAATGTGCACCAACCGTAAGCCATCTCGCTGGGCCACCAGGGAAGATGTACCCCCTCTAGCTTAGGTGAATATGGCTGCAGGGTCATTTAGAGTTCACAGACACTCATCTTAAAGTGTTGTCTTTTAAAGCCTGTAGAGACTGTCTGGAGTGGTCACGACTGGAGCTTGTCTTCCGTGGTCCAGGCAGCTGTGAGAGCAACCTCAGAGTGCCTGTAAATGCCCCCAAACTGCTAGGCTGCCTTTATGGTAGTCTGGCCCATTGCCAGTAAAGCTGCTTGACTGGCAGCTCCCCACTCAAGGCTACCAGGAATAATGGAAGGCCTTGTCAAATGCCTGCTCTTGACAGTTTTAGCCATTCATAGAAAGCATTAAAAGTGTGTTACAATAAAGACTCAGTGGAAATCCAAAACAGAACTAACAATTCTAATAATATTTCCCAGTAGTTAACAGTATTCAACTAACTCCCCACCCAGGGAAGAGAGGTGGGTCCCTTTGGTCTGTTTCACTTTGAAAGACACACCTATCTCCTTTCACAATGCAGAATCTTTTCAAAGGCTCCCAGCATTCATAGGTGTGTGTGTGTCTGTCTGTGTGTATGTGTGTGTGTCTTGTGTGTGCAGGTGTATGTTTGCTCTTCTATACAATCCTTCTTTAAAGATAAATTCTTACAACATGTTATATTTTTTTTTCAGGGATGGAGAAAAGGATCAGCAGTTAGGAGCACTGGCTGCTTTTGCAGAGGACTCAGGATCAGTTCCCAGCACTCACGTGGCGTGGATGTAACTGTCTACAACTTCAGTTCCAGAGGATCCAGTGCCCTCTTCTGACTTCCAAGAGTGCCAAGCATGAGTGCAATGCATTTACATGCAGGCAAAACACACATACATATAAAATGAAAAAAATCTTTTTTTAAAATCTTATGATGCACCCCCCCCAAAAAAAACACAAGGGTTGTGCAAAACCAGGAAGAGGGGGATGCTTATTGTCAGGAGGAGAGGCCTCTGCACTCCCATCCATCTAAGTGATTTTTACAATTGTCCTGTTGTATTTTAAACTAAAGGACTGGTAACAGAACTACATAGCACCAGATGGCTGTGACATACATGTATGTCCTCAACACCTCACCAGCACTGACCCATGTGTCTGTTTGGAGGTGCGTGCATGTGTGTGTGTGTGTGTGTGTGTGTGTGTGTGTAGTGTTAACATGTCCCTGTTTTTCTTCATGTCATATAAGGACTTCCAAGTGCCATCACCAGCTAAGGGCTTAAGGTTGGAATTAAGGGTAGAAAGTGGCAGGGGTCGGCTCAGCAAGGCACTTTATCTGTTAGCAGGGCCAGTTCCTCGTGCCCAGTGTCCTAAGTGGCCAGGGTGTTCCTCCAGATACAGTCCTTCTAGAACTGTGTCTTCCCTTTCAGAGAAGGAGGAACACGGCATCTGGAAGGAACCCACCTGTGGAGTGGTCATGACTGGAGCATGTCTTCAGCCATGGTGACAGTGATATGTCAGTCATGTGGGTCTCCATCCTCGGACTTCCCAGTCAGTGCCTTCGAAACATTGAGTCCAGTCCCAAGAGATATTACCAGATGATGCATTCCCAGCAAGCCCAGTGTGCTATCACCTGGTCTCCTACCTCAGGGACAGTAAATTCTGCCAGGATCTCACCTATGACTCAGGACGCAGTTCTTTTGTCTCAGAAACAGGCACCATGACTCCATCAGAGGACAATGGAAAACATACTCCAGCCCAGACCTTGCACATCTTATGGAATCTTCACAGTCCTGGTATAGGAACGCTCACCCGTGGCCTCCAAGCTCACTGGCTCCCCCTGCTGGTTCAGGCTTCTCACCAGCACCACTGGGATCTGGAGAAAGGGTCTCTGCAGATCAGGAGAGAGAGGGCTTTGTAGGATTGAACTGTGCTGTGCTGGACTTTTCCTCCTGTTCTAGAACTGCAACTGAAACCCAAAACTGAGTACCAAAGCTGCAAAACACCAAGGTGTCATGCCCTGGGCATTCAGAGTTGTCTGTAGGCTACTGGACGGTCCCTAGTATCACTCCTGAAAGGACGAGGAAGGGAGCAGGCTTGGGAAGCAGCTTAATAGTATTTACAATACTTGGTAGTATTTAGCATTTAGTTAGCAGTATTTAGTGTTTACACATGGAGAGTGCGGAACAAGGCTTGCACAGTGGCCACTTGCTCCCCTTGCTGTGTGAGTACCACTGGGTCCCTGTAGTCATGGGACATTTCCCAAGGGGAGAGACATATTTCTTCTTCCCTGAGTGGGGCTGCTAAATTGGGGGCTTGGTTCTATACCTCTGAGCTTGCTGAGCCGGGGCGAGAGGAAACAGGGGACAGATGAGCAGTGGGAAGAGCGTGTTTTGTGAAGTAGTTGGCTGGATCCGGCAGCGGGTGTCCTCACCATCGATCCTCTCTCATGGGCCCCACACGAAAGCCACAAGTCACAGAGCAGAGCGCATGAAGGGAAACAACCAGAGACGCAGGAACCCTTTACCCAAAGCAAGACAGTCACGTGGCTCCTGTTTCCTCCCCGGTCTCAGAGAGTCTAGAAGGAGAGGAAGCATGGTCTAGATCAGGATGCCATGGCTTTGGGCTGTGCAGCTGGGGTGTGGGTTAACCAGCTCCGTGTGAGCAAAGGTGCAGGTGGTAATGAGAGTGGCCCACAGGCTCATCTACTCAGTTACTCAGTCATCAGGAGTGGAAGGATTAGGAGGTGTGGCCTTGTGGGAGGAAATGTGTCATTGGGGGTGGACTTTGAGGTTTGGAAAGCTCACACCAGGATTCTCTCTCTCTCTCTCTCTCTCTCTCTCTCTGCCTTAGGATCAGGATGTAACTCTCAGCTATTGCTCCAGCACCCAGCACGTGGCCATGCTCCCCACTATGATGGTGGACTAAACCACTGAAACCGTAAGCAAGACCTCAATCCCATGCTTTCCTTTATAGAAATTGCCTTGGCCATTGTGTTTCTTCACAGCAAGAGAACAGTGACTAAGACGGTACGGGTGACAATGGTGGGAGAGGGTGAGCGGGGAAGTTGGAGGTTGAGAAAGGACAGTAGAGATGTGAGCTCCAGCCTCAATGTCAGGTGTTACCTGGGTCCCCATCACCCAGCAAGAAAGACTAAGGGAACGGAGCACACCCTGCTGGCTTCTTGATTTTGCTTCTTGCTGCTTTTCTTTACAGACTGGGTTAGTCCACGGGACTGACCTCTGGTTGTTTCCAGGTAACTTGCAGGTCCTGTCAAGGGGAAGAAGTGCCTCTTTGTGACCACCTCCTGGCGGAGTCTGGGCACAGCTCTGGGTAAGCAGATCGGCCCAGACAGCAACCCCAACTGAGAGTGAGGGGTGAGTCCTGCAGAAGAGCCAAGGCAGCCAGCCATGACTGATACTCCCAGCAGAATTCTGGCAGTGTGATGCTGAGGCCTTCTGAAGACATGTGACCCATCACCCACCTCCCAGGGTGTCACGCCACCTGCAGGGCCTGGGACCTTGTGTGAAGCCCATGACCAAGGCAACAGACCATAATAATAGTCCCACTTATGGTCAAACTCTGTTCTCATGGCAACTACGTGCTTCCTGGCGTTTACTGATGAGGACACAGGTTAGGAACCCACTCACACAGCTAGTGAGCAGTGACGGCACCGTCCCTGTGTCTGTCTGGCTCCTTGTCCATATGTTTCATCAGAACTGACAGGTTTGGCCTTTCTGGAAGAAGGGAAAGGTGCCTGGCCCAGGGTACATTTCTGTTGTTTGGTTTTGCGGCCTGAGGCCTGTGTCTGTCACACTACCTACTGTGCACCTGGAAGTCTCCAGAAGCTCATTTTGAGCTCCTGACGAGCTGATAGGTGTAAGTGGATCTTAATCCTGGTAACTCTGGGAGCAAAGCGTTCCCAGACTCTCTGCTCATGTCTCTTCATTCCTCACTCCCTTTCTGTGTTCTCTCCTCCTATCTTTCCTAGGCATCTTGGGCTGATGTAGGCTGCAGGCAACACTGTAGTCAGCAGAGGGCGCCAAAGCCTCTTCACATACCAGAGCCCAAGCCTGGCCCAGGATGGCAAGCTAAAGCTTCAGGAATTCATGCTAGGACTCTGTGTTCCATGGACCTGTGCCTCCATGCCTCAGGCTTCTATCGTCTAATGGGACAGTGCACCTGCACAGAGACAGCCAATATGCATGTGCTCTTGCACGTACAAGGCTGCCTGTGTGTTTGTGAATTTGTTTTTGTCTCTGTGTGTCCACACAGCTTGTGTGTCAGTGGGCTCATTTGCATCTATTCTTGTGGCTTCCGGTGTGAGTCTGTGTGTGCGGTTTTGAATTAACTTGATGTACCTGGTGTTAGCGAATATCTAGGAACGCTTGTATGTGAATCAGAGTTTGTATGTTGCATGTATCAACTATCTGTCTCTGAGCTTTTTGGCTTCACATGTGTGTGGATAGTGGGGATGGGACTGGGGTATTTGGTTCCCCAGGAAGCATATATGACAGTTACATAGTTTCAAAGAGGAAAGTCAGGGACAGAAACTACGTGTATAGCTGTTCTGAGATCTCAATGAAGCCACTATTAGAAAGCCTAGTTCTAGATTCTGTTCTATTGTGGGGCAGGCAGGAATGGCTTTCCATAAAGGCAAGGGGACAAGCAGCTGTTTGTCCCTGCCCCTGCCAGGCCTCGGCTAGAAGCTCTATGTCTATTGTTGTGATTGACCTTCCTAACAGTCTTGTGAGCGATGGGATGTTAGCCCCACCATAGAGATGAGAACAACAGGGCTCAGAGAGGTTTGGCAGCTTGCCTAAGAATAAACAGCTAGGGAATGGCAAAACCCAAACTTAAACTCTAGTCTCTGGTTGCAAAGGTTATGCTGATTTCACACTCCCAAAAGCTGCCCCTTCAAGCTGTGTTTTCTCCACCCTAGCAAAGATGGGCCCTAGTTCAGCTCAGAGTATTCCAGGAGCAGCAGCTGCTCATGGCGAGAATGACTGAGCTGAGAAATTAATGTTGATGGACAGTTCCTAGGAGTGAAAGAATACGGGACTATATTTAGCTGTTTGCTGTGGGCTAGTTAGCTGGTGGGGGGAGGGGGGAGGAGGGGAAAGGGGGAGGGGAGGGAGAGGAGCTGTAGATAGACAGACAGAGAGAGAGAGAGAGAGAGAGAGAGAGACAGAGAGAGAGAGACAGAGGAGGAGGAGAGAGAGAATGAAACCCAGTTGTCTTCTCCCTGGCTGAGAGGTTAAGGCCCTAGCTCTCAGAGTTCTGTCTCTGTTGCATAGAACAATAATGGGACAGTGACTATTTGATGAGGGACAAACCTGACCATGTCGCCAGTCTAGTGAGACCTGTGAGTCTCTTCTGAATCTGAGGTTCTCCTCGTCACATGTCTGACCTTGCTCTATGATTCATTCAGAGAGGGAGGGGGCGTGGCCTTGTAGGCCAACACTTAGCACAGCTGGGACACAAGGAACAATTTCTCAGCACTACGAGTATATCCTCAAGGGGGCTCAGGGATGGGTTTGCCCCTCTGGTTACCTTTCCTCAGTTTCCCTTCCTTGTGGGCCAGGATAGCCTTCTCCTACCTCACAAATGGAGAGAAAGACACTTCCTCTGTATGAACTGAGGCATGTTGGCCCAATCAGGCGCTTACCTGGGGAGCAGAGTCAAGGGAAGCCTTCTCCCCCATTGAGCTTTGCTCCCCCAAATATCACTTGCTTTTCTCCTCACTGGACTTTATCTCTCCTCTGTCACCTGTGGAACTGGCCCCCTCTCCTTTTCAGGCTGTCACATCTCTTTCCACATTCTGTCCACTTGGAGACTTGAAAGAGAAGACCAACAACCTGGGCAGTGGTTCTGGGGGACCTGACATCCTTCTCAGACTATTTTCTCAAGCATTTTTCTCTGTCCCTCACTGGGATCTCCTTGGCTTCTCTACTTGTTACAGGGAGTTCATTCCAGAGCAGCTGCTGGCATGTACAGAGAGGCATGTGTAGTTATGGGGAAGGAGGTAGTGTCTAAAGGAGAAATACAGAGGAACCTGGAGGTATTGAGATATGGCCTGTATCCTAGGTCTTCGAGAGAGGGCCAGGGGAAGGGCTGCATAACTTTTGGAGGGTCATGTACAGAGTACCCACCCAGGAAGTTCATGAGCTTTTGAGCATGCTCCCTTGGCTGAATCAAGCCCAGGTAGGCTAAGGGATTCCAGTTGTTTGTTGTTTCTCCTCTCATATGTTATCTCTAGATTTTCCTCCTCTGCGTCAGTTTGAAAGCATTAATAATAAACTCACAATCACCAACAGTGCATCAGGGTGGTGGCTTGAATGAGAATGGTCCTGATAAGCTCATAAATTTGAATGTTTAGTCCCCAGTTAGTGGAACTGTTTGGGAAGGATTAGGGGTATGGCCTTGTTGGAATAGATGTGACCTTGTTGGGAGTGTGTCACAGGACGTGGTCTTGCCAGGTCTTCTCTTTCTCTCCTTCTCCCTTTCCTGCCTGTGGATCAGGATGTAAAACTCTCAGCTACTTCTCCAGCACCATGCCTGCCAGCTGCCACACTCCCCATCACCGTGATCATGGACTAACCCTCTATAACTGTAAGCCAGCCTCCGATTCAATGCTTTCTTTTAAAAGAGTCACCCTGGTCATGGTGTCTCTTCACAGCAGCAGAACAGTGACTAAGATGGTGTCAAATCAAGAAAAGAAATCAAAACATTTTCCCTTGGTAAAGCCCATATTTGAACTCACTGCTTCTTGCTCCCTATGTCTTTTCTCCTCCTCTGTTTGTTTCTGAGTCTGAATCTGTGCCTGCCTGAAGGCCCTCTTGTGAATCTGTCCCTGTCCCTGTGTGTCTGTCCTTCACAAAAGGAAGACATTCCTTTATTGAACCGGCTCATTCTTTTATGAACAGCAGAGAAAGCATCACATGGGGTAGGAATGAGGGATAATTTACAGAAATCTCTAACAGAGTTTTACAAGGGATTAAGTCACTGACTCCAACTGACCCCAAATGACATAGATAACAAACAAGCACTATAAAGCAATATCAAAATGTTGCTTCTAACATGTATGGGTATCTTAGTTAGGTTTCTATTGCTGTGAAGAGACACCATGACCACAGCAACTCTTGTGAGGAGAACATTTAATAGGGGTGGCTCACTTACAGTTTCAGAAGTTCTGTCCATTATCATCATGGTGGGGAATAGGGCCGCATGAAGGCAGACATGATCCTGGCTACATCTTGATTAGAAGGCAACAGGAAGTGGACTGATTCTCATACTGAGTGAAGCTGGAGCAAAAGAGACCTCAAAGCCTGCCCCACAGTGACACACTTCCTCCAACAAGGCCACACCTCCTGATAGTGCCACTCCCTTTGGGGGCCATTTTCTTTCAAACCACCACAATGGTGGATATCCATTTTTCAGCCCACTTGTTGTTTCCATCAAATGATTATCATAACACACATGCAAATGCACACACTTAACTCTTGGTTCAGGGCATGGAAAAATGTGTAATTTAAGATTAAAGCTATACATTGACTCAGGTTGTAACAACTGGATTACATGGGAAATCCAAGGCAAGTAAGGATGGTTGTTACATTCTTTTCTTTAAGGCCGTGCACACAGTGGGATTGCTGTCTCAGTCTGTTAGAATGTAAGCGATAGTTTCTTAGTATTGCACTGACATACTCCTCCATTCTATTCCCTCATTATATTTACTTCGGAAACTTGTTAGGTGCAGAAGAGTAATGACCCGTCTTCTACAGATACATGATTTCATGGGCATACACCCTGCCTAAAAGGGATCACAGAATTCTCTCTCCTTTCTGTCCACGGCTTGGAAGGGAGGCTCCAGTTCGAGTTCTAGTCCTTTCAGGTTAGCAACTGGTGGTATCTTCAAAATGTCAGCTGTTTTGCTCATAATCATTGTGGGATTCCAGAAAACACAAGTCAAGTTATTGGGTTTAGGATACAAGGACGAAATTCAGTATAAGCCAGATGGTGGTGGTGCCCACCTTTGACCCCAGCACTCGGGAGGCAGAAGCAGGCGGATCTCTGTGAGTTCCAGGACAGCCAGGGCTACACAGAGAAACCCTGTCTCCAAAAACAAAGAAAAAAAAGTACAAAGCTGCTGGGGGTCCTCATGGGTCTAACGAGAGAGCTTAGACTTGACTTGATAGATACTAGAGTTTAGGTTTGAGTGTACCTGAATCACCTCCTTTAACTCCGTAAGGCTTTTCTCCCAACTGTTTATGAATCCAGAACCACATGATTTGTTAACTGTTTCACAAACTCCTTCTGCCAAAACATCTGCCCAAGACCATTTGTGAGAGAACCAAGGCTTTCTTGTACCTCAGTTCCTCAGTGGCCTCCTATGTCTTTTATAGTGCAAAGGGCAGGTTTTTGGACTGACCTTTTGAAATGTAAAGCTCCCATAGGTGAGAATAAGATCCTCAGTATGCTCCAACCAGTCCTGACCATCCCAATCCTGGAATTAGTGACTAAGCTCAGAAATGTTTTGTGCCCATGGAGCTATAGCCCAAGTTAGTATTATGGAAGTTTGGAAAATCTCTCTATTGTACTTTATTCGTTCTGGTAAGGTGAAGACAATGGCACATCAACCTTGCCATCTCTGAGGCAGGACAGAAAATATTCTTGCTCCACATTGTATGGTCCATACTACTACGTGTACTACGGTCCTGTAGCGCCTGTACTACGGGACGGTATGTGAGCTGGGAAAGGGGCCTGGAAATTTAAACACACAAAGACACACAGGCAGAGACACGGGTCATCCTTGGAACAAGAATGCCCCTTTATTGTGCTCAGGGGCAGCTTATATAGTGCTCTGGCCATGCCCCAGCTCTCGGGATCTTTCAGCTGCAGACCACCAGAAACCACTCCCCTGCATTCGGGCTCATGCTCAGAGCAATTGCAAGCATAAGAAAAACAAGCTGTTTACTCCGGCACAGGAAATTCAGGGTCTGGGGGTCCACAGTCCCCAACACACATAATATGTATTCAGTGTCCTGTAAACTTACCATATAGTTGGACCCTGGACCCAAATAATTTATATGGTTGGATATAGCAAGGGTTTTAAATGAGGTAAGAGATTAGAGCAGTCTCAAGCTTCTCAAGACCAATAGAAGGGAATGGTTTCCAAAGAAATTACCGCCTGTGCATACTGGAGGAGAAGAGGTGCTACCGTGGGGGATTTCAGCCACAGCCAGGTGACAAAGGTCAGAAGATTGAATTGTAGAGAATAGCTTGGGTAGTCCCTGCTATGACTGTATTGTAACAAAAAAGCTGCTGTTCTGACAGAGGCATACAAAATGTTCCTAGTACCACCATTACTATGGCAGATTCAGCATGGTTACGAAGAGACTAGTTAAACATCCTGTTGCCCCAGGGCACAGAGAAGATGAGATCACAGTTCAGGTACTCATCGCTCTCCAGTTTCCTGCGTAGTATGCCTTTGCCTTTTCACACACTGAAATTGAACAGGGCGACATTTAGCATCCCTATGAACAGGATTGCTCCATCAGAATGAGAAAAATAGAATTTGGCCCCCCTTTGAGATTATTTATGTAGCCCTCTGGCTCAAAGATATATCTCAAGGAGGCAGCCTTCCCATGTGATACTTGGGACTTGGGCTGTCTCCTACTCCATGGTATATGGTTTCATTCTATAGGGTGTATTTAAAACCTGAGTATAAGGCCTGACGTGGGCTATTTCCTCCATACTGAGTGGGAGGTCTCTGAGACATCGTTATTCTTAGAACAGCTGCATCTTAGGGCAAAGCCAGCAATCAGAGGAATCAATGAAGTCAACCATCTTGTTTAAAATAGGAACCGGTGGATGTCTTGGTTTTGTAGAACGAGGAAGAAAAATTAAAAGCAGGGTCAATGAGTTTGCTCGGGGCAGGCAAACCCTTATGCAGTGGTCTAGGGAGAGGATTCTGAGAGAGGAGCAGGAGGAGCCTGAGAATGAGGGTTAAAGCATCCAGGTCGAGGTGTTGCTTAACTTTGAGCTCTTCCGTGGCTCACAGGAGCAGATGTGTGTCAGTAGGATCGTCTATTTTGAGGTCACTGGTTTTGTCTTAGAGATATGAACCTAGCTGTCCACTCCCACAGCTCCACAGCCATCGTGTGCTCAGGACTACCTGGTAAGGTCCCTCCCACGGAGGACCCTACTGTTCTGTGGGTCTTTCTTTCCCAGCTTTAAGGAGGACCAAGTCTCCAGACCTACAATCTTTGCGGTTCCATTCATTGGACTGGGCATAACCTTGTTCCCCTGTTCCTGAAAAGCTTGTTACACTTGCCCCAGGTTCATTGCGTATTGATTCATCTGGCTGACCTCAGAGTTTAGCACCAAATCTAGTGTGAGGGTAGGTCTTCCATGTAATAGCTGACAGGAACTGAGCTTAGTGTCTGATTTAGGAGATGTTCTAAAGCTCATGAGGGTGATAGCTAATGGTTTTAGGCATTTTTCCCCCAGAGGTTTCCTGGCATTTTTGCTAGAATCTGTTTTATAGTTCAGTTAGTACTTTCAACTTTGCCTAATAGCTGTGCCCTCTAAGCAAAATGTCAATGAATTTTTTACCCCCAGAGTCCTAGGTGTAGACTGGGTCAACTGTAATTTAAAGGATGGTCCATTATTGCTCTGTAATGAGAAGAGACAAAACCTTGGCATTATTTCCTCTGGGATTGGGGGAGGGGTTTTTGCACTTGAGTGGACTTTTCAGTCCTAGTAGAGAAAAGCGTTTGAAGTGACAGTGTCTATAAACACAACAAACACTCGAAGTTGGCAAGAGGAGGCAGATAAGTAAAGCCTGTGTGCCAGGCCTCCCCTGGTTAAGTTTCTTTAAGATGCAGAGGAGGACGAGAATGGCCAGAGTTGTAGCATATGCAGAGCGCAGGCCTGACACACACCTTACTAGGGAGGTTAGTCCCTGCCCTAGCAACAGTTGAGTTTCCATTTCTAGGATGTCATTTCTTCCCAGGTGAACTAAGTCATGTGTTCCCATAATTATTTCCCACGGGAGAGTCAGGGCAGGGGGTAGTGTTTCATTCTCTGCACAGATCCATGATCCCCTTTGGTTGTCCCTGCCCTTGTTTGAGAGCCCAGTGCCTCTTTGGATTTATATAATCCTTCTTGAGAGGGACAGTGATAACTCTGGGGGGATCTGTCAGACTGTCTTTTTGTCTCTTTGTGTGCCAGCCTATTTTCTTGGACCATGTTCCTCTGGTAGCCCTTGCAATGAATACTGTCACTTGTTTGGTGAGCTGAATAGCTTCTAATAGATCTAGACTCTCTACTTCAGGTTCTATGGGTGAGCGTTGGCTGTTAACAGTTCTCTCACTCTCAGAGCTGGAAGGAAGGTGCAACAGGTAAAGGCATTTGCTGCCAAGCCTTATAGCTTGAGTTCAACTTTAGGAACCAACGTGGAAGATGGCGAGAACTGGCTTCCATCAGTTGTCCTCATGTCTCAGGACATAGGCCATGGTGTGTGCACACGCACAAAACAGATAGAAATTACTTGTCATTCTTTGTAGAATGCAAGACCATGAAGGCACACTTCACATCCATGTAAATATTTTCATTGCCCCCAGAATGAGCCTCCACGTTAGAGACATTAGTTTGGCCTTTTGTGCTAGGGTAGAAAGGGGCTGGGGAACCCTCAGCTATTGTTCTCTTCCTGACCACTGAATATCCTGACATGTGTTGTCCCTTTAGAATGAACATAGCTGCTTCCATCAGTAAGTCAGGGACTAGTCACTTAAGTCAGGGCCTGGTGTGGGTGAAGATGGTCTCAGTACAAAAGTATGCCAGATCTGAGGTTTCCATGAGCCCAGGTGAGACAGGATTTAGATTGTCACAGATTTTGTTAGTTACTTTTGCGCTGTCGAGAAGAATGGCCTGGCAATTTGCTAGTCTACCTCCATTAACCGTACTTATCCCTGTAATTCTCATAAGGCCTTTACTTAATGGAGTATGAAGGCTTCTAATGGTTGCCGCCAAAGATAGCTCAGAAGTGTTTTAACTAGTAGAGCTGTGGCTGTAGAGAGGGGGCTCGCTCTGATGCAACAACATCCTATTTCTTCGAAAAATGTGCTACAGACCTTGGTTCTTTTCCTAGTTGTTGAGTCAACACACCAAGGCAAGGCCTAATTTTCTGCTACAAATTACAGAAAAGGAGTTAGGAGACGGGGCTTGCCCAGTGCTTGGGCTTCCGTGAGAGCCTGCTTTATCTGTTAGAGCACTGTTTCAGTTAAAGGATGAAAAATCTGAGCTACTCAGGTTCTCTTTTATGGACCTAGTCAATTATGACTCAAGGTGGGGATAACTGTCATGCCCCCAGAGTCAAAACATATTGCACTTGCAGATGAGTTATCTTAGCCTTTTTCTGGGAGACTTTGTAGTCTTGAGTGGATAGGAAGTCTAGGGTTCTGATGGTACTTCGGTCTGAATCTGCCTTGCTAGAGCTACTTATAAATATATATCAAAATATCATCCACATATTCAGAATGGTTCCTTCTGGCAAAACTAGGTTCTAAGATATGCCTTTGGGGGACTCCCCCTACCTCCTACCATACCTATAAATCAGAAGGAAAGAGTTCTAGGTAAAAGGCAAAGACTCAGTAAGGGTTCCCAGTGTCTATAAGCAGATTAATTTTCTTACCTGCCATGTCTGGGGTAACTTGAAGTTCTTCAGTAAAGCTCAACAATTTTAGAACTGGAACCAGCTTGCTCTCTGGACCCTCAATCCTGTAAGGTGACTGTGGTATTTGTGATTGGTCCCTATTTACTTTTAGAATGGGGATGATTTGCCTTCCAGCGCCAGGCCCTTACGTTCTTACTCATTGGACATGGCTGTAGAAAGGACAGGAAGTCACATGCTCAGTGACCTGGGTTTTTGTACTTGAAGCAAGCCTGAGTGTGACCTTCTGGTCTCTGAGAGTCAATATGGGGATTCCTTGGCAGACAAATCTGGCCAATAGTTCCTCCAAGGGCAAGTACAATCATTTAGGTCCCCTTCTCTTCTCTCCTCATTTCCCAGTAGTCTCCCTCCAGACCTTGGTTGTTGAAATGAGAAGGCAATGTCCAACAGCTGAGCTCTGAAATGATCCATGGATATCAGAGGCTGCCTGGCTAAGAGGCTTGTCCTATGGGGGATGAGGAATCTTGCTCGGTAAATTTCCTGAGAGCCTCAGATAGCCTGTTGAGAAATAAAGCAGAATTTTGTTCCCTTCCTTGAGTGACTTCTCTGATCTTGTCATAATTAACAGACTTAATGCAATATTACATTCTTGCAGTAAGGCCTTTTAGCCTCATTTTATACTTGTTAGTTCCTTCTGGGATGCTATAATTCCGATCAGTGGGTTCTTGATCTAGAATGATCTGTGCACTGGGTTGATGGACATTGGGACTTTGAGTAACTAACTCATCTGTATGCTTTTTAGCTTCCCTTCAGATCTTCCATCTCCCTTCAGGAGTACAGCAAGAAGTCAAGATTGAATACAGGTCTTTCTGTTTATGTCCTTCAGCTAAAGCTAAGGTCTGTAAGTTACTGGTACGTCTGGATGAGTCTTCAAAGGCGCTTCAGTCCTTGCTACATCCTGGAGGTCTGTAACCGAATAGGGGATCCGGACTTGGATTGGCTCCATGGGAACAGGCACTTCCCATATCCACAGGAAAGGATGGTCCTTAGGAGACTACTCTCCCAGTATGCCTTAAAGGGCTAGATTCCCTTATGTCTGGTGACTTGGAAATGGGGAATTCAGGGGAATTTGGATGCAGAATGGAGCTCTGTAGAGTGGGAGGAGATACAACAGCCTGGCCCTGTTGCTGGTTGTTTCTTTTTTGATAAGTAGAGTTTGGACATGGATAGGGATCGTCTACGATGACACAAGTTTGGTTTTCCCTTAGGTTTTTCTTTGCATAGCTCCCTTTCCTGGTAGAGAGCTGTGAAAGTCTGAACATAAGACACTTTGGGCTATTTCCCTTGATCTTACAAAATAAGATTCAGCTGTAGGGTGATGCTTTTATAATTTAAAAGGCTCCCATCCTTTGGCCACACTTCCCCTATTATCCCAGTTGAATTGAGGCCAGGCAGTATTGCTATAAAATATTGGCTTTTTCTTTGGGTTCTCAGGATTAAACTTGTCCCAACTCTTTTGTGTGTTTGTTTTGTTTTGTTTGGAAACAGATTTTCTCTGTAGTTTTGGAGCCTGTCCTGGAACTAGCTCTTGTAGACAAGCTGGCCTTGAACTCACAGCGATCTGCCTGCCTCTGTCTCCCTAGTGCTGGGATTAAAGACATGCGCCACCACTGCCAGGCTCCAACTGTTAAGGACACACGTGGTAGGGAATCCAAGAAAACTGATGGGGGATTTCCTATTATCTTCCCAAGGAGAAAGAGGCAAGGTCTAGAGCATCTAGAGTGGAAACAGATCCCCAAGACCACACAGCTAGAGAACTTTTTCTTTCTCCACATTCCACTGATAAGTGTCCTTGGGGTGCCCCTGAGCATAACCACAAGTGGATTCTACTTACTAGTTTGTGTTCCATATAGTCTTGGGTTTATTCTCCCCCAACCCAAGATTCAGTCCCCCAAATCTGGGTCCTGAAACACTGGGTCAAAGTCCCTGCTATCAGCATATCTGAGGTATTTCCTTCATCTTAGTAGAACACCATCTCTATATAAGAAGCTCTTGCAAAAACAAAACAAAACAAAACAAAAAACCACAAATAAACAACTTTCACTCAAAAGAGTAACAGAATAAAAAAAAATTATGCCTGAGTTATGAGGCTATTAGTTTTGGAAAGGAGACAACTTACTTGTATGAATTGCTTTGGCCTTTTTGATTAAAACTAGCACTCAAATTAATAGTGTAAGTTCGGGACTGCTCTTCCAGGGCATTCAAGTTTGATTCTCAGCACCCACATGACAGTTCACAACCATCTGTCACCTGACTTCCAGGGGATCTGATGCCCTCTTCTGACCTCCAAGGACACTGGACACACACATTGTACACATACATACATGCAGGCAAAATACTCATACACATAAAATTAAATTAAATTTTAAAAAAACATGCAAATGGGTGGGGCTTTCCTCCTTTGGCTCTAATGCTTATTCCCTGGAGAATTACGTCTGTACCCCTTCGGGACGTCGGGATAGAACTGTGTACAGTAAATGAGCAGTCAGGAATTGGGAGCAATTAGGATGTAACAGAGCATATGTAAATAAGCATGGACTGTAATTGGGGTTTTGAGGAAGCACAGGACCTATTGTTTTAGCTGGACTTAGGTCCTTTTCCTAAGGGAGGGGAGTTTAGACTTCAGGCAGAGGAACAGGACAGCACTCAGTTTGGATTTTTGACTGTCCTGCTATAATGTCTCACTCTTTAACATTTCTGCCCTTAGGGATGGGGTTTAGATGTCAAATCCTTGTCCCATCAGGGATTATGCCTATGGAGAAGAGAAAGGGAAGCCTGGGGAATCAGGGGGTGTTAGCATTCAAAGCTGTGGGCAGTAAGATCTTGCAGGAAATGGGGTCAATATTGACTTTACAAACATCCTTTCTCCTCCATCCCTGGAACCTTCAGTAGGGGCAGGTCTCTGGGGAGGTCATCTCCAGTGTGAGGAGGAAGCAGGAAAGAGCTGTTGTGCCTGTGTTGGGGTCCTTTCTGGGTTATCCTCTTCTGTGATCCTGGTAGGTATCTGGGAATGTAAAAGGAAGGGGGAAGAGGGAGAAAGACGGGGGGGGGGGGAGGAATGCTAGCAACACAGGAAATTCTAGGGTGTGGCAATCCCACAGGACTCAGTGCCACTGGGAAATGTAAGCAGTTGTGTGGGCACTGCCAATTTGTCAGTCATGCGATGCTTGCAATCTCAGCTTACCTATCATTGCCATCCTAGTGACATTGTTAATCCCACCGGGAGAGAACAAGACCACCATTTTGAGCCAAATTTGAAGTAAGCTTTAATTAAATAAATACTGGCCAGGATGACAGACTCTGGCCAGGTCCATTCCTAGGTTCCCAGAAAATGGCAATGAGTTAGATTTTTGCAGAGGCCTAAAAAGGCACACTCATAATTAAGGCCACTGTATTTCTATCAGGGCCAATCAGGATCAAGCATCTATCCTGACATACGTCCGACTTGTATACCTCCCACTTAAATCCAATCAGGGGCAAGTATATATCTTGATATATTTCCTGCCCATGTACATTCTGCCCACATGTGTCAAACAAACTTGTTTGTGGGAGCAAAACAAGCGGCTTGTTATCTCCCATAAACAAGAGCCTCCAGCATTTCAGGAAGTATCTGTCCTTGGATAAGGAGCTTACAGGTTAGAGGCATTTGAGCTATGGGTTTTTTTAGGCACAGTAATTAAAACTTAAAACGTAATGTTGGCTCTCACTTATCTCTAGCCAAGATCAAGACAAATGCCCATGGTTCCTTCCTGAAGCCTGTGGTGAGGTCAGCCCTGTGATAACATGAGCCATCTACCATCAAGGCAGGAGTGCCTGGAGAATTCAAGTGTCTCTCAGATTAAACATGGGCAGTCACCTGGCAGCTGCCTCCTACTAAGTCTGGGCTCAGCAGTTGCTGTCATACATTTCTCAGAGGGCCTGGGGACTCTCTTGGGTCCCATCCATGGAGCATCATCAGCTGGGGAGAGGAACAGACAGAGAGAAACTGAATCTGATTTCCACAGGCCGTGATTAATTTGCCTGCAGAAAGCTCTCTCATTTTCAAGTGCTCAGTGAAAGGGGAAATGGGCCAGTGGCCTTGTTGATGGAAAGTCTAGGCACATCTTGCCGTTCTGTCATGGGCAGGTTTCTAAGATATCCCAGGTGTGGATTTGAGTCGGTTCTCACACAGCTTAACTTCCCCATTGTCTCTGAGTTCCATGGGATCACAACACCCTAGGATTTCCTGGGCTGCTGGCATTCACTTGCACGTTCCTTTCTTTCTCCTTCACCCTCCCAGACATCAGGGTCTCATGCCTCTTAACAACAAACTGTCCAGAGACACATGGATGCTTACAGGAAAGGAGATGGTTTGTTAAAGGAGAAATATGGACAAACTTGGAAGTGCACCAGACCCAGCCTGTGGCCCTGCTCCAAGAGAGGGAGAGGGAAGAGGTAGAGGTGGTGCAGCATAACCCTTTATGGGTCATTTACATGGTACCTGCCCCTTCCAAGTTTATATAAAGTACCTGGGAGTTTTTGAGCATGCTCCCTTGGTTGAATGAAGCCCAGGTGGCCTAGGAGCCGCCAGTCTTTTGATGTTGATGGTGCCACCTGTTAAATGTTAACGTGTGAATCTCCTCCACCTAATTCCCTATTCTTCAGCCGCACCCTCTCTTTGCTTTGTCATCCCTCAAAATGACAGAGCTGAGGGCCGCTGGGACTCAGCTTCCTGGAGAAAGTGGTGAAGAATTACAAATTTACAATAAAATTTTCTTATCTATAGAAGCTGCCTCACAAGCTCCCTGGCTCTCTGCATGCATCTGAGTGACTTAGAAGCTTGGGAGCTCAGCTGGAACCTGAGAGCAAAGCTTGGCTGCTCATCCACAGTGCCAGGTCCTGGGAGGCTGCCTAAGCCACCAATCCACAGTGCTGGAGGCCAGGAGGTTGCCTAGGTCACCAATCCATGGTGCTAGAGCCCAGGACCAAGTCACTTCCCTCCTTGAGTCTAGGATGTCTGGCTCCTTCCTGGCATTTGATCAGGTGCACTGCTTTCCAGTCATACTACCCAGGTGGCAAGGCACAAGGATTCCTTGGAAATCCACCAGAGCATCTGTCTCCCCCCAGGCATATGATGCTTCTTTGTCCCTTGAAGTATCCTCACAGGTGGGACCTGGAACAAATGTTAGAAAGTCACAGGGAGGCTCAGAGATCACGAATCGGAGGCGTGTGGGAAGTAAGTAGAGGCATCAGTGGAAGAGGAGCTGTAGCCATTGCCAGTTCCTACAGAGTGACAGTCCCGCCACAGTGTCTCACGCCTCTTAACAACAAACTGTCCAGAGACACATGGATGCTTACAGGAAAGGAGATACAACTGAGTGTGTACTTGGGAAAAGATGTGCACATTTGGTTTTTCTTAAGCCAAGATAAACTGATGTCTACACACCCTACACAGTGGAGAAGGGCCTGAACTGCAGAACCCCAACCTCAAGTATTTGCTGAAGTTAGGAGGCAGAACTACCAAGCAGGACCCTGTTCTCTTCCAGAGTTGGCTTATGAAAGGAGATCGGTATCATCGCTCATGCCTGTAATCCCAGAACTAGGAAGATTTGGGTGACCATATAGGCTTGGGAGATGGTCCCAGGAATCATGAGGGAGCAAGGAAGTAAGACAGGGAAAAGGTGGTGGATGGAAGTGTGTTAAGACACAGGCCACCACTGAGGGCAGCTGGGACTCCTTCCCAATGGGTTTCCAACTGTAGAACATGCCCCAGAACTGTCTCACACAGGGATGAGTAGTGGGGGGGGGTATTTACCCACCAGCTCTTCTCTCTCCCATCCAGGGCTGCTCCTAGGTGTTGATCACCCCCTGACTTTCCAGTCAGACTTACATGTGGGCCAGGTTCAGGGCAACACCAGAGAATGCCCTCAGGAAGAGAGACCTGAGAGGCTGGAGGGTAAGGGTGCCAAGCAGGACTAGCAGAGAGCCTGTTATAGTTAGGGCCCGGGCAGCATGGGGTTGTTGTTTGGTGGCTCGGGAAAGGAGGAAAGGATCAAAAGCAGAAAGCATTATGATACTGAGAGAATAAGAGGGAGGCCATACAGACTGTGTCATTCAATAAACAGAGAATGGAAAAACTTCTCGGCCCAATATTGGAAAAGAAGAGTTGGAAGAGGGGAGTTAGGTGTGACGTTGCTCTCAATCAGGGGGATCAAGTAGCTTGGTGGCCCTGCAAGAGTAGCCTCGCGCCACTCTGCCTGCTACCAGCCTGGCTTGGTGGCCCTCAGAGCACCCCAGCCCCACTGATTCAGACCAAGCAGCCGAAGTAGTCAGCTGCCACCTTACACTTTTGTCCTTTTCCTTGGGAATCCTGGAATGGCTCAGCATGACCCAGTTCTGTAAACATTTATTTGATTGATTGGACACAGACAAGGCCCCTGCTCTCCAGGGGAGCATACCCTGTGCTCAGAATCACAGCTGCAGAGGTGAGGGAGATGATAAAGACCTAACCAAGAAGAGAGGAAACGACATGCAAGGGTTGAAAGATTCGTGAATGCAGCAGGCTGAGGGGTGTGCGCAACAGAGGTACCAGTGAGCAATCCCTGAGGGGAGGCCGCTGTTCTGTCTGTGCTGGGAAAAGCTTCATGGAGCAGCAAGGTCTTGAAAGGCCAGCATATTTGGAGGAGGAAAAAAAGGAGACAGGATGCTTAAGCCTTCCTGGTAGCGAGTTTATCAGGTACAGAGGCAGGCCTTCATGACTAAACCCCTCCATCTGTCTTTGCATAAGATGAGATCGCCAGGGTGGGGCAGTATTAACAGGTAGGTGGGCAGGAGATGAGAAAGGCTTTAGAAGGAGGCCAACTGTTTCCTTATTCCCAGAACTTGTTCTCTGATATGGCAAAAAAAGACTTCTCAGGTGCGATTGTTAAGGATCTTAGAATGGGGTGGTGGGTTGTCTTGGGTAAATTAAGTGAGCCCTGAATGTAGTCAGAAGAATGGAGGGAGAAAGGAGGGGGTATGAGGATGGCAGTAGGAGCTTGGGATGATAGAAGGAAATGGTTGTGGGCCGCAGACAGCTGGTTACATCTAGAAGCTGGAAAAGGCAAGGACAGGCACTGCGGAGGCGTAGCTGTGCGAGCATGAGGACTTGCGTTAAGACCCCTGACACCCATGGAAAAAGCTAATAGTGGGGTGGATCTGTAACCAGGTCTGGACCCCAAATGCTCCGGCCCCCTTTGCCCAGCATGCAAGCTGGCCCACCTGTACCTCATCTCCTTGAGGTCCACAGCTCTGGTCCAGAAGAAGAGGGAGAAAGAGGGAGCAATGCTGATGGCTTGTGGCTTTTGAGTTTGACTTGGACCCAGTGTACAGGCTCCCGCAACCCTGGAAACTGAATGAAGGATGATGCCTGTGTGCGTAGCTGCCACTGAGAGCAGGTGAGCATCGACATCTAGGCCACAGGGGCTCCTTTTTGCTTGGCACAAGGGCACTGTCTGCCAAGGGCTGCTTGTGCCCAGAGTTTCGGGGCAGCCTTGTTCTCACATGAGCCTTGTATTGGTTCTCAGGGTCTGTGGATTTTAAGCTGGTTTTGCAGGAGTCCAGAGCTCACAGCTCAGCCATCAGATCCTGACATGCCAAGCACAGAACAGGAAAGAGCATGTAGGAACACCAAGCAGGTCCACATCTGACTCGCTTCTACCCAGAAGCCACTGATTGAGCAAACCCTCCCAGGGAAGCTGCCTGGGCACATAGAGGTAGCCCTATGGCTCCTAACCCGTCTTCAGTTCTCCTCTCTTTATAGACCTCTGGCAAAAGGCCTCACCTTAGGTTGAGCTTCTTCAGGCCAACTTTGGAAGGTTGTTGCCCATATCTCTAACTACCCCAGAGTAGGCACTTCCTAACTCATGTTCTTCCCACCCGCCCCTTCTCTGTCCTCTCACCCCACTGTGGCTGTGTGTGTGTGTGTGTGTGTGTGTGTGTGTGTGTGTGTGTGTGCAGCTAATGATTCCTTCTTTTCCCTCCCCAGACTCACCTCTGGCCCTGTCATTTCCTGTCCCCTAAATCCCACATCTACACCTTTGCCATATAGTACCACTCTCAGATCTCTTTCTTATCCTCTTCTGGCCACCACCAGCTTCCCTTGTTAGCCTGTTATAGGACTTGGGGTCTTCCCTGCCAATCAGGAAGGGTATGGTTCAGGACAAGGAGCTCTGGAGGTGCAGATTAGCATCATAGATGACACTTGGGACTGTGCTTAAACAGAATGTAAGACCAAGCCTCTGTAGGACTGCACCCCACTGTGAGAGCGAGGGGCCTAGAGCCAGCACGTTGGGTCCTCAGGAGGTCCTTACTGGATGAACTAAGGGCTCAGCTCTCAGGTCACAAACCTCAGGCTCCTCAGATCCTTTGGCCACAACTGCTCTGGGACTCCTGGGAGAGCCATCTACCTATAGGGCAGGCAGTATGGTCAGGGTGAGCACCAGAAAACAGAAGATTACAGGTGTGGGGTGTGAAGACACAACACCTAAACCACTGTCACAGTTTCATGGTGACTTTATATTGACCACCTGCTGAAATAATATTCTGCATGTGCTAGATTAGATAAAATTGTCCACTTGATTTTTTTTACTTCTTGTTTTGACAGGATCTTTCAGTGTGATCCAGGCTGGCCTACTCTGTCTACCTCAGTCCTCCAAGAGCTTACAGTCCTGCTCCACAATGCCTGGCTCTTTTTGCTTTTCAGATATGGCAACTAAAATATTTAGTAACACATGTATCCATATTTGGTTTTGTGGTACATTGCTGGTCTTATGTTTGAAAGACATCTTTAAAGAGACCTTTGGATGGTTTCTCATTGTGAGAAACAGGTTACATGTTGGGTATCTTCAGACCCACACTGATCCCTGACTGTGGTCAGTGGCTAGCATCTCCCTGTGGTCAGGTGTGGTCAGGTGTGAGACTGTTGGCAGTGGCTCCCTTTCCTGGGAGAACATCCCTTCTCTGGGATCTTGTTCTCTTCATACCACTCCCAATAAAATGGGCCACCATCTGGGCCTTTAAGATTCCTGTCACAATGAATCACAGTAGAGAAAGAAGAGAGTGGATTGTGGGGGAGGGAGAGTGTTAGGGGAGGGACTCCTGTCAATAAAGGAGGTATGGAAGCAGACAGGATCCTTACCTCACCTGCTCATGGGCACTGGGGCTGTGAACAATCCCGTGGGATCCTCGATGCCGCACTTGCCCTAAGTGTCCTTCCCAACAAATCTGCAGTCAAAGTAGGTTTAGTACTCCTGAGAGCCAGAGACCAATAGATTCCTTCACCCACTCCCGCCCCCCGTGCAGCTCTCACCCCGGCAGCTAGGTTTCTCCTCCTCTTCTCTTCACTGGGTAGAGTGCAAGGATGACCCAGTGACTCTCAGAAACTCCTGGCAGGGTGTAAAGGGAGCCGGGTCCTCTTTCCTAGTGGAGTCTAGCACTTATGGAGGAGGCTGTCATGTGGAAATGCAGGTTCCTCAGAAAGGAGTTGGATCACTGAGAGGCAGTAAGTAACTAACTCCTTACCGTGGGAAGCTACCAATCCTGGAGGGGTCCTCTGCTATGGCATTTGAGATGCATCTGACCCCTGTAGTGTCATCTGGCTGTGATAATTTGCTTTAGGTAGCAACTAGACCGCTGGAACTAGACTCTTCCTACTGGCTTGGACATCAGAAATGCAGGCTTACTGGCTTTCAGACCCTAGGGCTCAGGCTTAGCGTCTCAGAGTAAATTGCACCATTGGCTTCCATGGTTCGGACCTTTGAGCTTGGACTAAGTCACGCATCAGCATCTGAGGGTCTTTAGCCTGCAGATGGCCCCATCATTGTAGAAGTCTCCAAGTTCTACTTCTCTTGAGACCCCTGGCACTAGTCTTTGCTATCACTTTCTCCACACTTACATTGGCATCCTTTCCATGATAACAGCAATTAACATGACCTTTGTCATCTCTTCTTATGTTTCGGGGAGCCCACCAGAGATTACCACTCAGACATAGTTTACAGCCAATTAAAAGTCTTTATTCCATTTGACTGGGACTACACTCAGGTATTTGGGACCCAAGTCTAGTACCAAGTGTTTAGGGTAAGGGGTTTTGAAAGAAGAAAACCACATCCTGGTCTCCTGCTCAGCAGCTTCATAAGGTTTTTATGCAAGCGAGCAGTTTAACAGAAGCTAATCTTGACCTTGGGTTCCTAGAACAGAGTTAGGCAATATTCCATAGACTTCTCCATCAAGGAGATCAAATTCAAGTTAACCAAAAATGGCCTCAGCAAGAATACAAGATGGAGGAACCTCTCCACTGTCTTGCCCTGCCACATTTATCCACAGCATCTTGCTCCTCTATCTCACAGACTATTACCATTACTAAGCACCTGTACTTAGTAACTGTTCTTGTATCAGTTACCATTCCCAAACCCACTCTTATCCCTGTTGTCACCATCATCGCTATTGCTCACACCACTACATCCCCAGAAACTTCATCTCCACCTCCACCCTTACCATCTTCTCAGCTACACATGCTTGAGCTCCTGATGGAACTATCCCTGAAGAAACCATTACAAATGGAAAATAACCTAAGATGAAAATGAATCTACATTTAATGTATGAACCATCACAGTTTAGGGGCACAGTGGAAGCTGTGTGGTGCTGCCTACAGTTAGCCTGAGAAGAAACAAAAATGTAAAATTCAGCCAGTCTGTTGGTGAAGACCTATAATCTCTCCTACTTGGGCAACTGAGGCAAGAAGATTTTAAGTTTAAAGACTTAGCTAGACCCTGACTCAGAGCAAGAGAGAGAGGGACAGAAAGAGAGGGAGAGAGAGAGAGAGAGAAGCTGAACATAAAACTTAGTGATAAAGCACTTGCCTAGCATGAATGAAGCCCTAGGTTCAATCTTTAGTGCTTTGAAAACAGAAGAAAAGTAAAAAAGCAAAACTCAGAACTATGGTTCCAACAGCGTGTGTGTCACACTTGAGCAGTGTAACCTGAGAGTTCTGTATTGACCCATCTTAAGTCAAGGACCTTGTAAGATTGGGGAGAAGGAAAGACAGACAAGGGAGTGAGCAACTCAATAACAGCACAGGCTTTATCAGGGAAAAGACCTGCAGAGGGAGTCTCTACTGTAAGAAAACCAGAACTGTTGTCTGCTTAGAGATTGGGCTAGTTGAAGAGAAGAAGGAGGGAGAAGAATGGGACTGAAAATCTTCACTTTGGGGCCCACATTGGCTGATGCTAGAACTACCTAGGGAAATAAGGTGGGTTAAGGAATGTGGGAAAGAAGAAGGAGGAAGAGGAGGAGGAAGAGAAGGAGGAGAAGGAAAAGAGGAGAAGGAAGAGGAAGAAGAAGAAGAAGAAAAGATGGTCAGGTAATCAATAAACATCTCTTGTGGCTGGCTGTTAGGGTGTGTGGTAGTGGTGGCAGTCAGAAGGACGGAGACAGAAAGACTCTATATTAGCAAGTTTCTTTAGTTCTAGAAAACAAATTACTTTGGTTTCAAGAATTGTCATTGTTTAACCAAAATGGAAGATATTTACAAAATGGCATGACTATGGTCAGCAACCATCTGCATTTCCAACTGTTATTTCCACCATTGTCTCTCCATCACCTCCATTACCTTCACCATCCCTTTCATCAGCACCACTCCTCCAGAGTTCAGCGTCCATTGTGTAGGGGTTCCCTCCCAAACAAAAATTCCTTCTTGGAGGGAAGCTCATTGTACTAATACCCATGAAATATTCTATTCAGCAGGGAAGCTTGAAGCAAACAACTCAGAAGCTTCAGGAAATCCCTGAAACTGACTGAAAGTACTAGATTCCCTCTTCACTTCCCCAGCTTATATAAACAGTAAAGACTGCTGAAAGACACTCTCCAACAACCTGAGCTGCTTAGAAGAGGCAGAGACCACTGGGCTACCTAGAAGAGGCTCAGACCAACTAATCTATCTGGAGGAAACACTCTCCAATCAGTTGAACTGCCTGTCAATTGTACAATATACTATAGGCTTCTAGTTTTCATGAGCTTTTTACCCAGGATGGGGTAGACTTTGGTAATGCAGCTGTCTTTGAGTCATTTCTGCTCCTGTGAGTAACCCTTCATCCACACTTTTGTAAGTAACCTTCAATAAACTTTTGGTCCACCAAATTAATTTTGGTGGTATCCTTACTTTGGTCTGTTATCAGTTCCTTATCTGGGGTGAGTAGACATTTGTTCATGCCTTCCTAGAAACCCCAATTGGACTTTTGTGGTCATCAGTTCCTTATTCTTGAGTGAGTGGGTTTGTTCATGTCTCTCTAGGAATAGTGTTACACAATAATGTTTAGCATTTAAACTGAGACTCAGACCAGAACCCATCAGAAAACATTCTGCCAGGGTGATAAACACACCAAGATTTTTCTAAGCAGAGGATCAGCAAGCCAGGTGTCTAAACAATCTCCCCTCTTGATCTGAGAGCTGACCCTTCCTCAGGATGCTTCTAACAGGAGCTCAAGCAGCCTTACCAGCCACGTATCCCTAAAGAGACAGCTGCGGCTTGGTTGAAGGATGGGGGCCCGTTAATCTGGGGCTGCCCTTGTTTGCATAATTGTTGCATACATTTGCATCTGTTTGCTTCCAGCCTTTGAATACTGCACTGTGGGTGTTCGGGTACCATTTGCATATCACTGCAGGTGAGGGTCAGGTCTTTAAGACTTGGGTACTTATTTATTCCCCACCTCCAAGAGATTCTTTTATGTGGTAGTTCAGAAAAAAAACTTGAAATGCTTATTTCTAGAATGATCCTGGGGAGTGCTATCTAGGTGGAGGGGTAGGGAAGTACCAGGGTCTGCCAATGTGTCATAATGAAGTTCCTGCTATCCTCTCCTGACAAGCTCTGGACCCTACTTCCCCCACCTCTCCACCTAACCATGCATACCCACCTCTTCCTGGACCCCAGGCTTTGCTGCTTCAGATTCTATGTGTTCACTCCCAGCCTCCTCATGACTTCTAGTCACTCCTCTAGACTGACTTCTTAGGAACCCCAGAGCCCCATACATGCTGTCAACATTTACCCACCTCCTCCCCTCCCATCCTGAAGAATGAATGTCCAGAGAGTCTAAGCTTGATATAATGGGAATGACTACTAGGTGTTGACTGAGGTTTCTGTCCTGCCTGGTTCCCACAGTCATTAAGTCCCAAAGAAATCACACAGTGGTCTACATTAATCATAAACTGATTGGCCCGTTAGCTCAGGCTTCTTATTAACTCTTATAACTTACATTAGCCCATTATTCTTATCTGTGTTAGCCACATGGCTCGGTACCTTTTTTAGTGGTGTAGTCACATCTTACTTCTTCTGTGTCTGGTCAGGACTGCAGAGGGAGCTTCCCTCTTCCCAGAATTCTCCTGTTCTCATTGACCCGCCTCTACTTCCTGTCTGTTTGTCCTGCCTATACTTCCTGCCTGGCTACTGGCCAATCAGCATTTATTTAAAACATAATTGGCAGAATATAAACAATTGTCCCGCACCAACTAGGGGCCTTCCCCCAAGTTTACTGAGGAAATAACTGGCTTAGAGAAAGCAAAAAGAAAATGGATGAAGCCTCCTGCACACCCCTTACCTAATAGACTAGGTTTTAAGCATCTAAGTCCACTTGTGGGTCCTTAATTACTGAACGTAGGGCAGCCTTTGAGATTGAGGGACAGCCCTGAAGAGGACCAGATCTGTTAAAGGAGGGTAGCAGACCCTGAGGTAAACCAGAAGGAGCCCCAAGACTGTCATTGTAGAAATACCTAGTCCCCACTCAACTCTAAGAGCCATGGGAACCATACTTGTGTCTCTTTCATCTAAGCAGTTGAAAATTGGACAGCAGGCAGCTCCTAATTAATACTGTCATCTCTGTTGACATCCCCTCAGGTTCATATAGTAGAACTTATGAAGCATGAGGAGGTAGGCCTCCAGGGAAGTTATTGTCATGAGGACTCCACCCTTATGAGTCGGATTAGTACCCTAATAAAAAGAGGGGATGGGAATGTAGCTCATTGGTAGAGTGCTTACCTAGCATGCATGAGGCCCTGGGTTTGATTCTCAGCAATGCACAAACCAGGCTTGGTGGCACATACCTGTCATCCTAGCACTGAGGAGGTAGGAACTGGAGGAGTAACAGGTCAAGGTCATCCTAGGCTACATAAGGAGTTTCAGGGTAACCTGGGCTACAAGAGTCACTATCTTAAATAACAAAAATAAACAACTAAACAGAGTTTGAAGGGAGCTGCCATTATCCCATTTGCCATCATGTGGGATGCTAAAGCTTCCTCAGGGGGAGAGAACACACCACACATGGATTCAGCCAGCGCCCTGTGTTGGAACTGTTAATCCCACAGATGTGAGGAGAAAGACCACTGACCTACATCATCATGGCCAAATTAATCAAAACAAGCAATTAATTAAAGAAAGCTTTTTTATTCATCTATACAGGCTGCCTCCCCCTATTCAAGAGGATTCAAGAGACCAGCTTTGGACATGGGGAAGATAAGGACTTTTATAGCTCAAGGTTAAGGTGTTTCCAAATGGGGGGTTGTCAGGCAAATAGGCAGGGTTATAGAAACAGAGTACAACAAGGTAGTCATGACAGGGTAGTCATAACAACAGGCAGTTGTCTGAAACAAAAGTAGAGTTGCAAGATGAACATAAGAACATTTTCAAACAGGACATAGTTGCCATTTCCTGGAACAGGCAGTACAGAACCATTTGCAGTTAAGGTCACAGGTGGGAGGGACATAGCCCAATCTTTGAGAAACAGATTTAATCATAAGCAGGAATGAGCCTAGTTTGTCTTTACTGTAAGATAGCTTTCAAGCCTAAGATGGAGGCAGCCTGTTTTATTAGGAACAGTCCAGCTAAGGCTGAGGTATTTTGTTACTGAAGTATGAACACACCAAGATAGTACTCAGTATGCATTGAAAAAAACTTTATACTAAATACAGGCCATTTAATGATGCTGACTCTAGGGATTTTCTGTAGTTCTGTGCTGATGTGGGACTCCCCTCTGTATGCTGTGAATATGTTTTATTGCCATTGGTTAATAAAGAAGTTGCTTTCTGCCAATGACTTAGAGTAAAGGCAGGTGGAAAATCCAAACAGAGATGTAGAAAGAGAGTAGGTAGAGTCAAAAAGACACCATGTAGCAGCCAAAGAAACCCTAAAACCTTACTGGTAAACCACGAGCTTCATGGTAAAATATAAAATAATAGAAAATAGTTAATTTAGATGTAAGAGCTAGCTAGAAATATGCTTACATTATTGGCCAAACAGCATTGCAATTAATACTTTCTGTGTGATTATTTCGGGTCTGGGTGGCCGGGAAATGAACAAGCAGCCTCTGCTTACATTGTGCCTAGACTAGACTTCACTAGGAAAATTATTAGTGATTCTATCACTGGGTGATTTAATCAATCCAGTGAGCAGAATTATATAGAACAAGCAAAAGAGGAAGGTCTTAGCCATGACCTGCCGGAGGAATGGCAGAAGATTGGGGGCTCCGGAGATCTCTATGTCCCACCCCCCAGTCTTAGGCTTGATCTGCACCTGGATTGTTCAGTGTTTAGGCTCAAACCCCCTCATCTTTCAGATCTCACAGAGATTGCAAACATGTTCTCCAGGAGGCCAGAGGATCCTTGAAGGGACTGTCAGGAAGGATGTGAAATTCAAGGGGGATCATAGCAAGGTGAGCTCTGGAATTATCACCCCTACTTCAGCCAAAGGGGGAAAGACTGTAACCATGGGGCTGCAGTGATTTTGTTAAAATATCTTATTTATATATTTAAAAATGTCTGTGTGTGCACATGTAAGTGTGTGTATGTGTGTGTGTGTGTGTGTGTGTGCGTGTGTGTGCATATGTAGCAAATTGTATCCCTATCACAGCGTCTATGTGGCAAGGACAACTCCTGAGATTCAGTCATGTCCTTCCACCATGTGAGGCTCTGGGTTCAAGCTCAAGCTGTCAGGCTTGAAGGTAAGTGCTTTACTCTCTGAGCCATCTTGCCAACCTCTAGTGACTTTTAAAACAGGTTTGTAGGATTGAAGAGGCTGCTCAGTGGTTAAGAGCACATTATGCTCTTCCAGGGAATCTGTGCTTGGTCCCCAACACAGATTGGGAGTTGGGTGGCTCACACTGCCTGTAGTTCCAACTTCAGTGGATCCGATGTCCTCTTTTGGCCTCCTTGAGCACTTGTACTTACTACTCACATACATATACCCACACACAGACACTTACATACATATGCATATAATTAAAAATAAAAGTAAATATACATGGTTGGGGGGGTCACATTTTAGAAATGTTGTTTTTTTTTTTATTCCTGAACTGCGTAATATTGTGTGTATAGTCAAACTAAAAGCCCAAGGACCATGAAAGAGTACACATCTGCTGTTCCAGTGCCAAGATTAAGTCAGTTTTACTCTGTATGGCTATTTGGGAAAATAAGAACCATAGTTTCCTTCTTGGAGAACTGTTTTCCAGGCAAGAATGCTAATCTGCATGGTCTGGTGTTGTAGCAGGCCGCTTGTTCCTTTCCCGGCCGCACAGACTCCCAAAATAACCATGTAGAAACTGTATTAAAAATAACACTGCTTGGCCTATTAGATTATGCATATCTTAAATTAACCCATTTCTATTATTTTATATTTTACCACGAGGTTTGTGGCCTACCAGCAAGGTTCCAGCTGGCAGCTTGTATCTTTCCCCTCTGGTGGCTACATGGCGGCTTCCTGACTCCACTTTCTTCCTCCCAGCATTCAGTTTAGTTTTTACTGCCTACCTCTGTTCTGCTCTGCTATAGACCCAAAGCAGTTTATTAATCAATGGTAATCACAGCATACAGAGGGGAATCCCACATCTGTCTTCTTTTCAGAACACTGAGCTGAGGAGAGCACCACACAGGAATTTACCCACATGCTTTGTTGCTTAGTAAACGCTCTCCTCTTAACTATGCAGAGAAAATCCTGTTGGTGGGACAGGGCTCCCTTATTCGGCACCTCCACCTCCACCAAGAACAACAGCTAAGAGACTCAAGTCAGCCACGGATGGGAGATTGTCACTTGAGAGGAGACCAGAAAATGCAGAGAGGCAGAATACCTTCCAAGAGGCGGTCAAGGAGACGGACTTTTTGAAAGCAGGAAAGAGGGGTTGTTGACTGGAGAGTGGGAACGATGGTGTGCCTTACCCCCAGGGGCCAGAGTCTGCAGCAAAACCAATGGACCCAGCAGACTTCCTGGAAAATGTAGCACCTGGAATTGTGTGAGTGCACATAGTGTGCACACGTATGTGCTGATGTGCAACTCTGGGGCCAACCCAGACCCAATCCCAACCCCTCTATAGGTTCATCCCCCTTCTCCACGCTTACTGGCAAGATGGCTCACCAGAGCCTTGGTAGGCGGACATGGAGCTTGAGGGCTATAGCATGGCCTAGGAGACCCATGAGGAAGACTGGGAAGCCCAGCTTTGATCAAGGAGACACTTGGAGGTGGAGGAATTCAGGTACAGTTATGAGGGAAACTTTGAGACCAAAAGGGGAACAACCTGATGGCCAGAGATTTGGGTTGGTCATTTTAGAGTCATTGGGAAGCCTGGGGTGTGGGTGAGGACTGTGTTGAGAGAAAGGGGATAACGGGGGCAGACGCAAAGGCCAGAGCTCATCTTCCCTTAGTACTTGAGTCCAGATGGAGTCATCTCTATATGCTCACTCTTGTGGCAGGTGTCTGGGGGCTTCAAAGTTGCTTCTACCCTACCTGTTAGCTTTCAGGTGTAGACCTCTAAAGACCCACCAGTTGGGAAGATGGATTGTCCCACACTGTCCTGTCCCAGAGTGCCTTCTCCGCAGGCTCGCAGGGGTCTGCTCACTTACTGTATGGTCTCAACCATCATGTACTCCAAAGTCAAAGAAGATGTGACACTACAAACCAATACTCCAAAAGCTGTTTCCATGGTTCTGTATTATCTATGCCCTCACCCCAGTACCCACTGAACTTGATCCTGACCCCAAGGCTGAAGAATTGCCTTCATCGGGTCCACTGAGGGCATGTGTCCATTGTGAGTGTCGATGTTCTCAGAGTAAGAAATCCTTTAATGGCTGGGGAACCTGGGGATGAGAAGAGTCATGGAGGTGTGATGCTGACATTTGATTTGGCTCTCACTCTTCAGTCTGTCCAGTCGATGACATTTTCTGGGGGGGGATCCAGGTTTGTACTTGAACCCCTTGGGAAGGACACAGAGGAAGACTGTGAGCCCAGGAACCAGACTGCCCGTGAAGATGTCAACAACGAGAAGACCATACAGAGCAACTACTGTGGGCTGGTGGGAGGGAGCCAAGTGTGACAGCTACAGGCAGGGCATAGGAAACCAGAGAAGGCTTCTTGGAGGAAGAATAAAGGAAGAGGTGCAGAGGAGAAGAAGGAAGAGGAAGAAGACGGCAAAAGAGGAGGAGAGCAAATCCCTGGGCAGCTTACCTCCTTTTGCACGAGCTCAGCATAAACCATGCAGGCAGCAGAGATCAGCTCATCAGCATCAAGATCGATGAGGTTGTTGCAGGCCTGGGAGGGAGACGCATGTGTGTGGTGTGGGTGCGTGTGCATGTGTGTAAGCAGACACTTCTGTGCCTTTGGGTACAGGCAGCACAAAAGTAAGAAAGTTACTGCTCATAGCCATTACTGGGGAGCATCTGATGTCACTACCGCCTGCTATATATAGGGCCTGCAAATTGTGTGCTCTGGGGGTATGATAAGCATAGCCTTCATTTGGGGGTCTAGGAAGCCCTGGTATTCTATTACGTGTCTCAAGCTCCAAGGAAGACCTGGTTTATAACTCGGGTACCACCCAAGATTTTTTTTTCTGGTACTTCAACTGGCTTTTGAGCACATCTCAGAACCTTAGGCCCTTATGCCTAAGGGTTAACTCCAAGGCAACAGAGTCTAACGATTCTAACGATTAGACCATTCAAGGCTTCAACTTCTTCGCATGCTTACTTGGATGATAAACCAACATGGCCTCTATCACTGTTACAGGGCCTTTAGAGATGTCTACTAAGAACCATCAGCATGGAGCTCCATACGCCAGCTCCCATCCCTTGCTCCCCTCTGGAGGCAAAAGCAGCCATGAACTAGCACACCGTGGACTTGCATCCTTCTACAAAATGGGTACAGGGGTCCAGCTCTAGAGGCTGGAGAGGAATCCAGCCGAGGGTGCTCACCAGGAGGATGGCATCTCCACTCATGCACTCCAGCAGTGCCTGCTCACGCACCATCTGTAGCATGCTGTAGGCCACCAGCACCTGGAAATTCCTGCAGGGCTTCCCCGTCAGCAGAACCTGTGGGCAGCCAGCAGGCCTCAGCCCTGTGGCCTGAGACCAGGACGCCCTGAGGACAGCAAGTTACCACAAACCACACACTCAGAACAGGGTATATATAGAGAAACTAGAATTTGAGTGGGAGCTCGGTAATCCATGGTTTCCTCAAAAGTCAGAGGGAGAGGTGCTATGTTAGATTTGGGCATGGAGAACGGCTGGCCAAGATGAAAGGGCAAGGCAGGTGGAAGCTGGATTGTGGGAGACTCCGTGCCAGGCTGGCAGTCGAGCTGGATTCTCCCTTTAGGAACAGGACAGCACCAGGTGGTGGGTTCCTTCTTAAGGAGAATCATCTGCTGGTGGCCCTAGGTACTGTGGTTGGAAGACTATGGGTGTCCTTGGGGTCTGCCTTGGAGGAAATCAGATTCTAAAAGAAGGCAGCATTCTGGGGTAAAGGAAGACTAAGGAAGCGCAGTGAGAGAGAGAGAGAGAGCAGAGAGCGGGGGCAGGATGGCTGAGCTGCAGGCTGGCCCAGGTCCCCTGCGTTAAACTGCTCTGTAGGCAGTCCGTGGAGTCTGCCACCAGGGTTGATGCGCTGATGCTCTAGCATTCTTCTGCAAGGAGGGCTGCTGACCTAATTAAACCCCAAACCACTGAGCACCATTCAAAGCCAGGAAGAAAGGGAGGCAGGAAAATGTGTAGCTTCTCCTCCCGATGAAGGAAGCAGGTACAGTCCACATCCAGTGTCCCCAGCTGCATGCACCTCACCTCCCAAAGCCTCCAGACATCATCGAAGGATTTGAAGGCATGCTGGAAGCAGAGGCAGAACCAGGGGAAGAGGGACTGCACGGCTCCTGAGCCCTTCCCTTCTGAGAGGAGAGAAACAGGCAAGGCTAGACAACAGAGCACGCAGAACACAGGAAACATGCTGCTCTCCCAACAAGCCATGGAGTCTGTTTGGAGCAGATGTTCAACGTCATGGACCTAGGCTCCTCCACATAGGTCCTCCCATCCCCGGGTCTGAGCGTGTCTGCTATGGGCCTTGGCCCTCCCATAGCCTACCTGCTGGCGTGGAAAGTAGTAGTAACTGTGGACCACTCACTGAGGTGTTCGGCAAATTCAGGGTCCAGTAAAACGATCAGGCTGTTGAGCATGTCCAGGTTCTTGCCTACCCCGATGTTAATGACACAGCTGTGCTCCTGGACAAGATGGGCCCAGAGAACAGTCCTCCTCAGTTCAACTCGAGGACATCACAGAACCGAGTCCACCTCTCAGTGCCAGTTCTGAGAGGTGATGTGTCTGGTTCAACATCCACGAGTGTGTGTGTGTGCGTGTGCGTGTGTGTGTGTGTGTGTGTGTGTGTGTGTGTGTGTGTGCGCGCGCGCACATGTGCATGTGATGTTATTGTCTCTGGTTCGTGTGTGCAGCTGTGCCTGTTTGCATATGTGTACATCATCTTTGGGCAACTATGTATTCATGTGCATCTTAACATATGGGGGTGGGGTGGAGCTGCAAAGATGTCCCACATTTGACCATCACCCCAGTTAATAGGTCAGTGCCAAGAAAGAAAGCTCAGCAAGCATATTTTTGCAGAGGTGCAAAGAGAGGTAAGGGGTGTGGGAAGCTTCTAGAAGGTGACAAAGAAAATCTTCCCAGACAGTAAACCCCTCCTCCTGGGTGCCGAGTAGGGTACACCCTGGGTACTGCTGGGTCCTCGAGGTTGTCTAGATTATAAATAGGTCATGTGAAGGAAACGGGGGAGGGGGAGGCAGGAACAAAGAGACAGTCTTGGAGGCCTGACAAGTGAAAGGCCAGCAGAGTGTGCCACCACTGTGCCTGGTGAAAGTGGCACTCTGAATAGCCCTTCTGAACTCAAAGGACTCTACCACCCAGCACCTCTGACCTACACCCGTTTGGGGGCTGGAGGAAGTGGCTGTGGCTGTTGGTGCCTTGGCCTGATGGCAGTGGGGAGTAGGAGATTTGAGCTTGGTTTAGTCCTCACTGTTTTCTGCAGGAAGAACTGGAAGAGCCAGAAGGTCTCGTGGTCATGCTCCACCAACAGCTGGAAAAGCATCACCATCTCATGAAAGCCTCGCTGGTACTCTGTGGGGAAGGGCACCAGTGAGGAAAAGCCAATGGGTACTGGCCCAGGGTCCAGGAAGGAGCTGGCAAGCATGGGCTGGGGCTCCACCCTCAGCTCACCAGCCTTTGTGTTGCAGACATAACTCAGCAGCAAGGTCTTCTCCAGTTTCTTCTTGTCCACAAGCACATTGCCCAGGGGGTCTTTGGTATAGAGTTTCTGTATGTCATATGCTAGATTAGAGCAAGGAACAGGAGGTGACCCTGGATCATCTCCAGCACAGAAAGCATGGGTGAATTCATCTTCTATCCTTAGAGGACAGGTTCCCTCCCCCCAAAAAATCCTAGTGGGAGGGGGCTACAAAAGGCATGTCAACCCCACTAAGCTCAACTCATCACTGTACCCTGCTGGTCTGGGCTCCTCCTTGCCTCCAAATCTTTGACCAGACCATGCTCTTTGTCAAGAATGCCCCCTCACTATCCAATTCAGATCTAATCTAGTTCAAAGTCATAGGGTGCAGGGAGGAAGAAAAAGCAACAGGGACAGCATGTGGCAGGGAAACTTATCCAGGAATACTGGTGGGCATGGGTGGGTGGACTGACCCTGTATTGGCTAGGAAATTCCCAGGCCAAAGACAGCTGTCAAGCCCTAGGAGTCACCTGTGCCTGAAAATGACTATGAAAAGTCCAGGATGGTATCCACCTTCTTCTCTACCCAGCCCTCTCCACTCCCTCTGCTCACCGATGTTGTTCCTAGTTTCTGTGAAGTTCCTATGCAAGTTTTCCAGCAGGGGCTGGATTTTCTCATACATCTGGCACAAGGCTTTGTAGTTCCTCCTGAGAGAACACAGCAGGGCTAAGAAAGGCGGCCTTCCCCTCCCAAGAAGGAATGATTCGGGGCAGCAGCAGATGCTGAGCTTAAGAGGAATAGGGTAACCTTGCCCACCTGGTTCCCACCTGATCCCCACCTGCGGTGCTTTCTCACCCCCCTCAGCCTGAGCATCCAGCCTTAAGTGTTCTCCAGCAGACAACTTAATGAGGAGTGATCTCTGTGGTCCAAGTATAGTACCCAAACCCTGGAACCACCACTTAACAACTGAGTGTCTGCAGAAGGATGTCATCCTCTGCTCTAAGCCTCAGTTTCTTCATCTGCAGAGTGGGGATAATCTTATGCTGACCACTGCAATTTGGTTAACTGATGCAGTAACTGACTGGTGGCCTCTAAAAGAGTCATCGTGCCCTGGATGTAACACATAGAACCTGTAATGCGGGCTTATTTATAGAAGGGGTCTTTTCCAGTGTGATGAAGGGTCTCAAGATGCGGTCGTTCTGGGTTTTCCGGGGGGACCCCAAATCAAATGACGACAACTATCTATATAAGAGACACACACAGAGGTAGGAGGGCCCATGTCCACTGAGACAGAACATGAATGGATGTAGCCTCAAGCCAAGGAAGCTTCCGTGGGAGGTGTGGAGAAGGACCTTCTGTCTCTTAGAGACTTTCCAGGAGGCCAGCACACAACCTTGTCTTCTGCCTCCAGAATGCCAGAGGGAAAATGTCTGATGTTGTCAGCCACCCTGTTCATGGCACTTGGCTCATTTGTGACTTTTTGCCTCAGCAATCATGTGTAACACACACAAGGTCTGGTCACTGGCTTGGCACCTCGTCTGACACTCATATCCCTTCTGTCCCAGTCTATTCTCTGCTGGCCTCTGTATGAGTTGCCTTTTCCACATCTTGGCTGGGAGCTGCTTTGGGGCTGAGCTCAGATGCTCTAGGCCCTAAGACTTGGTCAGGCAGTCTAAGATAAACACCTCTAAGAAGTAAGCAATTCACCGTAGGTCATTCAGACCCGGTGCACCTCGAGCACGCACGTGGACAGGTGAGGCCTGCAAGAGCCAAAGAAAGGGGACTTGGGGAGGACCTGGACTCTGCCCCAGTGTGTGCTACACTGGAGAGAGAAGAGGCATGCGCCAGGTTCAGCAAACCCACGTTTCAGGGTCACAGACGCGAAAGTTCGCAGCCTTAGGCTTTGGGAGTATCCCTACCAACATGAACTGTAGCTGTTCTTTCAATGTGCATGGAGACATGCCTGTTTCTATAATTAGATCTTTGTAACCGCTCTGTGAACTGTAATGTGACCCGCATTTGACAAAGGAGGAGACTGCGCCTTCAGCAGGGAAGTTCCTGAGCAAGTTTACTCAGAGTGTGATGCTAATGCTAGAATTTGAATTGAATTAACTCCAAAACCCAAGACCTTTCCAAGTTCAAAGCCCATGTATACTTACCTACAAAGGTCTGCCAAGCAGGAGGAGTGCCCTGTTTGGTCCTGGCCTTGAAGCAAGGATGAAGTTTCTGCATTTATTTATTTCTTCAATGTGTGTGTGTGTGTGTGTGTGTGTGTGTGTGTGTGTGTGTGTGTGTGTGTGTGTGTATGTATGTGTATACCATACACTTGTGGAGGTCAGAAGACAATTTGTGAGAGTGAATCCCTTCTCGCCATCCACCATAGGGTTGAACTCAGATTATCAGGCTTGGTAGCAAGTGCCTGTATCCCCTGAGCAGTCCCACTGGCCAGAAGGTGGGGTTTTGGAGACAGCTAATAGGGAGACCAGTGTGGGTGGAGGAAGAAAGAGCAAACCAAGAGCAGAGGGAGCTCTTGGTTCCCAGCTTGGATAGAGTGGGGTGGCTGAGCCAATGGAGAAGCCCTGTGCTGGTCAGCTTTACATCAACTTGACACAAGTTAGAGTCATTTCAGAAGAAGGAGTCTCCATTAAGAAAATGCTCCCTTAGCCGGCATTGGTGGTACACACCTTTAATCTCAGCATTTGGGAGGCAGAGGCAGGTGGATCTCTGAGTTTAAGGCCAGCTTGCTCTACAAAGCAAGTTTCAGGACAGCCAGGGCTGTTACACGGAGAAACCCTGTCTCTAAAAACAAACAAGAAAGAAAGGAAGAAAGGAAGGAAGAAAGGAAGGACAGAAGGAAGGAAGGAAGGAAGGAAGGGAGGGAGGGAGGGAGGGAGGGAGAGAGAAAGAAAGAAAGAGAAAATGTTCCCACTAGATTAGCCTGTGGGTCGGCCTGTTGTGCATTTTCTTGATTAATGATTGATGTGGGAGGGCCCAGTTCACTGTGGGAGGTGCCAGCCACCTCTGGGCTGGTCCTGGATACTACAAAAAAATCATACGGAGCAAGAGATGAGGACCAAACCAGTAAACAACATTCCTCCATGGCCTCTGTCTCAGCTCCTGCCTCCGGTTCCTGCCCTGTCTTCCCTCAGTGATGGACTGTGATGTGGAACTGTAGGCTACAAAACAAACCCTCTCCTCCCCAAGTTGCTTTTGGGCATGGTGTTTCATCACAGCAATAGAAACCCTAACTCTATGACAGTCCCTCAGGAATGGTTAGATGGAGGGCGCTGGGATGGGAGAGCTGGGAGTAAGAGAAGATAGGCTATTTGAAATGTCAGCAGATATGCCTCTGGAACTGTTTAACCTGAGGACAAGAGCAGCCCATACCAAGCACCAGGAGGAAATGTGGGCAGGACAGAGGTGGAACCTAGACTCTGGAAACGGTTTGGCCATTGGGTTTTGGCATAGCAGTTGGCAGGAAAGAGGACTGGGCCCAGATAGGAAAACTCCTAGGGTCCTTCACAGGTAGGCTGTGAAGGAGCAAGGCGATGAGGGGAGTTTCGGGACAAGACCATACCTGCAACTGCTTATTTGGTCAATGAAACCGGAGAGGAAGTGCCAGCTTAAATCTGGTTACACCTATGTGGGTATGTATGTATGTAGGTCCTGTGTGGGAAGCATTGGGAGTCTTCTCAGAATAAGGAGTCCATGTGAAGAAGAAACCTGAATCTCTAGGCTGAGAGGGTGCCCCCCACCCCGAAACCCCAACAACTCTCCACTGAAAGAGCCTCTGGAAAGTTCTACCTCCTCTTGCCGTCCACCATGAGCCGCTCATCCCAGGAACTTTGCCATGAATAGTAACCTGTGAGGAACTTCCAGGCTTCTGTCCTCACGGAGGGGTGCAGACCCTGGGCACGGGAAGTCATGAACTCTCAAAATGCCCAATGCCGTGTCTGATCCCTGCCATCTGTGCCACCCCCTAGTGCCAGGGCAAGGCTGAGGGTAGCTTGGGAATCATACCCTTTCCAGGATGTTAACACAAATGAAGTCCCGAGACTTGGCCAAGTGACCGTTCTCATCGAAGAAGCTGTTCCATTCCGTCTTGTCAATGGGGGGGTTTCTTTTCTCCTGGCAAGGGCAACCAGATTAGCCCTCCGCTAGGGGCTTTGGGCCTTCCTTCTAACTTGGGGTGGTTTTCAAATGTTAAGCTCTGACCTCTGTGAGGGATCAAAATTTACAGCCTCTGGCTCACACCTAGAATACTCTATCCTAACTGAAAATGAGTGGAAAACAGGATGGACAATAATGTCCCCTGCACACAATTTACCCAAGTGAAAACTGTAAGCACTTTGAATGCACTGCAATATGGGAATAGTTAAGTAAACTATGCTTTATATACCCTGTGAAATACTGGGAGGCATATAAATAGATGTTTACAAGGCGTGAATAATGATCTGGAAAGATACAAATGTTACAGGAAAAGGCACAATTCGATACTTGACATTCTGCCTATGCACCAGTACTGCCTCTCCATGTGGTCTGTGGTCTTCCAGGAGCACTACCCATCCCCACGCTGGGCCCCCTAATCCTGCCACCTCAGTGTTCTCAGGGCTGCTGTTCATATTCTGTGTCTGCTATATATTACAAAAGCTGTACCACATAGGCTTGAATGTACAGAAGATTCTTAGAAGAAAGACTGAAGGTTGGGCATAGTGACGTTTGCCTGTAATTCCATCCACACTTGGGAGGCAGAGGCTGGTGAATCTCCAAGTTTAAGGACAGCCTGGTCTACATAGTGAGTTCCAAGGTATATGAAGCTGTACTGTGAAACCCTGTCTCAACAGCAACAACAAATAAATAAATAATAAAGATACTGAAGAAAATACAAAGAAAACATCCTCCATTAAAAAACAATAGTGGGAACCAGGTGGTGGTGGTGCATGCCTTTAATCCAATCGCAGTACTCAGGAGGCAGAGGCAGGCAGATCTCTATGAGTCTGAGTCAAGCCTGGTCTACAGAGTGAGTTCCAGGACAGCCAGAGCTACACAGAAACAACAACAACAACAAAACAAACAATGGGACCAAGGAGATGGCTCAGCAGTTAAAAACACTGGGTGCATTTCCAGAGGACCCAGGTTCAATTTCTAGCACCCAGATGGTAGTTCACAACTGGCTATAACTCCTGTTCCTGAGCCCTTTTCTGGCCTTGTTGGGCACAAGGCATATGTGTGGTGAACAGACATACATGCAGGCAAAACACTCATATACATGAAATTTAAAGAAAAAACAAGGGGCTGGAGAGATGGCTCAGCGGTTAAGGGCATTGCCTGTTCTTCCAAAGGTCCTGAGTTCAATTCCCAGCAACCACATGGTGGCTCACAACCATCTGTAATGGGGTCTGGTGCCCTCTTCTGGCCTGCAGGCACACACACAGACAGAATATTGCATACATAATAAATAAATAAATATTTTTTTTAAAAAAAAGAAAAAATAAAAACAATAGTGATTGGAGATGGGAATGTAGCTCAGCTAATAGAACTCTTGCCTAGCACACAGGAAGTTCTGGGTTTGACCTCCAGCACCACATACTGGACACAATGACACACCTGTGGAGGCAGGAGGCCCAGAAGTTCAAGGTTATTCTCAGCTATACAGTGAATTTGAGGATAAGCTGGGACGTACAGGGCCCTGTCTCAAAGTGAAACAAAAAGCTACAGTGATTATCTTTGAGTAAGTTGGGGAGTATATATATTATTTCCTTTTTCATGTATTTTATGCTTTTCTGTGATCATGCTGCTTGATAATGGAGAAATATGATAAGTGCAAATGAAACAATTCGTGTGCTCTGTTTCGTCTTCCCTGAAAACGTAAAGCAGCCTATCCCAGGTATATTCGAATAAGGAGATGTTGTGTGTCCGTGTGTGGCATGTACACTTGTGGACCACATACTTGTGTATGAAGAGTAAGTGCAAGACCTGCAAAACATTAATAATATGACAACTAAGAGTGAGGCTGTGGGATGAACGTCCTCTCCTGATGAAGAGAAGGAGAGAGAGATGTGTTGATGGACAGAACCCAACAGCTGCCCAGGGGTGTCCCAACAGTCCCAGGAAACTGTTCGAAATGCATTTCTACAGGCTGTTCCCCAAACTTCTGGTATACAAACCAGAAGACCCTCAAGGGGTTTGTATACAAATTTCATTTACAGTCCTGTGCTTACACATTCAGGTATTAAGAGAAAACCCTTTCCTGAATAGCTCACACATGCTTCATCTACTGGGCCAACACCGAGACATAAGGCACCAGGCAGTGCAGGGAACTTTGGCACTGGTTCTGCCTGATGCTGGCCATCAGCTTCACACTGAGTTGATGGGAAGGACTTGTCAGCTCACAGCCTGGGTCTGTCACTAACTGGATATCTGTTTGCCAGGATGCTAAGTCTCTAGGATTCACTTCCTCACTCATCAAATGATAATAGCTCCATCACATCCCATCTCAGAGGGCTGGGAAGAGAAGGAACAACTATAAACAAAGCATTTACAACATCACTTGTACGCACCAACTGCTGCATGGCAGCTCATTCATTATTACTATTATTACTCCTACTACTATTATTATTATTATTATCCTTCACTAAGTTTGAAGAACAGAAGAAATATAGAATATTCAAGACTTGGTGGTCACAGGCAATAAAATCGTAACATTTAAACTTCAGGTGTTCATTTTGCATTTTTATATATCATTCTATTAATCACATGATAAATGGATCTTGAGATTGGTTAAGGTCATTATAATTAGTTATGATTTTGAAAAATAGTGCGTGGAAAATTTCCATGACTCAAGTGGACTAAGGAATTGTTTATTAACTGTGCTTGGAACCTAGTAACAGAAGCACTACTGCCACCTGGTGGCAGTATACCAAAATTGTTGGCAAATGCACCAAAGCAAACCTACCAGCATCTGTGCAACTCTAAGAAATTCACTGGCTTTAGAAAGACACCTCTGGGGAGGAAGGCAGGCTGGGTTCTGAGGTCTCCCAATAAGGTAAAAAGGGATGTAGGTGCCTGTTCTGTACTTGGTGTTGATGATGAGACCAGAGTCTAGCTGGTCTTGCTCCACCTTCCACGTCCAGCCTTCCCACTCAGCAGGCACAAAGAGTCCCAGTGCAAACCAGAGGTTGGGGAGGGAGGCACTTGGGACTGAAGAACATGTGTCAGTCAGGCATGGTGGTATACACTTAGCCAAGGCCAGGCTTGAGAGGGGGCGCACAGTGAACCCCTATCTCAAAACAAATCAAAGAACATACCAGGATGAAGGTGGCTGACTGCCTCGCAGAGAGGCTGTTTTCTGGAGAAAGGGTGGTCATGTTCGCCTCCAGCTGTCTTTGGAGTTGCCTGTGCCCAGGTCTCCTGGGGAACCCTAGAGATGCTTAGGGAGCCAGGTAAGGGGATCTTCCTTTTAGGAGATGAATTGCATTCCCTAAAGGAACAGGGCCTCTCTTGACATCCCATGCTTGAACAAATCCAGCTAGGTGTGTCACAAGGCCCTGGAACCTTCATCACAATGACTTTGGAATACACACAGAAGCCAAAGGAGTAAACCTGCTGGTCACCCCCCAAAATTGCAGTGCACACAGGCTTCGCTCTGGAGGCTGGGTTAAGAGAATATCAGGATCTGGTGGGCTGGGTTAGCCAGGACAGCCCTCCTGAAGAGGTGGGCCACAAATCCCTTCTCCATGCCACTGGCTCGTCACCTGTTTTTTTTTTTTTTTTACCAGACCAGCAGCAGAAGTAAGCGATAACTACAGCCAGAGCCTCAGGTTTAGGGAGGACTCTCCAAAATGGTAAATCAGTATAACTGTTCTGGAGACCAGGAGTGGATTTTTTAAAGTCTATTTAGGGTGCTAAGGTTTAGTATTTAAATAGTGGTTCCTGGTGTGTGTGTGGTGTGTGTTATGTGTGTATATGTGGTGCGTATATATGGCATGTGTGTGCGGTGTTTGGTGGTGGTGGTGTATGTGCAAACACGTGTGCGTGTGGCATGTGTACACTTCTGGACACCCGAGGCTGGCATGGAGTATTTTCTTCAGTCTCTGTACCGTATTTTTTGAAACAGGTTTCTCACTCAACCTGGCTAGGCTGGCTGGCCAGTGAGCTCCAGGGATCCACCTGTTTCTGTCCCCAGCACTGGGGTTACAGATACACACAGCTGTGCCTGGCTTTTGACTTGGGTGGAGATCCAGACTCAGGGTGTCATGCTTGTACAACCAACTCTTTGTGCATCCGCTCACCTCTCCAGCCCTCTGTTTCATTTGCCTGTGTACCCAGAGCCTGGTCTTGACTGCGCTAAGACCGTTGGTTTGAGCACCTACTGAGTGGATGGTTTAATGGGCTAAGGATAGCTGGCACTGCCAGGTGTAATAGCACCACACCTTTGATCCCAGCACACGGGAGGCAGAGGCAGGTTGGTCTCTGCGAGTTCCAGGTCAACCTGGTCTACATAGTGAGTTCTAGGACAGTCAGAGCTACATAGTGAGACTCTGTCTCAAAGAAAACAGAGTAACTGACACCCTCCTGGATTTCACACCCCTTTCTGTGCCTTGGATGTGTCCCTGCCCCTCTTACCCTGATTGCTTTTAAACCATGTCAAATTAGTTTATGTTCATCCTCCAATACCCATCCCCACCCCCTTGCAAACTTCCTGGTGCCTGATAAATGCTGCTGTTAAACGGATCTGAGAAGGCGGGGTCTCTTGGCTCCAGAGTCATGTTCTCTACCTCCAGCATCGCTTGCCTTACTATTTCGGTCCATTCTGACAGGAAAGCATTTTTAGTCATTAAACAAACCAAATTGCAGTCAGGAGATCCAAGGTGGAACTTGGGAGTCTGACCTCAAATTTGGATGCTCCCAATACCCTAGATTCCCAGCCATGAAAACAAAACACAATCAACCTCTGCCTCTCATATCCTTATTAACTGAATTGTCCACATGGAGGTCTTGGGTGGACCCAATTCATTATTTCCTTGTCTGTTATTGTTCTACCAACTGGCGGCACCACAGGGAGTCTATGAAAGCCCAGCACCTATCCTCACCTCCCTCTGCTCCCCAACCATAATAGGATTATACCGAGGGCATCTTCGCCTTAGCCTGCTGCCCCAAGTCTTCACAGAGCTGGAGAGGTGGGCAGCTCCGGCAGGAACTGAGTGGAACAGGAATCAACGCCTTGCACCTCAGAACAGCTTCATTTGAAGGTGTGCGAGGTTTCCAAGTCAAATGTGGGGAGCAGGAGACACAGCGTGGGCGTCTGAGTGCAAGGATGACGGATGCCTCTGTTCCTCCACATTAGCAATGCACACTGCGTAGAATTAACTGCTAGCTTCCTTGAGAAGAGGAGGACTGAGCAGAGAAGAGTTGGAACGATTTGAATGCTAAATGCAACTTGGTTTCTAAAACAAATGTGGTGGACATAGATCATCTGCTGAACTTCCTTTAACCTTCGGTTCCCTGGGTGCAAATGCTGGGTCATAACTCTTCAAATTAGCCAGCCCAGTTGACTCATATTACTGAAACCTCGGAGAAACATTGCAGGGGCTTAGTATTCAAACAGAATCCACGGACCTGCACAGGGCACAAAGGCCCCGGCTCTGACCCACACCTTTTTTACAGATTCTTTCCAAACAATGCTTTTATTTGTGTATGTGAGTGTATGGTCATGCGCGTGTGTGCACAATTGTGTATGTATGCACAGAGACAGAATAAGGCTTGGGATGTCCTCTATCACCACTCATCTATTCCTTTAAAGGAGGCTCTCTCCTTAAACCTGGGGCTCCCCCTTTCTCCCTTAGCCTAAAAGCCAGCAAACCCCAACTCTTCTCCTGTCCTCCCCACCACTTCAGAGCTGGGGTTACAGGTGTGTGCCAGAAGCCCAGCTTGTCACGTGTGTGCTGGGATCCAAATTCCTGCCCTCATGATTGTGCAGCAAACACACTGCACAACTGCTGAGCCATTTTCCCAGTCTCGCTTGCAGTCTTACCAGTCAGCCCTTCCCATTGCCGGGGGGCTAAACTGTCCTTGCATCCAGTTTCGCATATGATTGCCAAAGATTCTGGGTGCTAGGTTAATATTTTTGTTTTTCTGCATTTCCCTATCTCTCTGGAATCCAGCTTTCTGTTTTAAATCTCTGTGCATGGTAATGTTTCGGTGTACAGGTTCTGAAAAGCCATTCTTGGGGTCAGCATTACAGAAGTTCACCTAAGCCATCCTTTCCCCTAGGAATCCGGCTGTTAGCTGATGAACGTTGGTGAAGAAAGAGGGGGGCTTTTGGGGGATCAGGGGACTCTCACCTTCAGACATTTCCGTCTTTTGCCTTCTTGCTTTTTGCTTTTGTTTTTGTTGTTGTTGTTTGTTTTGTTTTGAAATAGTGTGTCATTGACCTGGAATTTTCCAAGCAGGCTGGGCTGATTGGCCAGCAAGCCCAGGGGTCTGCCTGTCTCTGCCTCCCCAGCACAGGGAGTATAGGTATGTGTCTCCACACACGGATCTTGCTCCCTGGGTTTGGGGAGGAGCAACTGAGCTCAGGAAGAAAGCTCTTGGGTTGTGGTGCCAGGGAGACTTGTATCCAAATCCAGAGGCATTGTCACCCAGACTTAACCTTGGTCCCAGCAAGGGGGAATAGTGACCAGTTACAGTTGCCTTTGACTCTGCTCAGCTTTGGGGAAAGTGGCCTGGGCCTAAAACCCTCTCCTCCTTAGAGGTAAGGTGCATTAAGGTTGTGTGGAGTGCATCACTTTCCTGCAACCATCTTTTCCCTGTTCCGGGCTCAAAGTGTGCTCCTTTGTTCTGCTTAAGCTTGTGCGTCATGTGGCTCCTAGCCAGACCCCCACCCCCACCCCGCACCAGATCTCTTCCAGGTGGAGGGTGAATGAGGGTTTTACCTGCAGCACAGAAGGCTATGTGAAGGTCATCTCTGTCAGTGACAGACTGAGACCCCTGGTCACAGGGGGCAGACACTCGCTATTGAAGTCACTCTTGCTCTGTCTCTTTTCTGTGTGACTAAAGTATGATTCCATCTGGTGCTGGGTGACTTGTGTGTTCCTTGGCGACACCTGCCAGCCGTGGAGTGGGTTGACACCCTGAGCTGCTGCTCCTAGCAGCAGGCATTGTTGTGCCATTTGCCATCTTCCACACAATGAGACTCCTCCCGGGAGGCGGGACAGAAGTCATTCCTTTGACACCGTCTCCTCTCACCCTGTGTGAATCTCGGTATCCTCCCAGCAGCGCCTGGGAGGAAGGGGGGATGGTGATGCCTGTAGGGCCTGAAGGATAGATGAAGCGTATCTGGAAAGAGCCCAATATGGCTAGCAAGCACTGTGGCACCAGCCATGAGTTCTCACTGCACCCAGTTTTATCATTGCTATTCTCTATGCCCAGAGCTTGTTCACATAAATGACCGTCGTCAAGACTTGGTTAAGATTCCACCTGATTCTATGAGGCTTGTAGTAACATCTCTGCTCACGTTCAAAGATCCCACAAACATATCAGTTTCTGTTCCCCTACATGTACCCAGAAACCCAAGAGTCTGGAATTATTGAAAAAGCAGTAAGGCAGTAAGGAACCGAGTCCCTTCATGCCAACGTCCCATGACGCAACTCTGAAATGCCATCCAGCTGATTCTCTGTTAATAGTACCAACCCTTCAATGTATCCATCCTAGGACCCTCAGCATCTGGGACAATCGAGTTCTTATAAACCATGCACATTGAAGACGTTAGGCTGTACTTTTCTCTTTGCTCCTCTTTGTGGGGAGCCAGGATAAGTTTAGACTTAGGGTGTCAGGCTTTCTGCCCTCACCCCCACAGAGCGGGGTATTTCTGACAATGCTGGAGATGCCTGCGTGTCATGTGTCACCTGTGTGATAGGAACAGGGGCGAGGGCGGAGCGGGTGGCAGCAGTGTTCTTCTGAGCATTGAGAGGGTTGGAGTCGCCCCAGAACCAGAACAACCCATCCGTACTGTGTATCTACTGTACTACTTGGGATGCTTAGGAGTTATTTGTTGTATTTTGGGGAGTTCTTGGGGGAGTCCAGCAGTCAGCCTATTGCCTACAATAGTAAAAATGGCCCGCAGGAACCATTCCAGATAAAAGCAAGCTGGGGTAATGATTCTTTGAATCCCCTACTGTCCTAGAGGACTTTGCTCCCACATCCCATGGGGAGGGAAGCTGGCACATTCCTCTGGAAGCTGCACGTGGTAATGACGGGGTGGGGGTGAGGTGGTGAATGCTGCAACACAAATTGTAAGGAGAACGGAAAGAGTGAAATGGAGAGGAAAAAGGACAAGGCATTCCTGAGAGCACTAGGGACAGCTAATGGAGGGAAATAACGTGGCTAATTACATCTCTGAAGGCTATCCATTCCAAAATAAATTTTTAATGAAAAAATAATGCATTTTCCTTGCAACTTAAATCTGGTAGAGAAGGGAATGAGCTGATCCTCTTAGTGCAGGCAAGAGAAGTGACATCAGCGCAGGCAAGAACAGCGAAGTGTATCTGGGAGCAACAGTGATCTCCTCACTGCTCATTTCCCTAGTGTCCTCATCCCTAGCAGGCACGCAAGCCAGGGGTCCTTGGAAGCCAGAGGAATGGGCCAAGGGAGACTCACATGCAAACCAGGCATGACTCCCTCATGCCACGCAAGTACAGAGTGTGTCTGCTCATCTGCTCACATGCAAGCCAGGCATGACTCCCTCGTGCCATGCAAGTTCAACGTGTGTCTGCTCATCTGCTCACATGCAAGCCAGGCATGACTCCCTCATGCCACGCAAGTACAGCGTGTGTCTGCTCATCTGCTCAGAAGCAAGCCAGGCATGACTCCCTCGTGCCATGTAAGTTCAGCATGTGTCTGCTCATCTACTGCAGAGGCAACCTCCAGGAAAGCACCAGTCCATTTTCTTCTTCTGTTCTCTCTGCCAGGGAGTGCTGGATCTTAAATCTGGAGTATAAAGGTGAACTCTTTGTCAAGATGGAAACTATTACCCAAGAACTTTTGTTCTTTTAGTAAGTGGGGCTGGCTGCGAGAAAATGGGCTCCATTTCCTGCTCTAAGACAACCTGTAGATCTGGAGAACATGGAGACACAAGCCCCAGGCTCAGAGTCTTAGATCAGGTAGTGGTAACACACATCTTTAATCCCAGTAGCCACAATGACAAACATCTGTAATCCCAGTAGACACACTAGTTGCCATAGAAATCGGGTGGTGCATGCCTTTAATCCCAGTGGTGCAGGCATTTAATCCCAGCCCTAGAGAGGAATATAAGACAGGGCGAGTCAACTGTCAGACACAGTCTCCTTCTGAGATTCTGAGAGGCAGGATCGCCATTTCAGACTGAGGTTGAGGTAAGAGCCAGTGGCTGGCTGTTTTGCTTTTCAGATCATCAGGTTGAACCCCAGTTTCTGACCCCGAGTTTTCATTTAATCGTGCTTCAATAGACTATGAGATCAAGGGCTCAGCTTTCATGCCAGTACATAGGAGGCCAAAGGCTGGAGCCTGCAGGAAACCTGCAAGCAAAAGCTAGCTGATTTGTCCAGGGGCTCACAGGAATCCAAACACACTGGCTTCAGGCTTTCTATCATTTTGTGACATTACTCAAATTTAGGAGCATATGAGCAACCCTAAAACTCAGGACACTGTGTTTCATAGTCAGACAACCTGCACGTCACACATGCAATATGCCTGCACTTCCATCCTCCCCCAGACAGACACTCTCTCCAGCGGGGAGCTTTCACTCCACAGTGTGTCCAGCATACATGTCCATGACATGCACATACACATCACACTCTCGCGCACACACACTCAACCCACAATAACTCACAGGGACCCCACAATGTGCCTTTTACAAGGACAGCACCCCTGGGCCTTGATGATCATGGTGGCAATTTCCAAGAGGTCATCTTCCCTGGAGATATTCTAAGTGGTCAGGATGGGAGTGGGCAGGAGAAAGGCTTATGAGGGACACAGCAAAGGGACCTAGGACTACTGTGCTGTGGTTGGGATAGACGAAGGAGGATGCTGAAGGTCAACAATGACACCTTGGGGACCTGAAGGCAAAGAACAATTTCCAGCTGTCCTGGCTCACTCCAGGCATATTACAGAAGCTCAGACATGGGAGATAATTCTTTCCTGCTTCATTCTCCGTTCTTTCCTTTTTCTGGAAATATTCTACTCTTCACACCCTGGGCAATTTTTGGAGAGTCCTTATCTGACCTACGGAGACCTATCAAGCTTCACTACAACTATAAAGTCCCCACCTTCCTACCAGGGACTCAGCAGATACCGGGATCTTGGGTTCTAATTCACATCAGTCTTGTCTTCAGGTAGCTCGTCTCAAGCCAAGGCCTGCTCAGTGGATGCTGAAATCGCCCCATGGCCCATACACAGCAATTGTACTGGGATTCTCAGCCATTCATTGGGTCATCTCTGAGAGGCGGGAGGTAAGTAGAGGACCTGACCTGATCTGAGTTTGAAATGCTTTCACTCCTCAGCTTGGGAAGTGAAAACCCTACCACAGTCACCAGTGTGCACAGAAAAGTATTTGTCCTGCCCCTACTGACTCCCCAGCTCCTCCCCACCTGCCTGTTCCCTCCTCCACTTTCCTTTCCTAGCCTTTCAGGATCCTAGCCTTTCAGTGATCCTGTAAACCTCTGGTCCACAGTCCCTGCACCAGCCAGAGGCAGTGCTGATGGGAACTGTTCCTGCTATTCCCCAGAGGACAGACTTGGGGTACAGCCTGACCTGAAGAAAAGCCCTCTGTGCTAGTGAGATTATGCAGGAAAGCATTTGGTGGAGACAAAAGGGAGCCACCGAGGTCAAGATTACAGGACCAAATTACTCTGCAGCAGCCTCCGAGAAAGACAATTCTACAGCCCACATCTACCCTGAGTCCCAGCCCTGCCTGCAGGCTGCTCTCACCACGGAGTTTTAAACTGAGCCCTGAAAGCGTTCACAGCAACTGTACTTAATGGAGAAAAGAAGCCCCAGAGAAGGGCAGTAAGTTGCTCAAGGTCGCACAGCGTATCAAAGGCAGACCTGTAACTAGAATCCAGTCTCCTGTCTCCTGGCCTAGTATCTTTAGATCTCAGCAAAAGGTGATATTTGAAAGCTGACTTTGAAGAGAAGAGAGGAGAGTGCCTGGGCGAGGCAGAGGCGGGAGGGGCTGACGGGAGAGTCTCAGAGGACCTAGTTTCTTGGCACTTAGCATTCATTACCTTCTCCTCCTTGTGTCTGGCGCTGATCCAAGCGGAGGTCAGAAAATGGCAGATACCACACATGCCCCTGGCCCCAGGGGTGTCAGGGCTGGTCGGGTACTGCCTGCTCTGCTCTGGGTTTCTTGGCCTGCAGCAGCGCATGACACACTGCACTGTGTAGAGGCTGAGATAAGAAGGAGGATTGATCTTCCCGCTGCTTCAAAGGCAACTGAAGCCAGCCCTGTCCTTGCTCTGGATCAAAGTTCTGCAGAGAATGTCTGTGTGCCTACGCAGCCCCCACCTGAGGCCCTATGGGCAAAAGCCCTGCTCCTATTATGCCCAGAGTTTCCTCCAACCTTATTGCAAGCTAGACAAGGTTTCCACTCTCTTGTCTCCTGAGCCATGTCTTCCTGCTCAGTAGATGCTGAAAACATGTCATTGTCCTGAGGACTAAATGAGGCAGAGAGAGGCCAAGTCACTAGGCCACAGCCACATGATAGTTATCCCTAGGGAAAATCACATTCTTGTGCGCATGTGTTTACGTGTGTGTGTGAGTGTGTGCATGCATGTAAGTGAAAGCCAGAGGATGATCTTGAGTGTTGTTACTGAGGATTCATCTGTCTTGTGACTTTGAAACAGGGTCTCTTACTGGTCTCCAGTTTGCCAAATAGATAAGGCTGATCAGTCGGCAAGCCCCAAAGCTTCCCAGGGTTGGGGTTACAGCACACCACAGCCAGATTATCCTGAGTGGGTTCTGGAGCTAGAATTCCAATCCTCATGCTTACAAGGCAAGTACCGGACCATCTCTCCAGCCCTAGAAAGACCCCATCTTTATGGGTTGTTCTCAGAAAGCCCATCTGATGTTGAAGATGTGCCCCTCTCTCAGAGGCTATGGGCTCAACAGGCATGTGTGCATACATACTCCCCAAAACTACAGAATTAACCTGTGAAAAAGGAAGCTCAGGGCTGTTTCTAGGATGGCTTGTTTGTTTGTTAGAAATTCTCATTGTAAAAGAAAAAAGTTTTTGCTGTTGTTTATTTATTTATTTATTCATTCATTTATTTTATTTTATTTTATTTTATTTTTGGTTTTTCGAGACAGGGTTTCTCTGTGGCTTTGGAGGCTGTCCTGGATCTAGCTCTGTAGACAAGGCTGGTCTCGAACTCAGAGATCCGCCTGCCTCTGCCTCCCGAGTGCTGGGATTAAAGGCGTGCGCCACCACTGCCTGGCTCATTCATTTATTGAGACAGAGTTTCACTCTGTGGCACTGACTGGCCTGGAACTCTTTGTAGATCAGACTGGCCTGAACTTACAGAGATCCATCCACCTCTGCCTCAAGAGTGCTAGGATTAAAGGCATGTGCTACCACTATGCCCAGTTAGATTTATTTTTGGTTATGTGTATGAGCATGTGTCTGTGTGTGGCAATATGTGCACAAGAGTTCAGGTGCCCATGGAGGCCAGAGACTGAGATCCTCGTGAAAGGAGAGTTATGGATGGTTGCGAGCCATACAATATGGGTGCTGGGAACATGGGTTTCTCTGCTAGAGTGCTACATGTTCTTAATCATTGAGACATCTTTCCAGTCCCTCAAATTCTTATTTTGTGAGGAACCCTGACACGTTTTTGCATTGCCTCCTTTGTCTTTTCTTTCCTGGACATCCCCATAAACTATACCAGACTCACTGCTTTGAGAAGAGTGCTCTGCCTTGTAAGTAAAAAAACAAAAACCCTTAACTGGTCGTCCTTCAAGGCAGTGTAAATCCCAAAGCCCTTAGATTGATAGTCAAGTCTCTGGAAACCTTGAGAAGCAGTGTGACCTGGTGGCCCAGCATGAGTTCCTGGGCCAAACCTCCTAGTGCCTCAAGTGCCTCGAGGTCACAGTGGTTTAATTTCTAGTCCCATCTTGTTCCACATACTGTAGCCAATTACTGACTGCATAGACAAAGGCTGACCCATAAGATTCTATCACCCGGTGATATGAGAGCCACCTTAGTTTCTGTAAGTATGATGTCAAGTTCACACAGTGACAAAGTCACTTAGCAACTTGCTTCTACGAATATGTTCCTGTCCATTACTTTACCGGGGGAATTTCTAGACACAGTGCTCCACTTTTCACAGTTCGGCTTTGAGTAGTTTCAGTTATGTCTGTTAATCGTGATTTGTAAACACTAAACACATTGAGAAAGAAACTATTTGTACGTTTGAAATCATGCACCATTCTTACTATCACATGAACTCTTTCCATGTGCTGGACCATCCCACCCAGCACAGGTCTGTCTGTTTTTCCAGGACAGGAGAATAGGATGTTATAACATTTGTTAAATTGTTCTATTTTATTATTAGCTGCTATTGTTAACTTACTGCATCTAATTTACAAAATTCAACATTATTAGGCTAGTGAGATGGCTCAGTGTATAAAGACCCTTGTCATAGGCTTGGCAATCCCTGTTTCACTTCTGGGACATCTACAGAGCGAAGGGGACAACCAAGTCTGGCAGGTGGTCCAGAGTGAAATGGTGTCTTGCGGTCGGGACAGCACAATTGCAGAACCACTCCACTAATGAACTCAGCGGCTATGGTTGCCTGAACAAGATCAAGTCAGTCAGTGTTCAAATAGCCTCTCCCTAGACAAGGACCTATTGACAACTGATGGAAGGAGCGTCGGTTTTCTTTAAGGATGGTCCCTGGTAGGTTGACCATGCTCCAGTGTATGGTCCCATACTCATGAGTATATGCACAGCACAAATTGTAATGGTTGGAATAGGTTGGTTATTAAAAAAAAAGAGGAAGAGAAATTAGTAGAGAGGGTGGATAGTGGGGTGCATGTGGGAGAAGTTGGGGAGAAGTTAGTAGAGAAGGTGGAGAGTGGGGTGCATGTGGAAGAAGTTAGTAGAGAGGGTGAATAGTGGGGTGCATGTGGGAGAAGTTACATAGAGGTTCAGAGACGAATCTTATCAAAGTACACTATATGCATGCATGAAATTCTCAAAGAATTCATAAAAATAATGTATTTTTAAAAAACCATTGTATAGGAAACTTAGTACTACCCACAGTTCCAGCACCCACTAGGAACATGTCCCCCATAGACAGGAGAAGGCTAGCCTAACCTCTGTTTCAGTTTTAGTTCATTTCCTTTCTAGACAGAGAACAGAGTTATGTTCATTATTACTTGATTTTAAGTTAGGGTTTGTGTTCTGCCTCAGAATGTCTTCTGCATCAGAGCAATTTGCAAAGGATGTGTACTCTGCTTGTCAGATGCGTCAATCCCGTCGAGCCTGTTGATAGGGTATTCACGGTTTCTGTGATTCCCTTCCCAGTTCCTCCTGATATTGGAAGACTGTTTTGCTTTCTAGTTCCTCATTTAGGACTGTTGTGTCTTCTAGATGAACTGCTTCCTTTATCATCATATTAAATCCCTCAACATGAATCTTACTTCCTATGATATCTATTGTCTGATATTAAAATAGCCATTCTTGCATTTTAAAATGTTTATAACAGTCCAAGATATATATATGTATATATATATATATTCTTATATTTTTTTGATATTGAGGGTGGGTTATGTTTCATGTTGCCAGACTGAACTCAAGGTCACTATATATAGCCTGAACCTTGAACTCCTGATCCTCCTCCCTCCCCCTCCCAAGTGCTGGGATTACAGGCATGTGCTAACACACCCAGCTTGCTCTCTTTTCTTTTAGCCTACTTATATCATATATTTAAAATGCATATTTTTGTTTGTTTTCTGAGACAACCCTGACTGTCCTGGAACTCACTATGTAGACCAGGCTGGTGTTGAACTCCTAGAGTTCATAGACCTGCCTTTGTCTCCGTAGTGCTGGGTTAAAGACCATCATGCCTGGCTTTAAAGTACATTTCTTATGACTAGAATACAGTTAGTTGGGTCTTTAAAAAATTCTAACCTGGCAATTCTTTTTTTAATTAATGTGTTTAAGCCATTTATATTTAATGCATTCCCATGATTGGGGTCAGTTCTACCATTTTGCTATTTGTTTCTTCTGTTTTTAATTTTTCTTTCCTCTTTTCTGTCTTATTTTGGATCTTTTTGTTTGACTATAGTATCATCTTTTAATTTTTTTGCTAGCTTGTTGTTGTTTGCTTGAGACTGTCTCATGTAGCTCAGATTGGCTTCAACTGAAGGATACAGCTGGAGAATAGCCTCTAACTGTGGATCCTTTTGCCTCCACCTCCCAAGTGCTGGGATTATAGATAGATATGCACTACCATACCCCAGATCTCTGTTGGCTTTTTTACTTTATCTTTTTACTTCTTTCTTTCTTTCTTTCTTTCTTTCTTTCTTTCTTTCTTTCTTTTTTTCATTTTTCGAGACAGGGTTTCTCTGTAGCTTTGGAGCCTGTCATGGAACTAGCTCTTGTAGACCAGGCTGGCCTTGAACTCACAGAGATCCACCTGCCTCTGCCTCCCGAGTGCTGGGATTAAAGATGTGCGCCACACTACCTGACTACTTTATCTTTTTGTACAGTTTCAGTTGGAAAGTATTTAAGTTATTGTTGTATTTGTGATGAGGTAGGAATGCATGTGTCACAGTGTGTGTGTGTAGATCAGAGGACAAAATCAGTTCTCACTCCTACCTTTATGTAGAGTCCAGACATTGAACTCAGGTCCCTGTGCTTGTACTTCTCAACCCACTGGGTCATCTTCTTGTTTCAAATGGTTGATCAAAAGCTAAAATATGCATACCCAACACTTCACAATCTACTTAGAGTTAATTTTACTATGCAAGTTGAATATAGAAACCTTACAGCCACATAGGACCCTTTTTCTTCCTTTCTTTATGTTGTAGTGATTGCACGTACAACCACATCTTTATTAACTAAAACTTTACCATGTTATACTGCTTGCTTTCAACCATCCTATGTATCTAAAGTGTTTGCAATAAGATACAACAGTCTATTATATCTGCCTAGATGTATGAGTCAACTATGACATCACTATTTTCCCATCACTATGATAAAATAGCTGAGATAATTATTTTTTTAAAAAGTTATTGTGGCTCCAGGTTTGGGAAGGCTTTGGTCTATGACTGGATGACATCGTTATTGGGGGATCTGTGGTTGGGAACACATAACAAACTGTTTGCACCATGAACCAGAGAGGAAGGGATGAGAAGCCCACAATCCTCTCCAAGGACGTTTCTAATGACCTAAGGACCACTCCATGTCTCATGAAGGTCCTACTCAGTCTAAACACTGCCAGCTGGACACCAAATCACAGTACAGGAGGCCTTGGGAGTCAAGACCCAAACTGCAGCACCAACTATTTCCATTCTCCTTATTTTTTTCTTCCTATAAACTTTCACATTCCCTTCAATGATAATTTTTTTCTCTCTCCCAAAAAAATTACTGTTAGCATTTCTTTTAGCACTGGCATACTGGCAAAAAATTCTCTTCATTTTCATTCATCTGAAAATGCCTTTATATGGCTTTAGAAGAGATGTTTTTACTGATACAGAATTCCGGGTTAACATTTCTTTTTTTCTGAGCATGGGTGATGTTATCACCGGCTTTGGCTTCTGTGGTTCTGATGAGAAATCTTCAGTTATTGAAGTGGTTTTCCCCTTGTATGTAATATATTGCTTTCCTCTGGCTGCTTCTAATACAGTTTTTTTTTTTCATTTTCAGTAGTTTAAGACACATTTGGCTCAGATTTTCTCTGAATTTATTCTTGTTGAGGTTGAACTTCTTGACTCTATAGATTTATGTCTTTTCACTAGATTTGAAAAGTTTTTGCCATTATTTCATCAAATAGTTTTTCTTTGCACCAAGCTTCATTCTATGTGAGACACTAGCGATGTGACTATCAAGCCTTTTGACTTGCAATCCCCTGAAGCTCTGATCAATCTTTCCAATTATTTCTCTCTGTTGTTCATATTAGATTATTTCCTCAGGTCATGTTTATTGGCTCTTTGCTCTGTCATATTGAGTGATATTGTCAGTTACAGCTTTCTGTGAGTATATGTCACATGTATGCAGGTGCCACAGCAACCAAAAGATGGCATCACATCCCCTGGAGCTGAAGTTACAGGTGTTAGTGAGCCACTTGATGTGGGTGCCTTGAACTGAACTCTGGAAGCATTCTTGACCACTGAGTCATCTCTCCTAGTCCTTTAATTATAATATTTAGTGTTAACTTTTCCATTTGTTTTATATGTGCATGTGTGTGTGTATACGTATGTGTGTGCATGCACGCATATAGTGTTGTTAATGGCTGTATTAAAGCTTTTATTGACACTTCCTTCATCTGGACCTTCTTGGGGTCGGCATTCATTAGGTATCTTTTCCTTTGAGAGCAAGTGAGGTTGGACTAAGGTAGGGCATTTTAATTCCTATGTGATTAATCAGCAAGAACAGATCTGTCTTCTGTTTTGGGTGAGTCCTTACACCCACAGTTTAAAGGAAGTCACACACAGACTTCAGTGAATCTTTCCTCTAGCTCTCTGTGAAGCCCCTCACATTTTCAGGCTTTCGGATACCCTTTTCTTGATCCTTGGGTCAGAAGCCTAAGAGTTTAGCCTCCTCACATTGTCACGTATTTCCCCAATCTTGGCTCCAGGGTGTTGCAACAAGATCAAAAAAAAAAAAAAGTAGAAAATTTGAAAAATTTCCCCAAGCTCCAAAGGCTCCTGTCTTATTTGTTCTATTGCTGTGATGAGACAACAAGGCCATCGCAGCTTACAGAAGGAAGAGATGATTTGGGGTTTACAGCTTCAGAGGGTGAGTCCATGACCACCATGGGGGGAAGCATGGCAGCAGGAAGGCAGGCATGGCGCTGGAGCAGTAGCCAGGAGCTCTTATCTTGAGACACAGCTTCGAGGCAGAGAGAACTAACCGGAATGGTGTGGGCTTTTGAAACTTCACAGCCCTCCCCCAATGACACACCTCCTCCAACAAGGCCATACTTCCTAATCCTTTCTAAATAGTTCCACCAACTGGGGACCAAGAATTCAAATATATGAACCCATAGGGGTCATTCTTGCTCAGATCCCTTTTCCAGTTCCTTTGACCAGAGAGCAGGGTTTTTCTCCCAAAGAAAACTCAAGGAAAGACTGGAATGCCATTTCTGATTGGGGTTTTGCTTGGGGAAGGTTCAGGAGAGGTTTTTTTTTTGTTTGTTTTTTTGTTTTTTTGTTTTTTTTTAAGGAGAAGGAGAAAGGTGGGGGAGGAGGAAGCGGGTGATATACTAGTCTATCATTTACTCTTTGTCCCACAGGGTCCCTGCCCTCAGTCCCTTGGTTACAAAGAGGATTTCCTTCGGAGCAGTTTTTGCTTATGCGGCTATGCAGGTCTGGGGCTTGGCTTCGTAAATATGAGAGGAAGCACAACAACAACAAAACACTCCCGGAAATCTCCCTGGTGCAGTGGGTTTCCTTGTGTGTCTCACATCCACCAGCTAGTGTTTACTTTCCAAAGCCTTAGACAGTGCTGTATTTACTCCTGGGTTTTACTCCAGGGTCTTTAAGTGGGAGCAAGGGAGTGAAGTGTGCTTACCCCATCTTAGCTGTAATCACAAGGCTATAGAGAGGTGATTCCAAGTTGAAAGGAACGGGAGAATTTGACTAATTTTGCAGGCAGCATTGCAGTATTTACAGGGATGTGAAAGTCGCTCTATTTATACATTTAATTTATTAGATTTTACAGCACTTTCCCAAGCACACGATGAAAAGGGGTTGGTTGTTCAATTAGACATTTAAGTTACTTAGGAAAAAATCAAATAGATTAAATGTTTAAACGCAGTTGAAATGGTTTAAGCAAATTTAATTAAGTTGTGCAAGGCACTTATTGTTTAAAAGAGTATAGTTTTTTTTCAACTCAAGTTAATCAAACTTTAATTGAAGAAAAGTAAAGGTTCTTGTTCTTATTTCATTACATTTATAAATAGAACTGCAAGATTGGTACGTGGAACTTAATTCCTTAAAAAAGCTATGTTTTAATATGTGTATTCTTAAATTGAATATTAATTCTGAAAAGGTAACTATAAATAGTGTTTTTATATGCACGCCCCCTCCCCCTCATACCGGAACAATCTCATGACAGGGGCTCACCACCTCCACTCAGGCAGCTCCCACAGTTGGGAAGGTGGTTGTCTTTCCATCTGGAATCCACAGGTCATGGAGCCCGCAGAGGCTTCTCGAGGCCATCTGCAGGAGTCACTGTCACTCCTCTGAACCTCCGTTTCCATATTTATAAAATGAAAATTAAAAGAGACCCTATTTGAAAAGATTTCCTTTTGCTTTCTTTTTTTTTTTTTAAAGATTTATTTATTTATTATGTGTACAGCATTCCTTCCATGTGCGCCTGCATGCTAGAAGGGGGCGCCAGGTCTCATGGCTGTGAGCCACCATGTGGTTGCTGGGAATTGAACTCAGGACCTCTGGAAGAGCAGTCAGTGCTCTTAACCACTGAGCCATCTCTCCAGCCCTCCTTTTGCTTTCTTTTGAGAACAGAGTTGTGAGGAGTCCAGGTCAGCCCTGGATTCACAATGTAGTCGAGATTGAACTTGAACTTCTGATCCCATTGCTTCCAGCTCAGAAGTACTGGGATTACAGGCTAGGAATGCCCACCACCACCCACCCAATTTTAGGCAGTGCTGAGATCAAACCCAGGACTTTGTGCACGCTAGGCAAGCACACTTCTAACTGGGCTCTACTGAAGATTAAATGTGATGTTGCCTGCAGAACGCACGTGTGTGCCAAGGGCTGCGCGCAGAAAGCCATGGCAGTAGAAGCTAGGTGCAGTCACTTCCACTAGTGGTCGAGTCAGTTCTGGAAGGGCACTGTGAGAAGCCAGTAAAAAGCCAGGCTGGAGGGAAAGCCAGCCACGAGAACTTGCTCTTCTGTCTTGCTGCAGGTCCAGCTGCTCCTGACAACGCAGGTGCTTGTCTTGCATCCTCAGGAGGTGGCTGAGATGGAGAGCGCTGGTCTCAGAGAGACCCATGTTGGTTCTGAGCTATACCACTTCCTCCTGGAAGGTTTGACAAAAATCCCCAGAATCTCCATGCTTGAGGAGTTTAGGATATGTAACAAATGAGGTGCATTTGAACATTGACTGAGCTGTTGTGCAAGACACCTAGCCTGTGGCTGCATTGCGTCTCTGCAGTATGTCTTCGGCCACAGTGGAGCCAGTGGCTCAGCTAATCCAGTTTACCTCTAGACTGAGGTTCTAGTCCTGAGCACTGAGTAAAGCCCTTCCTCTTACCTGGGACACAGTTTCTTCATCCCTACACTGGATGTGACAATCTCCCTCTCCCCCACAAGCTTCTCATGGCTCAGGCTGCCAATGGTTGCAGAGACCTTACTTAGTTCTGAAGGTAAGCTTGCATAGACATTCAAGCAGAGTTCTTTGCCTCTTCTCACCCTGACAAGAATTTGGGTGCATTGTGCTTTGAAGGCCTAGAGATGGCTTCCAGTCTGGCAGAAGCATAGAGCTGTTCACGGGCTCATTTCTGAGTCAGCCATTCATTAGTCCCATGCTCCTTCTTTCAGAGCTATTATGACAGAAGCAGAAGACTCTAGGGCTCTAGGTGCCACCCCCACATCCTCTTTAAGTCTTCGCCAGCTGCTCTTGGCTTCCCTATTGTTGGGCTTCTGAGCATGGAGCTCTGAGATTGTTCCTGGAGCTGGCTCTCCTGCCTTTGGGGCCATGGGCCCTTAATCCACTGGGTTCACGCTCACTATACAGCAACTGTATCTTATAAGGTCTGGACAGAGCTCTTCCCTTACTCTAGCCTACCCTCTGTCTCCCGTCTCTGAGCACCTATATACATCATGTCAGCTCCTGTTCATGTGCTGTCATGCTTGGGTATCTCACTGTTCTCGGGTGGGTTGTTCTCTAACGCCCTGACAGCTCTGCTCTAAGTCTAGCCTAAGAGGAACTGATGGCTGAGGAACCAAGATGGGGGTGGGGAGGAGCTGAAGGTGGGAATGAAGAGGCCCGGCCCTAGCTGTATTCCTCAAAGTGTCCCTCCCCTCACACACAGAGCCCACAAATGATGGATACAAGACCGCACAATGAGACCGCAGGCACATTGGGCTCTGGAGAGGAAAAGAAACCTCTGGTCTCAACATTTAAAATATCTCCTGGGTGATTGGAGTTTTGGAGTTTCAGGAGGTCATTTCCAGACCTTTGGCCATTTCACAGAGTAGGCTTCATCACCCCTTACCCACAGGAGAAACAGCCAGCATTCAAAGAAGAGCTGGACCTTCCAAGGTCTCAAAATGTCAAGGGCAGATACTTACATAGTCTGCTCCAGCCTACTGATCTCTGTCTCTAGCTTTTGCAAGGCTGGTGGTGGTGGTGATGGAGGTAGTAGTAATGAAGGAGGTGGTGATGGAGAAGGTGGTGATGGAGGAGGTGGTGGTAGTGGTGGTGGTGGAGGTGGTGGTGGTGGTGGTGGTGGTGGAGGTGGTGTTGGTGGTAGAGGAGGTGGTGATGATGATGGTGGTGGGAGGAGGTGGTGATGGTGGAGGAGGTGGTGGTAGTGGTGGTGGTGGAGGTGGTGGTGGTGGTGGTGGTGGTGGAGGTGGTGGTGGGAGGAGGTGGTGGATGGAGAAGATAGTGGGAGGAGATGGGGTCAGGGCCAAGCAGTGATTTCCCAGCCCTTCTGCATCCATCCCCAAATCTTCCATGCTCCCCTCCCCCATGTCTTCTCTGTTGAGAGAAAAGTGTAGACAGGGAGGATGGAGAGTGGGGAAGCAACAATGTCTGAGCCCCTTCTGTAATGGGAGGTATTTGGAGCCCTGGTCAGCCATCATTCCTACATCCTACAGCCTTATCCCAGCCTCAGAAACCCCAGAACTCCTGTCCGGGCTCCTTCCTGGCATCCCAGAGAGAGGTATGCTGTGAACATCTTTCCTGGAGCTGCCCTAACTCCACAAGGTCCTGAAGCTGAAGCTGGAGTGAGCAATATGTGGTTTTGCTGACAGGAAAACACAGTAGACTTCATTCTGGCCCTGAGGCTCCGGGTTCACCCTCTAATGGTCGGCCGGGCTGGCCCTGGCTCCTGAGGTCTTCCATCCTTGCTCTGTAAGCTGCAATGGAGAGGTCTTCCCTTCACTGGCCCATTTTCCTCTCCTCTTCTCATCTGCTTCTAGATGAGAAGGGTTCTAAAGAGGAAAAGGCAGCCAGTCAGCATTCTTTCTTACTAGCCCAGCAGAAACTTCAGGAAGAAGAAACTTCAGTGTGTGCATGTGTGTGTATGTGTGTGCGTTTCCTGAAGATAGGCTAGCGCCCCCCACCCCCACCCCGCCACCACTGCCACTGCCATCCCCTTTCCCAGCACAGGCAGGGACCCAGCCTTGCCCCAGGAGTGCTAGCAGAAGAGGTGCTTCCCAATACTTAGGCCTCATTATTCCACTGGCAGATTCAGGAAGTGGAAGGTGCTGACTGTCAAAGAAGCCAGGCCAACTCATTAGCTACCACTAACTACGCAAGGGCTAGTCAGCAGGTGGGAGACTCTGATACACAAGAGGGCAGGGAGGAGTGATGGGAGGAACCGGGCCAGAGCTCACAGAGGGCTGGAGGCAAGAGCATGCCTCACAGATGCTCAGCATTGGCAGGAAGTGGGGCAAGCAGTTCATTATACACATGGGGAAACTGAGGCTCAGAGAAGGGCAGACCTCTGCCAAATGTTGTAGAATAGGCAGAAACTGAAAATAAGCCTTGAAGGGGTTTCCACTGGGGCTTTTTAGGATGGATTATGCCAAAATCAATAGCTGGAAATCATTCATCTTGATTTCTTGCCCCATTAGGGACTTTGTGGGCAGCAAGCCCTGTGCGGAGACTTAGAGAGACCTGGAGTTGCGTGGAGCTGCTCCCTCTGCAGTCAGGGACTATTTGATGTCCCCAAGATAGGACAGCCCCATGTTCTAAAGGGCTACTGATGAAGTTATTGTCAGAACACAGCGAGACACAGAGCAGCGACAGGAATAAAAGGGACAGTCTTACTCACACCCTGTTTTGTTCCTAAAGGACTTATAGTGGCTGTGACGCTGTGAGCTCATGAAGGCATCAGGGTATGACCTGGTCTTAAGGGTGAACAGAGCTAAAAGAGCACACGATAGGAACAGACGTCCAGAAGGGGACAGCTTGTGCAAAGATACAAGATATGCATGAAGTCTCAAATGAAGGGGCAGCAGAAGTACCAGCTGAAGCTGGGCTCACCTGACTGCCAGGGGCCAGGCTACTGTGAGCACTGTTATGGACAAGCTTGTCCTTCTAGAAGCTGTTTGCCTAGTTGATGCTGTGTTGCTGACTGTCCCAAATGCAGTGGCTTAAAACAGCATAGCATGCCGTGCCCTGCAAGGCTTGCTCCTGAAAACCTGACTCTCCGGAGTGACAGAAAAATGGAGAAAGGACAGACACACAGACACATAAACAGAAAAGCTGGGATTGGGCAGTCAATGCTCATTCCAATGAAGCAGCACCCACTACCGCACTACCCTGGGACCTCAACACCTTTATGTTTCACAGGAGAAGAAGTCAGTGGGTGCCAGGAGGAGGTCTCTGTCGGGGAGCAGTCTCAGGCTGCAAACCTCTGGGAAGAGAGGCTGCAGTCAATGCTCCCTGTACAATGTCAGCATTCGCACACCGACCAGAGGAAGGAAGGCTCGCCAACCATTCCCATCTTTCTGAGGGGTTCTTGTCAATAAGCACACCTTCACTCAGGACTTCATTGACTCCTTGCATACTCACTCAGGGCTCTCTCTGCTCCCCACAATCACAGTTACCATCCCATCACAGTTACTATCCCATCACGGTTACTATCCCATCATGGTTACTATCCCATGGTCAGCAGCTCAGACCAGCCCTGCTGGCTGGTTCTTCAGGTTTCAGCTGGGCTCTCTCACATCTGGAGGTAGGTTAGCCTTGGTTAGGTTGGGGGAACTAGGGTGCCTGGCCTTCTCTGTGTCTCATATCTCAGTCATCTCAGGCACAGTCTGAGTGACAGCAGTACAGGAAGCCAGACTCCTCCTGAATACAAACCCATCTCAGCTTTTGCTTACAGCTGGGTTCTGCTGATATTAGCCAAAGCAAGTCACATGGCTGAACCCACAGTCAAGGAATGGGTGGGTCACTCCATTCCCGTTGGAGGCCTAGGCAACACTGCCCAGCAGGGGCCTGCAATGAGGAACCTGGAACATGCATTGGAGGCATTCATTCAGTCCTTGGTCATTTGCCTTGTGGCTATGACACAGGCATCTTGTATCAGTGCAGAGTTGACCTCTAGAACTCAGTGGAAACTCTGACTTCTCTGGGGATCCCTCCCTGCCTGGTCCTGGTGTGCGTGTGCGTGTGTGTGCGTGTGCGTGTGTGTGTGTTGCTGGTGGGAACTGGGAACTGTGGATGCTCACCTGTTTCTTCATCATCTTCAACATTCTGTTCTATGGATCCATAGAAGTGCCTCAAATGTGATCCCTGCTCTCCAGAAAATCTTGTTCTCTTTAGGAAACACTCCTACCAGTGGTGACAAGCCAGCATGGTAAATACCAGGATCAGACAGACAAGACATAGAGAAGACCTACAGGAAGCCCATGCCCAGCCCAGTAGCTCAGGTAAGGTCAACTCAGAGGCAGAGGTCCCCAGATGTCTGGGATATGGGAAGGCTTAGGATCCCTGACTGTCACAGTCGCAGAGACCCGCTGGCACTAGAGCAAGAGTGTCACCTTTCCAGGCATTTGTCACAGTCCTGCTCCCACCTGCTGCTGCTTCATCTGACACAACCTGAAGGCACAGCTCAAGGACAAAGAGCAGAGGGAGCTTGACAAACATCATAGACAGGTGGCATGAAAGTGTCTTTCCAGCTTGTCCTCCCCCTTCAAACTGGCTTCAGATGTTCCCTCAGGCCACCAGCCTGAGGGTCACACTGTTCACCAGGAAGGCCTTAAGTTACATAGCCCTCCCCTGGAGAGCTTCAAAGGCGGTCTTGTAGAGCCAGCCACCTGTTTCCCACCAGGAGCTGGAGGCTGGATCCTGACTGCGACCTAGAAGTCCTCGGTACCTTCACCTCTGAGGCTCTGGCTGACACCAGCTCACAGGGCATCCTCCCTGCTGCAGGACTTCCTCTTGCCTCCAGGCTTCCCCTGGCTCAGAATCTGCCATCCACTGTGCCCACCTGGCCCAGAGCATGGACCAGTCTGCTCTAAGAGCCAAGGTTCCTGCCACTCCTGCGTCTGGTTCAGTATGTTGCAGGCCCTGGATGTCTCTCCCAAGCAGCTACTAAGGGAAGGAAGGATTTTTCAGCTGGGGTTGTAGCTCAGTGGTAGAGTGTTGCATAAGCAAGGCCTCAGGTTTGATCCCCAGCACCACAAATAGTAAGTTAATTAATTAATTACCTGAGCAAGAACAATGGAAGCATTTTCCCTCCCTTGTTTATTTACAAGAAAGAGCTATTTCAGGACAAGCCCCAGCTGCGGAACTAGGTTCCTAGCCTTGCGCTGGTGATGTAGCTTTGAGAAACCTCTTTGGGTTCAGGTTTCTGCTCCTCTAGAATGGGCTGGTCTCCAATTCAATAAGACAATGTACCTACCTGAAATTGCTTTATAATGCAAGGCACAGAATAGGCACTCATTTTCAAAAACTCACTCAACAGTTCGCACAAACCTTTTATTCCTAGGATATGGGAAAGGGGGGGGGGTCCTGGGGAGGGAGTTCCTTGGAGAGGTCTAAGGTGTCTGCTCATCAGTGTTCCTACTCCACACCAGGGTCAAAGAGTGCAGGTAAAACACAGCCAGCAGGAGACACACAGAAGAGCCCAGAGCAAGAGCATGGTGCAGAGGAGCATGAACAAAGAAACGGGCCAGGAGATGGTAGGCTGGGCAGGGAAGCATGAAGGAAGTCTAACTTGACATTAGTATTGGGAAGGCAGAGAAGGCGAGAACAAGCTCAGTGTATCCCATCATGGGTCCTTCGGGGACCTTGTGTCTGAAGAGAATAGGGAGATGATGGGAAAGGTGCTCTGATCTATAAATTATAAATGTCTCGGTTGACAAAGAGCGTGGCCTGCTGGGCTGGCCCTGTGTTATTAATGGAATGTACTTGTAGCTGTTCTTAGGCTCACCTAAAACGTTCCCTTTCTGTAGTTGTCTGCAATACAACCTGCTTCCTCATCCCTGACACAAAAACCAATACATTCCACACGTGTTCCCCATGGTAAAACCTAATGGTCAATGCCAAAGTCATATAAATAAGTTCTGCCCTTTGCGTTTTCTTTAGACAATCTGTATCTATCTTAAAAAAAGACCAAAGGATGAGGCTTGTGGATTTAACAGAGACACAGCTCCCGAGGCATACATGCATGTCCCCCCCCCTCTCTCTCTACACATACACACACACACACACACACAGAGAGAAGGGGGGATTCCTCTGTGGTCTCTGAATTTCCCAGTGATATCCTCATTGTCCCACCTGATACCCACCCCAAGCCTAACATCCCTCACTGGGGCTCTCTTACAAAGCAGCTATTTTGGCTCATGGCTCTCAAGAGACAGATCTCAAGACTAACTGGTAGAATGCTGACCCAGCATACACAAAAGCCTCAGATTCTAGCCCCAGCACAATACATGCTAGGCATGGAGGCTCAGGCCTGGAATTCCAGCACTTAGGAGGTAGAGGCATGAGGACTAGAAGTTCAAAGCCATAGCAAGTTTGAGGCCCTGTCTTTAAAAAAGAAAAGATTTGTAATTTATTACAAAATGTTGTAATTTATTACAATATAAAAATAAAATACCACACCCAGGGAGGCCACAGTGTTGTCTGCCTTTTGCCAGATATCCTCAGGGCAAGGAAGATGAGTGACATGATCTTGGGCTTTACTGCCACAGACTCACCTAGAAATGCAAACTGTTCTTGCAAGCCTGATGGGAGAGAAGTTCTCACATCCTAAAGGTGGGGCCGAGAATCTGAATGCTTGAAGTCACACAAAATGCGTGTTAAAGTCATTTCCAGGGCATGGGGTGTCTGCAGCGGGAATTTTCTCCGTCTTGAGAAGCAGTAACGGGGCCTCTGGGCAGAGTGAGCAGGACCAGCGAAGGTGCAGAGATGTACAAGAAAGCAGGGCCCGCAGCAGCCGGCATCGCAGAACCCGGCCGTCTCAGCAGAGGCGGGCACAAGCGTTCGCCAGGTGTACTCAGTGCAAGACCACAGACCGAGACAGATGAAAAGGAACGCACACTCATGGAGAGACAATGAAGTAGAGAAGCAGGGAAATAGAGACAGTGCAAACTGTAGAGACAGAAAACTCTCAGCAAGCCCCCGAGCGGCAACTGCTGGGGCTGGCAGCTTGCCCCGCCTGAGATGGCCCTTTAATTGGGGCTGAACTCAGCAATCTCCAGCCTGGCATGTTGGTGTCGCTGAGGACAGTGTGTGCTGGTCCCAGGTTGTCTGAAAGACCCAGCTGGAGTAGAGCGTGTGCCATGTGTGTGGCTGCCACTCTGAATGCCAAGGGCCTGAACGAGCTCTGAGAAGGCAGCTCCAGGCCTGGAAGGTGAAGGCCTCTCCTGCCTGCTTAGGGAGAACAGGAAAAGGATTTGAGGACAGTAAGGTTGAGAGAGCAGAAGACGGTGAAGGGAGCAATTTTGGGACAAATTACACTTGTGTGTGTGCAGTCTTTGCGCATGTGTGGGTGCTCATGCATGTGTATATACATGCATGTGGAGCCCTGGGGTTGATGTCAGAAGTCATCCTCAATGACTTTTTCACCTCCACCTTGTTCACTGAGATAAGCTCTCTCAGTGAAACCCAGAGCTTGCCTATGTGTGTGTGTGTGTGTGTGTGTGTGTGTGTGTGAGCGCGCGTGCATGCGTACACCTATGTGTGTGTGTGTGTGTGTGTGTGTGTGTGTGTGTGTGTGTGCATATTTTAGACAGGGTTATGCTATGTATCCCTAGCTGGCCTGGAACTCTCTATATTGACAAGGTTGACCTAGAATTTAGAGATTCACTTGCTTTTCTCCTGAATGCTGGGCGTAAGGTCCTTTACCACCACCACCCATGGTCAATATGGCTAGTCTGCCTAGCCAGCTTGCTCAAAGGCTGGAATTACAGGTAGGCCAGCATTCCCATTCTGCATTTAATTGGGTTTCTGGGAATCTGAACTCCAGTCCTTGAGCTGGCAAGGCAAGTGCTTTAACCAGTCTGCCATCTTCCCAGTACCCACAAAACACTGAGAGGCTGTGTATCTGCTCACGTCTTCTCAAGTGACAGGTTCCAAGCAGCGTTAACTTAAGTCATGTGCTTCTCTCCAGGCCGGTGCTGTGTCTTAAGGAAAGAAAATTTCTGCTCCAGCCAGATATGAATGGCAGCCTGACTGGCTTCTGTTTCCCCTTGGGGTAAACGGAAAGCCCTCACTGTTCCTTACGTCACGAAGAATCTTCATTAGCTGTCAAGACTTTTCTGCAAGAGGAGGCAGAAGTGGAAGAGCTTGGAGAAGACCCAGGCTCAGTTTCCAGGACTCATGTGGCAGCTCACAGCCGTCCACAACTCCAGTGTCAGAGGTCTGGCGCCTCTCTTGACCTCCACATGTCCATGGTGGACATACACTCAAGCCCCCACACATACGCATACAATAAAACAAATATGTATTTTAAATATGTGGAAAAATTAAATTGAATGACAGCCACCCTGCCTCCTTCATCTATCCTAAGGAAGATTCTAAACTTTTCCTGTAGACTTGTACATACCTGTTTGTAAATCTCAAAAATGAGTCAACAAGAACCTTTGAACTGGATGTCCTAAACTTAGGAGTACAAAAATAGTAATTTTCTGTGGTGCCAGAGTTCTCGATGCTTACATGAGATGAAGTCTGGAGCAAGTAAAATGTTGCCTCTTAGGTGATCCGACCACATTTTGGCATACCTGGCTTTGGGATCCTCCAGTTCCCTGTACAGTCGCTAGAGCAGACAAGGCAGCAATGCTCTTCACTGAGGTGACTACTAGCTGGGTGTGGTAGCCCATACCTGTAATTCTATCAGTTGAGAGACTGAGCCAGACAGACTTCCATGGGTTTGAGTACGTCCTGGTCATAGGTTTGGGGCCAGCTTGGTCTATATAGTGAGTTCCAAGGAGGCCTGGACTACAGATCAAGGCCCCGTCTAAAATTAATTTGTTTATTCAATTAATTAATATCTTTACAAATTTATTAAAAATAAAAATATAAATTGTCAGTTAGTTAGAAGGCTACCCCAGACATAAAAGAAGAGGAGGGTAGCACAAATATGTGTGGAGTATATATTTACAACCGGGCATCATGATACATAAGCATTCTTACTCCCACTGCACCATTTAGTCTCACAATAGGTCTGCAATGCATTATGGGTTCCAATGAGGGAATTCCAAATACAGTGATCAAATAACTTTCCAGGGCCACTTAGTTGGTTAGTGAGGGAACCAAGGTCCAAGACCCAGTATGCTTACCTTTAAAACCCATTTCCCTACCCAGGTGGCCCCAGGAACTTTCTAGACATAAGGCTAATCATTGTCATAGAAAGTAGAATGAACCAGTCTTCTAGGAGACTTGAGGGAAGAGATGTGGAGGGTGGATTTCCTCTCTCTTGGTAAGCCTAGGTTTGTACAGCCAGCTAGCAGTCAAGAGTGTTAGCAAGAAGTTTAATCCCAGAGGGCCAGGACTGTAGAGATGCCATAAGGGAGTCAAGCAGAAGCTAATGTTAAGATGATCAGCATGCAAAGTCCATCCAAGCACGGTCTCAGATCAATGCTTATGTGAGATAGGAGGAAGCAGGATAGGACAGAGGAAGAAGCTGGGCATCAGGGTGATTCCATGGGATCTCCAAAGACAGGGTGATTCTACAGAGCTGTGAAGTGTTGGGGAGAGGGAAAGGGACCTTTCTACCCTGCCACAGGCCTGTCCTTGATGTGGAGTGCCTGTTACTTGGGGCAAAGATGCTTTTTTCAGCTGAGGCAACCCCAGTAAGGCTGACATATGTGTATTGTCAAACAACCATCTTTCCAGCATCTGGGAGAATAAGTCCTTCAACCCCAGAGGGACCAGCAGGACCTTTGGCAAGGTTCTTCAGTGATACCAATGAAGAATTCTCTGGGGAAGTTGTTCCCTGGCTTGATGAAGCCAATTCCACCACACACAGAAAATCCCAGATGTAAATAAGCCCATGAACAAGCGCTTGAAAGAGCAAATTCTGGCATATTAAGGTGGAGGAATAGGAAGCCTGGGCTTCTGGAAGATGCCGTGACATTTGATCATGCCCCCTCTGCTCCCTGTCCCAATGATGTGAGACAGAAAAGGTGCACAGTACAAGGAGAATCAAAACTGACACCTCTTGGCTAATATGTCCTCCAGGAAAACTCTGACTGCTTAATCCTGCACTGGGTGGGAGGAAAGGAGACAATGGAAGTGGTGAGTGAAGGGCAAGTTGGTTCTGCTGTGAAGCAGCTACATTCCACATTCTTTCAGGGGGTGCAGCCTTGTATGTGGGAGAAATCAGGGAAAAGCACACGATGTGCTTCTGGGCTGTCTTGGATGGTTCTGCCAGACTAGAGGGAAAATTAATTCAGAGGAAGCAAGCAAGGTGGCAAAGTCAAGGAGAAAACCTCCAAACAGAAAACTCGGAATGAGTCCTGAATAATAGAAAGCAGGAATCTGCCCCCCCAAAATGTTCTCATTTCCCAGTCCTGAAACCCCATGGGGTGAGAGTCACCTAAATTCAGTCCATCTGCAGATTAAAGTCTCCCCCCAGAGAGTACATAGCACCTGTCTTGTCTGTGAGCCCTTTGGGTTGTGTCCCTCTGAGCCTGTCCATGGTGCTGAATTCCTAAAGCCTTATCCCCCAAGTCTCCCCATGGAAGGATGAAGTCTTCAGCATCTGGCTTCCTTCTTCAAGAACACAGCTAGATGGGGCTCTTCACAGACAGTAGTCCTAGGAGACCTCTTCCTAGACAACCAGTCCCCAACCTTCCTTACTGGGCAGAGCCAGACAGGACAAGCAGACCTGCTTTGACGCCTGCACAAGGCACAAGATGGGCAATCTAAAGATGTGCCCTGGAGTGAGATCCTTTACAGTGATGGAGTCATTCTTTACCCTGACTTTGGTGGAGCAATAGTGGGCTTACACATGGGATGAATATATGTATACACATACATATATGCATAGCCACATGCAAAGAGCACTCACAAAAAATGTGGCAAAAGCCAAGTAAGGCTTGTAGATTAGTTAGTTAAGCTGTGTCTGCTTTCTAGTCTAGTACCTGTGCAGCTGTTATCCTCCCACACCACAGGGGGAAGCCAAGGACAGCTATATAGAGTGCTTTGCAACCCTCTCTTTGTGTGTCTTTCTGTATCTTCCTTTCTCGTGCGTGTGTGTATGCGTGTGTGCAAGTGTGCATCTGCATGTGCATCCATGTGCATGCTCACAGGCCAGAGAACAGCACTGTGCCATTCCTCAGGTGTACCATCCCACTTGTACCTCATGGGACAGTACACAAGTCTGGCAAGGGGCTGGAGATGAAACACACACACACACACACACACACAGACACGGGTCATCCTTGAAACAAGAATACTGATTTTATTGCATTTCAGGGCAGCTTATATAGGGCTCTCCTTGACTAATGGCCATGTCCTAGCTCTCAGAATTTTTCAACTGCAAGTCCACCAGAAACCACTCCCCTGACATCAGGAACTCATGAGGGTCTCATGCCCAGAGCAGCTGCAAGCACAGGAAAACAAGTTGTTTACTCCAGCAGGCAAAGAGTCACAGAAAATTCAGGGTCCGAAGGTCTGCAGTCCCCAACATTCAGGCACTATCTACCTTGTCTGTTTTCTTGCTTGCTTGCTTTTGAGACAGAGTCTCTCATTAGACTGGAGCTCACCAATTGCCAGGCTGGCAGCCTGTGAGTCCTGAGTATCTGTGTCCTCCTTCCCCAGTTCTCAGTTTACAAGCATACCTGATTTCTGTTTTTGCATGGGTACTCGGAATCAGATTGAGGTCCTGATGATTGCAAAGGGAGTACCAATGGAGTCATCTCCTCAGCCCCAAATCTTCTTAAAGTCTATCATTACTTCAAGAAAACACGTTTTATGTCCTTTGCTCTTTAAATGTTTCATACATTTATACACTGTATATCAATCATATCCCTCCACCACTAATTACTCCAGCTCCCACTAGATCCCCTCTCTCCCAGCTTCATGTTCTTTATTTATGTGTTTATTTGTTCATTTAAGCACAGAGTTCCCAATGGCTGGGCCTGCTTGAGAGCCTTTTCCTCAGTCATTTAGATCCTTTAGAGGTTTAGCTCAAGACATTCCTTCTCCAGGATACATCCATGTCCTGAAGCACCATGCTCTGGCCTCAGAATTAGGCTCTTTCTTATGTTGCTTTAAATGTCTTTTTGGCCCACCCCTTGAACATGGGCAGAGTTCCTCAAGGGTGGAGGACATATATCCTGGGTTTTCTATTTTCTCAAATCCTTAAGACACACAACTGGTGCTCAGCTATTACTTGATGGCAGATGGATAAATGCCTGACTCCCACAGCATCCAAGCACTCCCAAGTCTTTAATAACCCTGCTCATCCCCAGATTCTAATCCCATCTCTAAGGTATCCTGGCTTTATGTAAGGATATAAAGAAGTACCTGACTTGCACTCAATGGAGACAACAGGCGTTATGAACTAGATACTGAAAATGTGCATCACGATGGGGCCTGAGTACATGACCACCCTGAAACTAGGCTGCATGTTACAGATGGGGACAAATACACTGAGTGAAGAGACCATGGTAGCAAAACTTAAAACCGAGTTCTGCTTTCCAGTGTTTCCACCTACAGGTCTCATTGCCTGACCTTGCTTATCAAGCAATGGTTTCCTTGCCTGTAAGGTAGGTGTGGAAGGCAGATGGAACCTTCAGAGCATTTGTTATCCAGGTTCCTCAGAAGCAGGACCTGGGCTGATGGTGCTGAGCCCTCTCTGTGTGCTTACTGAAGTAGCCTGTGAATAAATTCACAGTTGAAAGAATGAACTGATGTTTGCAGAGCCTGAGTTCAGAGCAGGAGTTCTGCCAACATTCCTTCTCAGTTTCCTGCCCTTCTTGTCTTCTTCATCCCATCCCAGCCCTTTCTGGCGTGATCCCTCATCCAAACAGTGCCAAGCAGTGGAGAAGCTTCCAGTGCCTTCTGGCTGTAAAGGAAGGACAATGTGCCACCTGCGGTTTGGGGAGTTTGGGCATAGGATGAAGGAGGCAGGTCCTGGGTAGCTCTCTGTTCTGTTCACATATCCAGGGTATATACTTATGTGTGTGTGTGTGTGTGTGTGTGAGAGAGAGAGAGAGAGAGAGAGAGAGAGAGAGAGAGAGAGAGAGAACCTGACACAAGCATAGAGCATCTGGGAAGAGGGAACTACAAGTGAGAAAAATGCCTCCATCAGATTGACCTTTAATGATTGATGTGGGAGGAGCCCAGCCACTGTGGGTGGTACCACCCCTGGTCAGGTGGTCTTGCATTGTGTAAGAAAGCAGAAACAAGCCTCTAAGCAGCAGCCCTCCATGGCCTCCGCATCAGTTCCTGCTTCTAGGTTCCTGGCTTGAGTTCCTGGCCTGACTTCCCCAAAAGATGGTTCATTACCTAGAAGTATAAGCTGAAATATATCCTTTCTTTCCCAAGTTACTTTTGGTCATGGAGTTTATTATAGCAATAGAAACCTAACTAGGACAAGTGCCTTCAGCCTGAGGCTGGCCAGGGCCAGGGGAGGCAGAACAAACTATTAATCTGGGTCCCTTTCCAAAGGGCCGGAGAGTGAGTTCCAGGCTTGGCCTTCAGCCTGGTTTTCTCCCACAAAATAAATGTGTACAAAGGAGTCAGCAACCCCAAGGAAGTGGGAAGGAGAAGGAAGGTTCTTTAGACCTTCACAGTGTGTTTCTGCCTGTCACTCTGAGTCTGTGCTTTTCAGTGCAATCTCCAGGGGACAGAGTCTGACTTTCTTCAGACAGAGAAGAAGACTGCACTGGTCCTGCTTACTCTGTGTGAAATACATCCCCAAACCTCCAGGGCATTCCTGATGTCAATATATAAAAGCTGATCTATACTATTTTATACAGACATGCCAATGATAAAATTTATAAATGAGATATATCAAGAAGTTAACAATAATAACCAATAATAAAATATAACAATTTTAATATGCTAAAACCCAAGTTATTTCAAAGTTATGAATTTTTTTTGTCAGATCTTGGTTGACTAGAGGCTCCTGAGACCGTAGAAAGGAGTTTTGACATTGACTTCTGTCTCTTAACCTTTTTCAGAACCTTGTGCTCCCATAGAGTCAAGTCGCCTGATCCAGGATCATCTCCAGTTTCCAGATCAATTGATTAACGGCCTTCTTCCCATCTGCAAACTCAGCTCCCTTCTATCACATCGATGTAACATGCTCACAGATTCCTGGATTAGAGTATGGGCATTCAGGATGGATGATGCTCTGCCTCCTACACCAAGTAGAAGTGATTACAATGTGCCCAGCATCAACAAAGGAAGTCTGCTGTGCTCCCCCCTAGATGTGGAGGTCCAGGTGCTCACCCAAACTTGTACCTAGATTGGTGTGTGCCTGGAGCAGGTCTTTTCCCTCCAGGGCCCCAGCATTGTCTATAATTGAAAGAGTTAGATTACTACTGTGGTAACTAGTGTGACGCCATCTACAACGCAGCCACTCTGGTTAAATTTTGGTTCTATGAAGGTAGTCCAGAACTGAGCAGTCACATGGCTAGCTGTGACTCTCCCTGTGGAGGAGAAGAAGGTCAGATTTTGATCTATAACTAGTGGTCTCCCCAATTGCTAAGATCTCTTCCAATGAGGAAGAGGGATAAGTATTTGGCATGTCTGCCCCGAATCACAGACTTCATCAGCCAACTGCATAGAGATGTTTGTCCTCACCTAGTCTAGCTCAGCTCCAGGCTGGGCTTGCTGACACATACCTACAATCTCAGTGCTTGGAAGTAAAGGCAGGAGTTTGGGGCCAGCCTCAGCTACACACAGAAGAGCAAGCCTGAGCTACATGAGACCCTGCCTCAGAACAAAAACACCTTTCACCTCGAGTAATGTGGTTTTTTTCACATCTTGGTAGTGCTCAGGACAGCAAGGTCAGTTCTCTGATTGGAACTCAAGTGGGCTAAGGAGGGAATGGGGGATGGGCCATATGATGCCTTTGCCCTGCCCTCATTTGAGTAGATGGGCCCGGACTGAGCCAGGCTTAAGAGACTGCACATTTCACTTTCATGTACCCTTTAGGATACACAAGACACTAGAGAGTCCCTAGATAGCCTAAGAACAACAGGAAAGGAGGCACACTGGTGACTGTCCCTCCCCTCCAGGAGCATCATCAAACATTTATTGAGGTTCTAGGTTCCATCCCAAGCTGTTTGCTAAACAAGAAATTGACCCCTACTGCTGTAGATACTGAAAATGCTCACATCTGTAAGGAGGAAAATGTGGGGTGGGGGCAGCCCATATCCTTTTTCTCCCTTCCACCTCATTGTGCGAGCAGCTTCTGAAGCTTCAGATGAAAGGCCTCCTTCAGACTAAGCGTCATCACAGACAGAAACACTGGCTGTCCTTGAGTCTGGAAAGCCTCTTCTCTTTCTCCTCGGTCACCCTGAGCACGCTCAGTAGTGTTCTCTTCCCTTGTCACATGCCTGCTCTCTCCAGTGACCTGGGTTTTCCTACCCCTCCAGCCCATGCTGGCTGGCTGGCATTCACTAACACTGTCCTCCGCTGTGCTCTGGAACAGGCTGCAGTTTCTACAAGGTGTTATGAAGAGCACGTCTGTTTTCTACAGAACTCAGGAAGATTGCTCTCCTGCTCGTAGCTCAGTGTACCTTAAGTAATGGCTCCCATGATAAATTCTGCTTGGAATTTAATGCCAGGAGCCTGTTTATGTCCCCTGAAAACTGGCCTTTTGTTCTGGCAGGAAGAACACTATATCCGTTTGCTTCTACTTTGGTCTGAGCTGCCAGGGCCTCAGAGCTAAAGTGAGTGATTAATTGCCCCAAGCTCCATAATTCCAGGGGAGGCTGCAGCTCTCTCTTCCCCATTCACCCAGCCTTCTAGGAGAGAGGAGGGTCAAAGCCCCAGAGAGAACCAACTTGCTGGCTCGCAGGTTACTTGTGCATCTCAGACCTAATGGGTAAGAACCCCGGGAAGCTGCTCAGAGTCTGCACATCTGCACTCATTCCTCTGCAGAGCCCGGGAGCTGCTGCTGTGTGTCACATGGCTTCTTATCTCAAACAATTCTCTGCCGAAGCTTTGCTTTCCTGTAAAACCACTTCAAGCCTATTTGTACACGGGAAGGAGTTTTTTTTAATGTGTGATATTGCATTATGAAAAACAGAAATAATAGCATCGAGCCTTTGTGCACAGTAGGTGAAAATCACCATAAGAGTAAGACTGATAAGGTTAAATTAAAAGTAATTCCAAATTTAAGGTACATGGGCAGCTATGGTAAAGAAACTAAAACCAAACCAACTGAACATCAGCAGCAACCAAAACATGAGTGGTCTCAGAGCCTGTGTCAGCACAGGCAGAAATGACAGCGGACTCATCCTGGTCCTGGCCAGTGAACAGCAGTGTCAGAAGAAATCAGAATGTGTTTTCACTCTATTAAGTCATAAAAGAATTAGGAACTGTTACTTTGAAAAATTATTCAAAAAAATCACAATGGCCATTTACAGAAAGTCGGATGAGGACAGATCATGTTAAGTGGTTTCCTCTGTGCGGTCCTTCTGCGCATCGTTATCTCATGTCACGCACTTCTACATGGATGTTGGTGTCCAAGATTCTAAACTCTAAGTAAATTCTGCAAAGGAATGCTCTGAAGCTGTGAAAACGCATGCAGGAGCACGATAAGAAATTGAAAAGACATGGGATGCATGAGGCTCTCTCTCAACAAAAAGAAAGAAGGAAGAAAAGAAGGGAAGAATGGAATGGAAATGAAAACAGAATAGCAAGCGTGCATAGGATTCTAATGTCTGTGAAAGCAGGCAAAAGTAAGGATGTAAATTTTCTTTGCTCATATAGACTTTGTAATGAACTAACAGCCATTTATGTGAATGCTAGTGGTGAGACTTGGGTGGATTTTATGTTGGACTAAAACAGGCTTTCTATACTTGTTTATTTTTGAACCATGTGAATATATTTGAGGCTCAAAATCAAAACATAAGGCTGGGGATGGGCTCAGTGGTAGGTTCCTACTTACTGAGTACATGGCTTCCATTACCAGGGTAGGAAGAAAGGACAGAAGGAAGGAAGCCATGAAACAGCCTTCAGTTCGTTCATAAACACATTAAGCATTCTATTTCGTTGGGTGTTTAGAGCTAATCAGCCTCCTCCATGTCAATCCTTACCTCATACCATCCTATTCTAAACAACCTGTTCTGAAAGGGGCCTTAAAGTTCATGGCTTTGGACAACCAGTGACAGTCATGGAAAAGTCCAACAGGGACCAAGGAAATTCAAGTGCAAACGCTTCCCCTGACCTGAGAACACTGAAGTTGAGGGCCCAGGTTTTCCATCACTCCCACCCTTCCTGAAATGGACTCTGAGGCCATTAAATGTCAGGTGTCAGCCTGGTGGGATGGTGATGGAACATTGGGATTTTCTCAGCCTTAAAGAATTGTCATTTGCAGAAAGCAAATGCAACTGGAGATTAAATGAATTAAGTCAGGCTCTGTTCCATGCTGCGTTTTCTCTCATACATGGTCCCTAGATTTTACATAGATAAATAAAACCATGTTTGTATTATCTGACATGAAAGTGGCAGTGGCGTTGTCTAAGGGGACCTAAGAGGGACAAAACACCGAGGAAAAGGGGAAGGGCAGAAGGTATGGATGGATGTACTCACCATATAAATATGCTCAGGAATGTTTGAAAATGTCCTTATGAGGTATAGTACGGTCAGTCTATACAACGAAGAAAATCAGGGAGGGGAGGAAAAAGCCCTATGAACTGAAGGAACAGTGGGGGACCAGCTCCTCATCCTGAAAGAATAGGTTTTTTTGAGATCCCTACAGCAAATAGGGGTGCTTTCTCGTGGCTCACTTGGTACTTGGTTCTGACTTCCCTCTGCAGTTCCAGAATGCCCATACTTCATTAGGCTAAGCTCTGAAATAGTTGATGTATTGCTACCTGGCTCCCCAGAGTTAGAGCAGAAAGAAGCGGCAGAACTTATCAATGAATGAATCCCTTTGTTCTCTGGAGGAAATGGGGAAACTTTAAATGGAGAAAGTGACTTCAGGCCCCACGGTTGGTACCCAGACTTGCCATCAGCCCCTTACAGCCATCCTGGCTGTCCTGCGATGTTCAGACTCCAGGATCCGACAGCAAATCAGGACTGGACCTGTTAGGGATATAAAGAGGCTCGCAATTGGCAGTGTGATCCCAGCTGTTTGAGGAGGTTCTGGAAACTTCAGGAGTTCCAGCCTGGCTGGAGAAAGTGGGTCCTTAGGTGTCTCTTGTCCAGGGCCCCTCCCCTTCCCCTTTCTGCTTCCCTTGCATTGTGAGCTGAGAATTCTCTACCCTTTGCTCCTGCCACCATGAATCTCTGTCTTCCTGCAAGTCTGCCCATTCATGGTGCCAAGAGTCATGGACTTGAAGCCTCCCAAGCCATGAGCTAAAATGAACCCCTTCTACTTTAATTTGTTTCTGTCAGGTACTTTGTCACAGTGATAAATATATGACCAGGCCTAGCTCCTCCTACTTCAAACTCCAGGCTTCTTTCTCCAAGGTCACAGGGACAGGCTTTTCCCAAATGAGAGTCTGGCATTGATGAAAACAGTGGAGAGGGTCTCCCCAAAGAGGACTGCCAGGGGGTGCACACACACATCTAGGGACGTGAGGGACAGAAAGACTGCCCCTGAAGGAGAGGACGAGTAACATAAATTATGACTTCATGTCCCCAGTAAATCTCTCTGTGATAGACCAGAGTTCTGACTTCAGGCGTAAATGCTGGACCTGTGATGGATGAATGGATGGGGTGCTTGAGATGGAAGAGATTCTCCAGTCTTTGAGTGATGCTGGCCCGTTTGATGTTCAGTATCCATAACAAGGACGTCCCTATGATGACAGGTAGCCCAACAAATGTCAGTACCTCAGTTGCAACCTCCCTGATGACCAGGAACAGAAAGGTTGGCCCCAGAACTCCCTGCCAAGAGCCCAGTGCCTAGAGGGACCGCTTCACAGGACTTGTCACCCACCATGGGTATCTTGTCACCTCTTAGCCATGGGAAGGGGCAGAGTGTCTGATCTCTTACCATCACCACAGTAGATAGTTGTCAATTTATTCTAGTCTGCCTTTTTAACTCCTGCTCCACACATCCAAAAGTGAGGGCTACAAAGGACCAAGTCCTGTTCATAAAGATAGATATGGCCTAACCTCCTGAAGACAGATCCATCTACTTGGGAAAGGGACTAGTCTAAGTACAAGGTCTTCTCACATCACTGTTCCCATCTCTGTACATTTGCTTCTTCATCAACCAAACGCACTCAGGATGCATCCCATCTTTTCACTGTGTGTATATGGTATAGGTGTGGGGGTGGTTTTTGTACATGTGCAAATGTGTGGTGTGTGTGTGTGTGTGTGTGTGTGTGTGTGTGTGTGTGTGTGTGTGTGTGTGTGTGTGTGTGTGCTTGTCTAAGCGGACACATGTGCAGTCCAGAGGTTGCCATCAAGATGTCTTCCTGTGTCATTCTCTACTTTATTTATTTATTTTTGGTTTTTCAAGACAGGGTTTCTCTGTGTAGCCTTGGATTATCCTGGAACTCCCTCTGTAGACCAGTCTGGCCTTGAACTCACAGAGATCCTCCTGCCTCTGCCTCCTGCGTGCTGGGATTAAAGGCATGCACCACCATGACCCAGCCCCACCTTATATTTTAGACAGGATCTCTCACCAAGTGTTCTAATACTGGAATTCAGCATTTTGGCTAGATTGGCTGGCCAATGAGCCCCCAGCATCTGCCTGTCTATGTTCCCTAGAGCTGGGGTTACAGGCATGAACTACCACATGTGGATTTTGATATCAAATGTTGAGGTTCTAAACTTAGGTCCTCATGCTTGCATAGCAGAAACTTTATTGACTGAGCCGTCCCCCAGTCATCTCAGTTCTGAGCCATTTTTTCTCATCCTGTACAGCCAGTCCTAGATCTATCCCTCCTAAGTAGTTTGCACTCAGCTATACCAAGCTTACTCTTCCCCCTGCTCCACTGCACAAGGTCACACGGTGCCTTGAGTTATCAGCTGAGCATTTTGCTCACGTCTGGTTGCTTAGCAGGTTTCTACCCTCAAGAAAACTACCAAGAATTTGCTTAAGTTTCACAGTGAGCCGGTGCCCTGCTCGTTCCTTGTACAGATTAGACACTCGGTAAGTGGGGACTGGATCACTGCCCTGGACTTAAATAGGAGCCTCTTCTTTCCTGCCAATCTGAGAGCTCACCAAACACAAAGAAGCCACTTACTCAGCCTGCCCCCATTGCCCAGCACAGAGAACTGGCACAGGATCTATGGCGAATGGAGGCCAATAAAGCTGGCCAGTGCCATCTATCTTAGCAAAGCTGAGCTGGCTCTCAGCAGTGGTTGGCAAAGCAAGGCTGCCCAGATGTTGGTGCTGAACTCCTGATTCTCAGGTGAGTCATCCCCAGACTGTGGTCATCCCACCTCCTGTGACGCTCCAGACAGACCGTAGCCACAGCCCCTGAGTTTCCCTCTAACATAAGATCCAGGGCCAAGCATCCTGTCTGCTTCCTCTGTGGGTTCACATCTGCTCTGTTCCTGGACAGCTGAAGGGCAATAGCTCCAAGGGGGAAGAAAGTATCCCTTGGGGAGATCCCCTTAGATAAGTATGTACATCCACGTTCGTGGAGTTCAACACTCCTGCTTTCCCAGCTCTGGCCAATATAAAGGCTTTGGGTACTTGTGACACACAGAGCCCCTTCCTTTTGACCACTGCCCAAATGCTGCCCACATCTACCTGAATAGCATTCTAATTTAAAGATGGAGTCATTTCTTATTCCACAGATTTTAGAATGGCCAAGATGTCCAGAACTGTGTCGAAGCCTGTGCAGAAGGGATGTATGTGTCTATGGGAAAACAAGATGGCATTAGACCTGTGCCAACATTTAACCCCTCTAATCTGCAGGAAGTTCGTCCTTTTATCTGACCTAAATCTCTTTCGGTGCTGCTGAAGCCATTTGGTCTCTGTCCCCCACAGATCTTGGCCACTATCTGAAAGTTCATTCTTTCCTCCTCTTTGCTGGATGTATGGCCAGGGTAGGGTTGTCCCATGACCTCACTTTAAACATCAAAGCCTGGGGAATGGTTTTCATCCCTGCCAGTTAGTTCCGTCTGCCTTAATTACATTTTCAATCTTGTCATTTACTGTCAATTCGCATTTCCTTTAACAGCTGAGAATGCCCAGGAGGCCGTGGGCATGGGGGTTCCCTTGCCCTTTCTGGGCTACTCCATCACTGAGAACTGGTAAATTGCTGTCACCTGCCCTGGGGCATGCTGAATAACAAGCTGAGTTAGTCTCCACCTCCTCCCTCTATCCCAACTCAACAGTGCTGGCTGCTGTCCAGCCGGCTGTCCACCCACCTGCTGACTGCCCCTGGGTTTCAGGGTGACCTGGCACTTGTATCTAATACATTGCTGGAATCTGGGAGTCCAGCAGTCTGCCCTATGTTGGGCACCTGCTCAGCTGGCCCCATGCCTGGCTTCAGCACAAATACTAACTGAACTTCTGTGCGAATACTGACAGCTGATTGCTCCCTTGAAGTCTTAAGCTCTCTTCTACTAAAGAACTTGACCATCTAGACCACAGGCTTGATGGAAGAACAAGAAGACCCCAGAAATCAAATGAAGGGGAAAGGTGACTCAAAGGAAGAAATTACATATATACCAACATAACTGTATACCAACATAGCCCCAACTTTTTGCTTCATTATTGGAGCAAGGCATGAAATTGAAGGAACACATCCAGTGTTTGCTTCATGACCCTTTCCTACCAAACCACCCGGACTCCAGCTTCAGGCTGAGCTCTACACCAGGGCTTATGTAGAGCTCTGGTCCTTGTCCCAGACTAAGCTATGACCCAAGGCTAAAGCCAACCTTGTCATAAGCTAGTGTCTGTCCTGACCTAGTTTCTATCCTGCTCAGGGTGATTTTCTTAGCCTGAAGGGTCCTACCTTGGTCACAGATCAAACCTTGACCTTGGTTTCTGGATGTCCATCCTGACACCTGCTCTGACCCAGGACAGATCAAGGCATACCAGCTGGCTGAGTGTAGGCCAGCCCCTGGGTCTGTACATAGTTCACAAGATAGTCTGTAGTCCCTAGGCTCCAGGTGAGTAAAGACACCCCTGGAGGAGAGGAGTCCCAGGGCAAAGGAGGCAGGGGTGAGCCGCTCACCAAAGCCTTCTCTTGAAGGTGTTTACTTTGTCCTCAGCACCGTCTTGTAAAGCCATCCTAATCCCATTTCTTCCCGTCTCCCAAGCTGCCTTGCCAGCCTCCAAGCTGCCCCACCAGAACATCCATGGTCCTGGTTTCCTGTAGACCCTTTGCCTTCCTTCTCCTGGCCAGGAGTAGTCAGAAATGCTGGCCAGCAGTGGCTAAAGATTGGAAGAAAGGCTGGCTGGCAAGTTGTTGCAGCTCTGGAGAGGTATGAGAAAGAGACCTTACCCGGAAAGCCCTTTCCTCCTCTCCATCTCCTGCAATGTGATGTCTCTTCTAGGAAGTCTCTCCCCACCCAACACCTCAGCCCCCCTGAGCTCCATCCAGCTGCCCTGAGCAGACCCATTGTCACCCACTCAGCACAGGCCTCCCACAGTTTTGCATACTGCTTTGTCTGTCGGTGGGCTATTTCTCTACTATGGATGGCTGGGCTAAATTGGTCCTCTGGTGACATCAGTACTGCAAATACTGGAAGTGACACCTCTCAGACCTCATCTTACACTTCTCAGAGGTGCATTGGGACCAAACAGTGACTTCAACAAGGCACAAGTTTATTACTCACCCGCACAAAGGTCTCAGCTCCTGTGGCATTTCTGGGGTCACCAAGCATGACCTGACCTCATCAAGCAGCTAGCAGAAAGGAGTGACAGTGATTATATCAGGTGGCATTTAGCATGGCCTCTCTCCATGTAGACATCATGCTTTCAGTATATTGCAAAGTTCAGGAGTGTGGCGCCTGCACCACCTGGAACCACAATCGGGCAAGGGTCTGGGGATTAGAAAACACACAGAGACACGGGTCACTCTTGAAACAAGAACGCCAATTTTATTGTGTTCCAGGGCTCTCCCTGACTAATGGCCATTCCCTAGCTCTTGGGATTTTTCAGCTGCAAGCCCACCAGAAACCACTCCCTTGTTATCAGGAACTCATGAGGGTCTCGTGCCCAGAGCAGCTGCAAGCACAGAAAAACAAGCTGTTTACTCCACCAGGCAAGGGGTCGTAGAAAATTCAGGGTCTGAGGGTCCACAGTCCCCAACACAGGAGCTTTGGGACTGCTTTGCTCAGGCTCCTTTGCCACGAGGCTCTGACCAATGGGCTGCACTTGCTGCTCTACATATGACAGGAAGAAGGCTGAGGCATCATTCTCTTGGGCAGCATAAGTGTGTGACCCCAGCCTACTACTCCTGGCAGTTTCCACGGGAGTTACCTCTTCCAGTCTCCTGTCTGACAACCTTGTGTCCAGGCAGCTATTTCCTGGGACTTCCCACAACGTTCATGCTTCTAGCCCTGATAATGATTTGATGGCATTGGTATTATTTTAATCTGGGAAGGGGTGTGCATGTCATGTGTATGAATGTGGGCATATGCATGCCACAGCGCATGTATGGAGGCCAGAGGGAAACCTTGGATATTAGATCTTGACTTCTGTCTTGTTTGAGAAAGAGCTTTTTGACACATTATACTAGGCTAGCTGGCATTTTCTGTGGATTTACACGGGTTCTAGGGACCCAAACTCAGGTCCTCACACTTGTGTAGCAAGCACTTCACCCATTAAGGCCTCTCCTTGGCTCATCATTTTTATTTCATGAGTGCTCAACCTTTGATGTTAATTCCCTCCTTGTTTGGAATGCTTAGAATAATATTTTCTTCCTTTCCTGTCACAGCACTCACTATCAGGGGACATTTGCCTTGCTCTCTTGGCCAGAACTCAGCTCAGGACTATATCTAGGGAGGCCAGGAAATGAAGACTTTTATTCTGAAGGGGCGTGGACTCAGCTGACGTGCAGGTGGCCTAGCTCCAAGATGAAGAAGGAAAGGATGTACACAGAAGGGTAGTAGCCACTATCTCAGGTGTCACGATAAACTCTACTCAGAGGCCTTGTGAAGGCTGCCACCGGCTTCGCAGTATCCCAAGGCCTCACAGCTACCATGACTCCATGATTCTAGAACCCCACCTGGATGCTCAAGTCTGCCCACGACACCAGTTTCTCTGCTATTGATGCTCTGACCATGGTATGAAGGTATATGTGAGATGTTGGGGTTCTTAGGGGTGGGAGTGTGCTATGAGCCACCACATCCCCTGGCTGTCCTCATGCCTTGTACTAACAAGAACCTGTGTTGGGTACTGGGTACGCCATGGCAGCTTAGATGGGGCCACTGCTCTCCAGAAAGTCATAGCCTTCCCAAATGCAGACCCGCTTTGGCCCGTCTACCATGGATGCCCAATCTGAGGCCCACGGGCTACACACATGCAGCCAAAGATAGCTGCGAATGTAGCCCAATACAAAATTGTAAACTTACTTAAAATCTGAATTTTTTTTACCTGCCTCTCCCCAGTAACTCTACTGCATGGTGTTCTCGGGTGTGAACGTCATAGATGACAATGTCCTGTCACAGTGCTCAATGGATTAAGGCACTTGCCATGAAGCCTGACACCTGACTTCCATTCCTCTTCCGTTCCCACATGGTGGAAGGAGAGAAATAGCTCCTGAAAGCTGCCCTTTGAGCACCACATACACACAGCAGCACATACAAACCTACACACACACAGCAGCAGCACATACAACCCTATACACATGCACACACAACAGCACATGCAAACATACACACACACACACAGCCGTGCATGTAAACCTCCACATACACACAGCAGCACATACAAACCTATACACATGCACAGCAGCACATGCAAACTTACACATACATACAGCAGCACATGTCAACCTCCACATACAAATAGAAGCACACCAGCGCATGCAAACCTCCATATATATACAGCAGCAATGCAAACCTTCACGCACAGCAGCAGCAGCACATGCAAACCTCCACATACACACAGCAGCACATGCAAACTTCCACACACACAATAGCAGCAGATGCAAACTGTGCCCCCACCTCGTGCCCCAAATAAGAAAAAATTTAAAGGATGGGCATGCCTGCTAAGAGCTATTTGCTTTTCTCCTCTCTGGAAAAAGATATGTGTCATTCCTCCCGCCCCCCAGATCCTTAAGTCAAATGTACAACACCTTCCCAGAACTCCAGGCAGAGTAAATGACCCCTCAGACTCTCATTCAACTTAACATTGGCCACAGTGGGTTATGGTAGTCTGAGGCCATGTCTGTACCAGAGACCCTCAAATGCCAAGTCCTGTACTACCTCAGTCTCAAGCCCACCCTCCCACCACCTTCCAACCATGCCTTTCTCAGATCTGCAGGCTTCTTTCTGGCCCTATGACTCCACAGATAGTGCTCCTCCTGGGACACATCCCCCACTAACACACCTTACTGACCATGCCCCACCAGCTAGCACCTCCCCGAGCATTTTTTCCCTGCCCCTTGAAGATGACCTGAGGCTTCTCACCCCCACTCCCGCCTCTCCGCTTCCTCCATCATCCTCATCTCAATCATAAGAACCTGCGGCCACCAGAACAGGTTGATGTTGCAGCCTCTTGGCCCCACCTAGTAGAAAGATGAAGACCAGTGAAGGGTCTTAAATGATTCCTGTGCTCACGAAGGTTCTGACACGGTTGCTGGTGTGGACCGGAACCCTTTGCCTGAATACTTTTGGTTTCTTCTCCTCCCTCCTGCCTTCTCCAATAGGTTTGCTTGGTGTAGCCAATATAAACACAGGGAATCTCCTTAAATCCAAGTTGCAGGTGAATAATGAATAAATGGGGAGGGATCCAAATATGGCTTGTACAATATAGGTAATACAGCTACACTGAAAAAATAGATCAGTTGTTGCTCTGAAATTCAAATTTAGTTTACATTGTGATTTGTGTAGAGTTATGTTTAATTTGTGTTTTCTCTACAGCCCTACTCCAACCCCTGCCCAAGTCTCTGACTTCATAAGAAGCCTTTCAAGCACACTTACTGAATGAAGGCTGATTGGAGGAGACAATGGAAGCATCAGTGATAAATCAAAGTGGCTTTCCCACCCCGCTTGCTTCTGCCATTGCTGCTAAAATAAAACCAGCAAGAAGCTCTTTTGAAACCTGGCCTCAGTGAGCAACCGTGCCTGTTAGGAGGGACGTCATCATTACTCCGGTGGCCCCAAACACAGCCAAGCTAGGCATTTGCAGGATTTATATACATCAGTAATTCTTTTCTATTGCTCAGATCCATCTGGGTTTAGCACATTAGAGCCAATGGCATTCTATAATAATCATGTTATTACTATTATTACCACCGCTGTTGATATTGTTACAGTAGACCACTGTATAGATCACTGTGATTATTTTCCCTGCAGAGAATTGTATGTTCTTGTCAGTGATTTTATTATAAGAATGAAACCCAAACCCTTCCCCAGGGCTCGGAATGACAGCTTCCTGGAAGCCCCACCTCATCACCGCCTCACCATCAGAAGCCAGGGAGAGAGAGAGAGAGAGAGAGAGAGAGAGAGAGAGAGAGAGAGAGAGAGAGAGAGCGCTAGGGACTTCTGGGAGACAGAGGTACAAGATTTACTCCCCCACCCTCAACATGTAATCTAGGGCAGCACTTCCCAGAATGCAGTCCTTGGGCTAGCACTATTGACACTTCCTGGAAACTGGTTTCAAATACACATTCTTGGACTCCAAATGGCCAAACCAGCAGCTAAGGCTCTGCGGGTGGCCAGCTACATGCTGGTCTGACTGTCTCAAGGTTTGGGACTCATTTAGTTGGATGCCAGAAGACACACAGAATGCTCTGATGACTACAATTCTACCAGAATCTGGGGGAGGGTGGACAGAGCAAGGGGGTTGGAAGGAAGCGTAGGCACCAGGGGAGAGGTTGGTGGTTCTTGGTGCCAGGATCCCACAGTCAATGTCTTCCTTCAGTCTTAGTCTCTACATTGAAAATGAATCTCCAACAGACAAACTGAGCAAGAGTGCCAAGATCCTGGGGTGGGTTGGAAAACGGCTCCATGGGGTAAAATGCTTGCCATGAAAACCTGAAGACCTGAGTTCAGAGCTCCAGGAAATACATGCAGCGGGATGCACTAGCACACGTCTGCAGCCCCAGCATTCTTACCGCAAGACGGGAGACAGAGACAGGGAAAGTCTTGAAAGCTTGCAAGCCAGATAGTCCGGGGTACATGGTGGAGAACAAGACACCCTGTCTCAAAAGGTAGAAAGAAAGTCAAGACCAATACCCCAGTCACCCTCTAACCTCCACATACATATGTATATGTCATGCCATACACACTTGGCATCATGGTATACGTCATCATATACATCACGGTACACACAGAGAGACAGACAGACAAAGAAACAGATAGACAGAGAAAGAAAGAGAGTTTTTTCTTTAAAGGTCCTGACACTTGATAGCTAGAAATAGGCAAATTTGAGAAAGACTGGATTCAAAGGTTCAGCTGGAATCTGTAACAGGAGGGAAGATAGCTCAGAACCAGAGAGTAGCCGCTGTTAGACACCAAGGAACCCATTTGTATTTCGCACATCAGGGTTTGAAAGCTAGGACATTTCTGGTGGCAAAGGGGGATGGTCAGAGCTGTATTTGTGAAACAGAGGTAGAAGAGCTAAGACCCCAACACCGAGGCTTTGGTGTGGGCTGACTTGCAGCTGCATGGTGGGCCCTGTGGTTACACTGCATACATTGCTTAGCCTTGGCCCTCAGGGTAAAGCTGATTCTACTGTGATAGGATCCATTCACCCCAGATGGGCCAGTAATGATGATAAAATGAAGTCTGGCTTTGTGAACCAGAGTTTATTGGGGTTACTCACAGGGACACCGGTATCTCAAAGGCAGCTAAGTCACTGAAAAGCCTACTCCAGCGTGGGTGACAACTCACAGAATCTGAACTCCTACAGCTCCCATCCAATCTACAGGCAGCTCTGAAGAACGGTTCCTCTCCCCAGCAACTGATTATTGCTTCTCTTACCTGTGAGCCCTGGAACTTCCTAAGTCCCTAAGGCTTCTAAGTAAGTGTCTTGAGCACTGTGTGACACGTGAACTTCCCTTCTCCCCTTAGGGCAAATGACTGGCTGGACTTCGAAGCTCCCTGTTTGCTAAAGTTGATACTAAAGCCACAGACAGGTACCCTAAGCCTGCTTCCTTGGCAAGGTCTTGTGCCTAGAGTTTTCCAGTGGGGGCTTTGATCTGTCACCAGCTTTTGTCATGGACATTTCTGAGAGATTTGGGGGAGTGGGCGTGAATGAGACCAAGGGGATAATGGCAAGGGAGTACACTGCCCTGACCTTGGCTTGCCTTTCCAGCCTGTGGGGAGTGGAATGTGGTCTTGCTAAGTACTGTGTGGAGAAGAAGGAGAGGCAGGTAGGAAAAAAGAAAAAGAAAAGATATTCACACCACCCCTGTTTACTCTCCATTACCACCTCACCTGTCCCAGTCTTGCCTCAGGGCATGGGGATGTTCTTCCTTGGAGGGGCAGTGAAGATCTGAGAGCAGAGCGCAGCATCCTCTTCACACCAACAGCTTTGGGAGAGTAAGGGGTGTGGCATAGCCTCCTGCAGCTCCCTTGCCCTGGCTGAGAGGGCCTTGGGGAGAAGAGCACATCCTCATGTGACAATAGCAAGTGCCTGTCCCTAGAAACAAAGCAGAATCTCCACAAAGAGCTCAAGCCACAGGTGTCTGGGTGGGGTGTCTGTAGGGGACCATTCCTTCAGGACCAGGTAAGGCAAGAGCCCATGTCTGGGTGGGGTGTCTGTAGGGGACCATTCCTTCAGGACCAGGTAAGGCAAGAGCCCATGAATTGACGGCAGTTATGGCAATTATGCCTCTGAGAATTTGCAGATGAGCTTTCATTCCGTTGCTATGACAAAATGCTCTGACCAAAAGCCACATTGGAGAGGGAAGGGTTTATCTGGCTTCTCTTTTCATGTCACAACCCATCCTCAAGGGAAGCCAAGGCAGGAACTCAAGCAAGAGCTTGGCTCGGAAGCCGTGAGGGAACAATGCTCTGGCTCTTTCTGGCTGCTGTTCAGCTAGCTTTTTAAACAGCCCAGTCCTCAAGACAAGCCCTCACACAATGCCCACACACCAGCCTGACGAAGACAATTGCTCAATTGAGATGCTTTGTCCAGGTGATTCTCGGCTGTGTCAAGTTGACAGTTAATGCGAGCTAGGAGAGCAGACACGAACTGCATGTGAGAGACCCCAGGAGGAGTCGGGCGGCCCATCAGTACTCGAGCTGTTCCAAGAGTGTGAATGACTGTTCCAAGAGTGTGTGTGGAGAGGTCCCTGTGACGGGGTTCTTTAGCAGCTCTTTGGCCCTTGGGCGCAGAGCCATTGATTCCTGCAGATTGTAGGAACTGACTGTCCTGCTTTCCCTTGGTCTTACTCTCTGGCGGGAGATCTCCTGGGAAGAGCCATGCTTTTACTTCATGAAGCCACAGTGTGAGAACTTGTCAAGACTTTGTCACAGCCAGGCACAGCAGCTTACCCCAGCAATCCCAGAGCTTGGAGGAGTGCCATGAATTCGAGGGTAGCCTGGACGAGGCCAACCTGAATTACAGGATGAGACTATCTCAAAAAACAAGCCAGGCATGGTGGCTCGTGTCTGTACTCCTAGGACTTGGGAGATGGAGGAACGGGGGTCAAAAGGTCAAGGTCAGCCTTGCCTACTTGTAGAACCTGATACTTGAGGCCCTGTTCCAAAATTTAACAGCAATAGCAGCAAAAACACAGGTAGATTTTGTTACCATCCATTTCGCACATAGTAGAGCTCTCCGGAGAAACAGAAGGCCCTGGTGGAAGAAGAAATGTGCATGCAGACACAGTCCACAGAGGTCAGAAGGCATTGGAGCCACTGGAGCTGCAGGTACAGGCGGCAGTGAGTTCTGAGAACCAAACTCTGAAAGAGCAGCAAGTGCTCTTAAGGTCTGAGCCATCTCTCTGGCTCTTGCCCATGCTTTTAATCTTCAGTACCGCCTCCAGATGGGATGGAGGGAGTTAGCCTAAAAGAGTTCCGTGGCCCAGTGGGGCCACAGCACCAGTTTTTGAGATATCTCTGGACAGTAGAGAGCTTAAGGAAGAGTATGGGACAACAGTGTCTGGGTTCACATCCCTATGTGACAATGTCAGGGCACTAATGGTGTTGGCCCAGACCTTGACCTCCTCACCCCTCCCCACTGCCTGACAGAAGGGAAAGTACCCCCTTTTCAGGGCTGAGCTACCCCCTCTGCTTCCCTCTTAGAAACCAGATCTTTCTGCAAGAGAAATCTGAGTGCACTGCTATTGCCAGCTTCTTATCAGCTCTTGTTAGGCTCTTCTTGGAAGAGGGCTCTCTGAGGGCCCTGAGCTCCCCAAGACTTCCAGAACCTTGGAACCTCCGACTCTAGACACCTAGGCAGGAGTTCAGGCTTCCCTGACCTCAACCTCTCCCTTTGCCACCCCCTCCAAGTTCCTTGGGGTGGGGACTTCGCCATGCAGGAATTTTCTATCACATCATGAACGCCTTGGAGGAAAATCGGCAAAATTAATTGGAAATTAAAGTCACCAAATGAGCTCTGAATTAAGAAACCATTAACTTCAAATGACTGCTGGAAGGGAGCGGAAGTTAATTACAAAGGCTGCCTGGTTATTTTGTGTATTTTTTGCGTTGTGATGATTGTCTTAGATCCTGAGTCCTGCATCTGATTAGCATTCTGAGGCTATCCATGCTGTTTTGATGAGTGGCACGGCCCACCCTCAAGTCCTAGGGCTACTGTCAAGCAGCCAAGAATCCACACCCTGCCTCAGATGGGGGTCTCCCTACAGTCTGTCTGCCTCATCCATGGCAGTGCCTTCCCTACTGCCTGCAACCTCAGTGCCTCTAAGGAAAGCAGTTGTCAGTAGCACTCCAGGGAGTCCTTGCCCACACATTGTCATTACATAATGGGCACCACCATCCACTTCATTAGGCGCTGCTGGGGATCGAATGGAAGAGGCTCATGGCTTATTAGCCAAAGGGCTGTGGGAGACATGGGGAGGCTGACTGCCCGCCAAGAGAACCTTCCAGATGTGTTATCCTGACACTTGGCTCTCCCCCAGGAGCCATCTACAGCTACTGAGATGACCATTACGGTGGATGCTCCAGAAAGGTGGGAGCAGGGAGTGTTTCACTCATAGTTCTAACTCAACAAATATTGAATGGGTGAGTAAACTGGAACCATCCCAAAACCTTCATTTGACCATGAACTGAAGGGTTCTTACCAGTTTGTTTGCAGTACGTGTATGCCTGCGTGCTTGGGTGTGTTTGTGTGTGAGAGAGTATGTGTGATATACGCATGTGTGGAGGCCAGAGGTCAACTTCAGGTGTCCTCCTCTCTCTAGCACCTTATTTTTTTGAGACAAGCTCTCTCTCACTGAACCTGGAGCGCACCATTTGGACTAAGACAGGCTGGTGATCAAGCCCTCAGGATCTGGTCTGCCGACCCTGACACCTGTGCTGGGATTACAGGTGTGCTCCATCATGCCCAGCTTTCATGTGAATGCTGGGAAGTTGAACTCAGGTCCTCTTGCTTACAGCAGCGAGCACTTTACCCACTTAGCTCTCCCTCTAACTCCTGAAGAAACTTGTTCAAAAGGTCTTCCAGCTCTGGGAGCTGGGTTATCTCAGTTGAAAGATGTGACTGAGGCCATCCCCTCTCACTGGCTCCATGACAGAATCTCCCCACTGGTACCCAGTACTCTGCCTTGCAGGGCTGCCTCCATCCCGCACTCCACACTAGATCCAGAGCAGCTGATCTAAACCGCCTAGCTTACCACATCTCCCCACCTCAGTACTCTCCCAAGACTCTTTACTGCCTACTGAGTAAACCCTGTCAGAAAAGGTCAGCCTCTCACTTAAGAGGTGTCTAGTCTCGCCAGGTGGTGGTGGCGCACACCTTTAATCCCAGCACTCAGGAGGCAGAGCAGGCAGATGTCTGTGAGTTCGAGGCCAGCCTGGTCTACAAGAGCTAGTTCCAGGACAGGCTCCAAAGCCACAGAGAAACCCTGTCTCGAAAAACCAAAAAAAAAAAAAAAAAAAAGAGGTGTCTAGTCTCAAGGGAGTTCCTTACTTCAGGAGCCCTCCCTTATCACCTGAGCCCATGGTAAACCTAAGGGTGGTATTATCATTATCATCATATGACTTCTTTTGTCATAAATTTATGCCTCTGAATATTTAGACTCTATAGTGGGTTGCCTTCTCTTATATTGATCATAATCTCCTTGAGCTACTGGATTCATATTTCCTTTGGGCTCCCACTGAAAACTAAGAAAGGCCTGAGAACATACAGCTCACATCTGAAGCTCACCTATTGACCAACCAATAAATCCATAACCTTCTCCCCTTACTCCTCTGCCCCATCTCTGACCATAGCTCTTAATATATCTATGCTTGGTAATTCCCACCCTATCTTTATGAGCATTGATTTTTCTCATCTGGTCCTTGTCCCCCGGCTGTGGGAATCTCTGAAAACAGGAGACAAATGCCCCTTCACAGAATGCCAGAAGCTGGCACAGCACCTCAGTAAATAGGAAATAATGAAATGGTCCTTCCCTGGCAGTCTCCCCTCCCCCACACCCCGGCAGCTCCTTATCTCTTCCCTACATGGCATTAGCTTCTTCACTCACCCATTTATTCATTTATTTGTTCAGCAACTGTTTATTAGGCATCGACTATGTGTCAGGTAGGAGGGGAGGAACTGGAGAGAAAGCGAGGGAAGGGCAACCACTTAGATGGCTTCATTTCTCCATCACACAGTGACTTTGAAGACATGCCTGAATCACTCCCATGATTCTATCGCTTATCTTAGTGCTTGGCACATAAAATATTCATTAAGCATCTACTGAATTAATTGGGAATACATCTAATCAGGCTTCATGCCCCTTTAAGCCTGTGGTCTCCCCTAAACCTGTGGGATTCTAGAGGACTTGGCATTGCTATAAGGCTGGAGACGGGGGATGGGGGGCACACAAAAAGCCAAATTCCTTGAGAAGAGGTTTTTATTCAATGACCATGGATGGCCTAAAACATATCTGCCCTTGAGGAGCTCAGAATCTAAAAGAAAAGAGAAGAGGGATGAGGTAGAGAGAGCTGGAGGGTGGGCAGAACACTGTGGGGGGTAAGGGCAAGTTCAGAGAGACCATGGAACATGTGGAGAGGCTCTGGTGGTCCAGATGAGGGGACACGTTCTTCTGTTCTAGACATTGGGAGGGGACTTCCCAGAGAGGATTAAAAAAAAAAAGTCTCATGCTAGTCTTGAACTCGTGGCTAAAATTGGCCTTTAACTCCTGACTCCTGATTTTCTGCCTCCAGTTTCCAAGTACTGGGGTCACAGAAATGTACTAGTACTTCTGGCTTATGCATTATTGAGGCTCAAACCCAAAGCTCTGTGCTAGCTAGACAAGTGTTCTACCAACTGGGCTACATCCCCAGTCCCAGAGGAGAGGATGCTTGATCTAGACAGTGAGTAGGCAGTGCACAAGGGAGGCCAAGTGAGAAAGGGAAGTGCAAACACTCGGGGAAGGGTAGGGCTGGGGAGAGTTGCAGTGCAAGTTCCAAGTTGGCCAAGCTCTAGAGATAAAGGAGAGGGTGGGTTGATGAGGCTAGAGAGTAGACCAGAGGAAGGATATGTTCTAGTCTGAGAAGGAGCACAAGTTTTATCATATGAGCTAGGAGGGACCAAAACATTATCCCAGGCCCTGGAAAAGACAACAGAGGAGAAAACGGCAGGCATGAGGGTGAAGTAATGCAAACCCAGCATGCATTGCATGCGTATCTATCATCCTTCTTACCTGACCAGCACCCCCTCTCCCTCCACTCAGTAGGAACACTTCCCTTTTGGTACAACACCCCTCTGCCAAGCAGGATTGCTTTCCTAAATAACCAGCCCACGGTATGGCTAGGGTTAGCCAATCACAATATCCACTCCCCTGGCCATTATGGTTGACCAGGATGATCATGTAATCTTATTTGAGCCACTGGGACTCAGATTTGGTGTGTGTATGTGTTTGTGTGTGTGTGTGTGTGTGTGTGTGTGTGTGTTCATGTCTGTATGCACATATGTGAGCATGCTTTCCTTAATCTTTCACCGTCATATTTGAGACAAGGACCCTCATTGAACCTGGAGCTCTCTGATTCAACTAGACTGGCTAACCCTGAGTATCCTCCTATCTCCATGTTCCCAGAGTTGGCTATGTGCACATAACACTGCTCTGGCTTTTATGTGAGTTGCTGGAAACTGAACTCAAGTTCTCATGGCTAACACTTAACCGATAGCTATCTCTCCAGCTCCCTCTGGTCTACTTTGTTAGAACCAAGGGGCATGTTTCTTTCTGCTGAGGATACCTGTACTTTTTGTAGCCCTCTGCTTAAGGTCTGATAAAGATCTGCCTGAACAACGCCAGTACTGAGGAATGAAAAGCCAAAAGTTGACATGTGACTGAATTATGTACATGTGTCTGTGTTCTCTCAGCAGTGTGATCTAGGTCTGGAATTTTCTGTGGAATTCTTTTTTAAAGCTAATTTGGATCATGTTTCATGTTTCTGTTATTTGCAAATGAAAAAAAATCCTAAAACACTGAGAAAGGATGTGGAGGTGCTGAAGTCTTCTAGGGGAAAATACCAAATTAACTGCTTGTGTTTTCTAGACTGGAGCCTGGGTTGGGGAATTGAAGCAGAAGACTGTGGGCCTACAATGGGTGATTTGGGAAAACATCTATGGGGAAAGATCAGAATACATCCCAGAGTTCGTGTCTGAGGGGAGCAGTTGAATTTAAAGAGGCAAGATGGACCTGGGACCCAAACCCATGGTGGAAGGGAAGTGATTCCTCCAGCTATCCTCTATCATCAATACACGGACAGCATGGCACAAAGACACCTACACACAACACACACACACTCCCCATATACAGAGAGAAAGAAAGAAACAATCCAACTTTATGCCAAAAAGGAAGATGAAAGGAAGCAGCTATGGGAGGAGCAGGTGGGACCAGGCTCTGCTGCCACACTGGGAAGAAGCAAGGTTATTTAATAAATGCCGTGAGGGAAAGGCCTCTGTTACAGGTTTGGAAGCTGGTCTTAGTATCTAGGTCCATAAGGCAAATGGCGACGGCAGGGGAGTGGGGGGCACATGTCATAGATATCTTAGATGCTTTCTGAGACCCTGGCCACTGGACTCCATAGCCAACCCCCTGGGACCATGTAACTCATAAACTTCTTTCTTAAGGGACCTAAAAATAAATGACATCACACACTGGTGTGTCAGGTGGTGGGGCTGTGAGGGTTGCCTGGACAAGCTCTCCAAAATGTCACTTTCGCTCTTGGTAGCTCCTCTTCCTCAACTGTCAAGCGGAAGCACTAATCACCTCCCTGCCTTGCTCCCAGGGTCATTAGGATGATTGGACAAGACAAGGGACAGAAAAGTGCTGTGCGTAGCAGAAAACTCAGGTGGAAGAACTGAGGCCCCATGTCTGGTTCAGCCCCACCTGCCACGACTCTCATCCCTTGCTTCCTTATTGTTAAAAAATAATCACCTTTTCCTTCCCAAGCAATGAGAAAAAGTGCCAAGAGGAGTTTCGTGCCCACCATTATGGATGTTACTGATGGCTTACCCAGCCCATACCCTCCTCCAGTCCCTTCTCCACTCACAGAACCACACATTCTGTGTCTCACCTGTGGACCAGGGACCACACATGGCTAAAGATAGCTATGGATATGGCCCCATGCAAAGTCCTAAATTTATTTGAAAACAGTGTGCAGTGTGTGTGAGTGAGTGAGTGTGTCTTGAGTGAACTTTGCGGATGAAAGCATGGTGCTACCATGGTGAAAGTCTGGACACACCTGAGGTCCAGACCATGCGCATGCACAACCGTCTACCAGGAAGGCAAAGGTTTTCACTCAAGTGGCCACAGCTATCCCTTCTCTTGCCAATTATTTTAGGAAGCGGTTCTGGTTTGTTTTAAATGTATATTATATATATTTATTTTGTCTGCCTATGGGGGTACCTGTGCACACATACAAAACAACACACATGTGAAAGTCACCTTGCAGGAATCAGTTCTCTCCTTCCACTGAGTAGATCCTAGGGACTGAACTTGTGTGGTCAGGTAAGTGACCAGGTGCTTTTGCCTGTTGGAACATCTCACCAGCCCTGAGAAAGGCCACTTGAACCATTTTTTACAGATGAGATTCGAGAGATAGACATCTGGGAGGCATGAATAATGATCTCACATCGATTACAAACACTGACAAGGCAAACACAGGAACTGCCGCATCTCACTAGAATAATGTCAAGCCGAGGGTGGGGAAGCAGAGCTTGGCCTGATTCATAGCACCTGGAGCCGGCCCTCGTTAGCTAAGTCACTAAGCTCCTTGTTCAAATGTGTCAACTGACTGTCACAGGTGACTGAGGGGGCTGGAAAACCCCGCAGCATCAGCAGTTCCCAGTTCTGCTCCTCAGCTTCATCCTCCGCCACGGTGTCCTCCATCCTCCTTCGTGGCTTCACCTGGATGCTCCACAGGCCTGAGCCCATTTTCTACCGATGCTGGAAGGCAGAAATCTGAGATGGAGTGGGAGAGGGCTGGCCAGGAAATGTGGTCCTGCCTACCCTCTCACAGAGGCTTCCGCTGCACATACAGGCTTCTCCCACAGATCTCCGACATTTTAAAGGAAATATTTACTCTCACTTGGACCAAGAATGGAGGAAGGAACTGTGACTCTGAGGGAACATGCCTAAGGGGAGCTGGAGTTAGAACTCCTACTTGGGAACATAGAGCCAGAGTCTGAACCCTTAGATTTGATAACACAGCTTGGGTCTGAGATAGAAAGACAGAGAGCTCTCCCGGGTCAATGGGCACTCAAAAGCATAGGCATGGCTAAGTTAGAACTCCTCCTTGGGGAAAACTGGAGCACAGAATCAGAAGCCCTGACTGGGAAAGCAGAGGCTTAAGACATGGCTTGCAAAGGTGACAAAGACCTTGAACCTCATCTTCAGCATCTCAGTGTAAGCTTCCAAGAGGCAGGGGTCAAAGGTTGAAGTCAGACTAAGGACTTCAAGGAGGAAGTGAGGTAATGAGAGAAGGAGCCTGGTGGCTGAATCCTGTGTAACCCAGGCTCATTTTGTTACTACACATACACACACATGCATGCACGCTTGCACACGCGCGCACACACACACACACACACACACACGCACACATGCACTTCTCTTTCTAAATTTTTTTGCATGTTGTTATATTGTTCATCTATACACACATGTAAGGTTGTACGTATGTATGCATGTATGCGTGGAGGCCAGAAATTGGCACTGGGTGTTTTCCTCAATTGCTTATCACATTGTGTTTTGAGGCAAAGTCTCTCCCTGGACCTGGAACTCACTGATTCTGCTAGGCTGGCTAACCAGATAGCCCCAGGTCTCTGCCTGCCTTTGCCTCTCCAAGCTACCATTACAGACAAATGTGTACTGCTGCATCTGCCTGCCTCGTGGGTATTGGGGACCCAAACTTGGCTTTTTCATACTTTCATGACAAGCACTTTACCCACTGAGTTATTTTCCCAGCCCCAAGACATAAGCTTTCTGCTCCATCCCCAGCCCACCCTCTGACAGGAGACCAGAATGCATGGGGAAGTTGCAGAATCCCCAAGTGAGAGCTATGGCGGTGTAGGCGTGGCCTAGAGGTTGAGCGTTCTAACCCTCTAGCCCAAAGACTTCCAGCCACCTGACTCACTCATTCTTGCCACCACATAGCCCATACCCAATTCAGCACCATCTCTGAGCCCAAGAGCCTTCTAACCACCCCCTCATCCTGGAGTGTCTTCCTCCTCCATCTGTTACCCTCACTCATTTCCACCACTGTTAAAACGTTTAACGGCTCTCCATTACCTTCAGGGTGAAGCCTCAGGGCTGAAGAGATAGCTCACTCCGTAAAGTGCTTACTACACAAGTCCAGGAGCCTGAGTTCAATCCCTAGAACATGATTTTTTTGTTTTTTGTTTCGTTTTTTTTTAAGCCAGATATGGTGGCGTATGTTTGTAATCCCAGCTATGGAAAGACAGAGTCAAGCAGATCCCGGGGCTTCCAGGCTGGCTAGCACGCATGCTTGATGAGTATTAGGCCAGTGAAATGACCCTGTCTCAAAAACCAAGGTTGCTGGCACCTGAAGAATGGTACTCAAGATTGGCCTTGGCCTACAGCCCTGCCCCCACCACCGCACACACTAACGACAAAGTCCAATCCAACATCCTCACCACCACCTGGTGCTCGTTATCATCCTGCCAAGTTCCTTCTCAGGCGTCCTACTCGCTGGGCTCCTTGAATTTAAACATTGACCACACTGCACTTCCTTCAGGTTCTCAGGAGCCCAGGTTCTCTTTCACAGCTGAACTTTTCCAAGTGCGCTTTCTGCCTGCCCCAAACAGTCTCACACCCTCTGGCTCTCTTCGCCTCTCATCCTGCCCCCGTACCTGCCTGGCTACCCTGTCCATCCTTCAGCTCTTACCACTGTCATTTCCTATGGAAGCTGGCTATGATGCCCTGGCTCAGGCCCCTCCTTTCCTTGGGAATTCCATAGCTCCCTGCACTCAGCCTCTTTGAGTTTGTCACAGTGTCCAGCCATGGGCCCCTTTACCTGTCTACTCCCCACTCTCTGACACACACACTTTTGGGCTTCTCAAGCATTGAGGTCACTCACAAAAACTCTCCAATATTTGACAATGTTTGATCTCCATAAATGGCCAATTTCATATGATTCAGCTGAACACAAGGACCATGAATACTTTACTGCCTGTTCGAGTCCAGTATTCCATGCAAAGTCCAAAGCACAGGGGTGGGTCAGTAAGCATATATCATTTTTGGTGTGATGCCAACTTGAGGATTTCATACCTCAGGATCCACAGGAAACTCTTCAGAGATCGAACTAGAGGAGTCTGAGCAAGCATCTCCTGTGCCATCAGAAGCAGCTGCATCTACTTGGCACTGACCACAAACACCAGAAGACCTATTGTCTTCCTGGGCTAACTCAGTCTCCAGCTTTCACCAGCCCAAGATAGACTCTAGTTAGGTCTGTGGCATGTTCTCAAACTGGGGGCGTCTAGGGTCAAACCAAACACCCCCCCAATACTCAGCCCCCTGTCTCAGGTAGGCCATGTGTCACCTCTTCTTTGCACCTACCCTTGCTGGGGCATCCCGACCAAGAAAGAGCACACAAGCAAGCAGTAAGAGGGTGGTCTACAGTGACAGCCCCAGGAAACTGTGCTTCCTTTAGATCTGGGGGAGAAAGAAAGAACCGGTGTTTGAGAAAATATGTTTGGCAGTGTTGTCAAGTAAGAGAGCAGAGCCACTTTTAAAGTTCTGTAGCAGTTTAAGACCAAGGCCCCTGGAAGTCTGAACTTGGTTACGGCCTTGACAGTGAACCAAAGAGAGACTTTTCTCAGACAGACATATCAGATGCTGGAGCTCATTGGCTACAGACAGTCAGAGCTGAGGGGGGATGGGAAGCCAAAATAGAACCTGGGAAAAGGGAGACGTTGAATTGATAGCAAAATGGCAGGGATTTCATCAGTCCAGGAAGAAGATAAGAAAGAAGAAGGAAAAGAAAGCAGATATCCAGAGATAAGAGGTAAAGAGAAAGGGAAGACAGAGAAGCACAGAAATGCAGGTGAGACCGTATGAGCCTGTTTTGTGGAGCAGCCAGAGAGCAGAAAACAGCCAGTAACCAGAGGCCAAGCTGGTACTGCAAGGAGTTCCATTCCTGCTGGGTGCTGGAGGGAGCCTGGAACCCTGACGCATCTGACTTAATCCCAGAGCTTGTTCCTAGAGAACAATCCGGAGGTTGGCTGGAGCTAGACCCTAGCCTGAGCATTGTACAGGCTGCTCTGAGCACTGTAGGCCAGGTGCCTCTCCCTAACCAGGGAACTAGGATGTGCCATGAGGACTCTTCGGAGGGCCCTTCCCTTTTGGTTATGAGCCTCTCCAGGACCCTCGTCTCCTGGCTCACCTTTCTACCAGCTCATGGGAGTGCCTGGGCGGGGGTGGGGGAGGACTTTGTTTTGGAGGGAGAGATGTTTCCTTCATGTTTGGAAAGTGTAGCTCCTGCTAGTGGTTGGTGTTAATAGGCCTTTACTCTCAGGAAGGCAACAGGAAGGGTCCTCCAGCCTAGGCAACAGCGAGAAAAAGAAGCTTGTCTGTATAGGTCAGATGTAGCCACTAACCATTTGAACTCTAGCATCTAACCCAGAAAGACGGCTGCCTGGGATCAGAGGACAATACTCCATGAGAAATCAGCCAGACATAAGAGCAGAGCAAGCAGCGTGAGTGTTCTTTGCCTTCCAAAGAATGATCTACAGCAGCCATGTTTTGGTTTTTGAATGTGTGAATGTACTAAGTATATAGCAAGCGAAAGTGAGAAAATGAATAGCAAGGAGCAAATGGAAGCAACAAATAGCAAAACAGCATCCAATCGGGCACTCTAAACATCCTCAGAGAGCAGCGGGAGAGGCTGAGGCAGGCAGTTCCCAGGTGAACTTTCTTGTCCTGAATGAGCTTCCAGCTTCCCATTCCCCTGTAGTCAGTTATACCATGGAATAAACAGTAGTGAGCTCTGAAGGAAACGGTTTATCTTCTAGCCCATTTTAAGGACACAAAAAAATGTGTCCTTAAATGTTTTTATTCTTGGGTTGTTTATCTGTTCTTTTCCTCCTTGTCCCAGAGTTAGTGGGGCCAGCTATCCCTAGATAAGGAGTCCTGGAGAATACTAACACTTGGCTCTAAAATGGGGGTACCCACCCCACTTCCAGAGCCACCTTCTCAGCGAACCCATACAACACACAACACTTTAGCAACACAGTGTATATTCCAGGGTGAGATACAGAGAGGAAAGGAAGACCCAGCTGAACCACCGGTTCTTGGTTTGGAGCCGGCAGCTGCCAACATCAGCATTGATATCTGGGCTACAGCCACCAGAGAAAACCTCAGCTGACAACTTGGGAGGGGCAGCTTCTGGGAAAGACAGGTCAGTTATGACCCTTCAGGGCTGAGGGATTGCTGTACTATTGGTAATTTTTCAGTCTAGACCCTAGACTGATGCAGGAAAACCAAGAAATGATATTTATTGTGCCAGAGCCAGGCTGGCCTGGCCACTGAGATGGAGCAGACTCTTTTCCAAGGTGGAGACAGGTACAGGCTCTCACAAGCAGGGCCACTGTCTGTGGGTGTGCCTTTCTTGACAGGGCCCAGACTTCCCCATTCATCCCTGGCCCCGGCATTCCAGATTGGAGTTGAACATAGAGTGCACCAGGAGCCCCTTATCCTGGAGCCGCTGAGTGGATGTTTATCAGGAGCTTCTCTGCTCCACCATCCTCTGATAGATGTTCCCAAGGGTCCTGTTTCCTCCAGGACCTGGGAGGCATTGCCTTTTAGAGGTCTTGTGCTGGAAAGTAATGGAAACCCAATTTTAACCAATTAGGCCCCCAAAGGAATGTCAGTAGATCACAAAGTCAAATGATGGAGAAGACCAGGGGCAATAAGTGAGATCGGAAGTGAGACTTCTAAGCCCCAAACCTCCCTTGAATTTTCTTGCTGAGTCCTTGAAGCTATTGGCTCCTTTATTCCTTATAGCTTCCCCTATATGCCAACATGGAGGCTCCTGGCTGCCACTGGGCAACTTCTACTCAGGATTGCCCACACAGAAGGGGATGTTTTCTAGGCTCTAGAGGTTTCAATCCCAGAAAGGATGCTATCTGTGGAGGCTTGGAACATAGCTAGCAACCCCCCTGCCAGGAAACTCCATTTCCAAAATGACAGAAGGGCTGGGCAGGTCCTCCTACCATCCTCAACACCTTCCTGAACCTCTGGGCTCACAGCAGCTGGAAGTTGTAGCTGTATCGGTGAGGAAAGGGTCCAAATGACATCCTGAAGCTGTCACTACTCCTGCTGTATCAGATCCACTCTCAGAGTTTCTCTGGCATTTACGTCCCTTTACAATCCTTTCCCCACACTGCTACCACTCCAGCCTCCTGCACCCACCCTGGGCTGCAGACCGGTGACTTCATGCAGAGCACTTATAAGGATGGTCTCAGAAGCTAGCTCATCTGGGTTCAGATCCTAACCTCACCATCTATTCTGTGGTCCAGGTGACCCTGGGCTTTGGGTTGTTTGACTTTCCTGAGCCTTGGTTGTTTTAAATAAAATCAGCCATGCACACGCCCTGGATCAGAGCCTGGCTTTCCCGTTAAATCCTCAAGAAATGTGAGCAGCTCTCTTGGCCTGTAAGTTTTGATTGGCAGCATCATACCTGTGAAAGTATGATGCCCTCTTATCCAGATACTCCTCCTCCAGCTTTGCCCCACCGATACATTTCACCACTACACAGACTATCCTCCAGCCCCTCAAAGTAGCCATTTAACTGCTCAACACCCTGTAAGAGGAAACGCACCTGCCCGTTTGGTTCACAGTCCTGGGACTGATTTTCCACTGGCAACTCCTGTCTCCAGAGCACTGTGGCTAGCGTCTAGGCACACTGGGACATGCCTGACTCCTTCCTTGGCAAGACAGACAGGTCAGAGGAAAGAGGACACTGTCTCTGACATTGAGGAACAGTACTGGTGCGAGTCACTGAAGCTAAGCAGGCCCAGCCCTTCTTCCACACTCGTCCCTGGACCTGTGACGTCCCACATTCACCCCCCAGAAATAATCCGCCCATAGCAGCAGCCACGCACAGCCTGTCCCATGAGATGACAGGGGGTGAGTGCCAGTCAGCATCTGTTGGCTAAGTGATACCCTGCCTTCTGACCCTGATCAGGGGACATGCTCAACCATCTGCAGGGGGTTGAAACTGGGAGGGACGGGAAAGGCAGTATGACAGACATAGGCAGAGTCCAGATTCCCCAAATTTAATTCTAGACTCGTGTCTAATATATCATCTCCCTCTGGCCCTGGGACTGAGTCCCTAGGCCTATCCCTGCCTAATATCCTCTCTTCTTGAATCTGTCTTAGTGCCCAAGGCTGAGGTGACGGCGCAGGCAGGAGTGAGAGCTGGAGGAGTCTGAATAAGACAAACACAGATTAGTCAAGGTCTGTCAGACCCAATTACATCTCCATGGAGCCCACTGAGGAATTATTCAGTTCCCAGGCCCCTCTGACTGAAGCACGACAGCCGCTACTGTCTCTTGGCTTCTGGCCACAGAGGGAAACAAGAGTGTCCCTCCCAGTCATTGAGTAAACCTGGGATCAGAGGTGGTACCTACAGTTCTTTGGGCACTGTAAAGGAGCACGGATAAAGGGGCTGTTACATTTCCCTCCTAACCTAGGATGGAGGAACAAAAAGGGGCAAAGAGTAGGCTAGGGTTATACATGCTCCTTGGCCCCAAATCTGACTTTTTCCAGCAACTGGAAGATTGGTAGAAACAGAGTAATTGTCTGGGAAAACGTCAGAACTGTTGTGTTGTGCATGCGTGTGTGCGTGCGTGTGTGTGTGTGTGTGTGTGTGCGTGTGCGTGTGCGTGTGCGTGTGTGTGTGTGTGTGTGTGTGTGTGTGTGTGTGTGTACAGTGGAGAAGATTCCTGGAGAGGAGACAGTAAAGGAGCCTCCTTGTATATACACTCCTGAGCTAACCCTCCTCATCCTTCTATCTTGAGAATTCCTATCTATCCTAGCAAAGAGTGAGGCCAGATAATTCCAAACACCAAGTCTATTTAACTTGGGGCCTCATTGCAGAATTATTTTTTCCATCAGAAAATTTGCTAAGGCAAAATGGTGTTTGGTGTTAGCAAATACTGAGCCAGTCAGCTTCCTCAGGGTTCCCACTGGAGGAGGGTGCTGGGGAACTATGGGCCTTGCATTGACAGGAGAGTTCTGTTGTGACTGCCCATCTGAGAAGTTCCTACACCTCTCTGCTTTGGCCTAGGCTAAGTTCTCTGCCTGGAATGTTCTAGAATGTTCTCCTGCCCCTTGTCAACCTGGCGAAGAACTACACCTTCCACTTTTGGTCTTATCACTCCTGGCCACTGGACTTTATATGCAGCAATGGTCCTGTTCCTTCCATACAGAGTAGGTGTCTCCTACACAGAGGTTTGCTTAATTCTCCAGTCCCAGGATCTATGCCCCAAAGTTTTCTTGTCATTGCCTGTTTAATTCATGTACTTTCACCACCTACTGTGTGCCAGACCACTTATGAGGAGTCCTTTTCACTCATTAAGCTGGCTTACAGGGTCAATTCCAAATTAAACTTTTGGTTTCTGAGACAGTGCTTCCTGTAATCCCTTGCTGTCCTCAAACTTATTTAGTTAAAATTGACCTTGAACTTCCTATCCCCCTCTCACCCCGGCTTTCACTTCCTGAGTGATGGGATTACAAGCAATGCCACAACGCCCAGTTTGTGTAGTGCCGGGTACCCAGCGCAGAGCCTCGTGCATGCCAGGGAGGCATTCTACAGAATGAGCTGCATTCTCAAGAGGCTTTCTGAACTTATAGAGATTGTAAGTCACACTGCCCAGGAAGTGAGGTGGACAATGGACTCTTGTCTGACACCAGAACCCAAGGTGAAGCTCGCTTATGCTGTCTCTATACAGATGGACACTCAGGAGGCCTGAGTCCCTGCATTGTGTTCTGGCCCAAGGCCTCTGCTCTCTGTCCATAAAACTGGAGGGCAGGCAGAGCTGGAGTCAAAAGTCTACAAACAACAGGAAAGTTGAGCCCCTGCCCACTCCCCAGCAGACCTCACTGTGGAAGTTAATGTCTCTTTATTTCAGCCTCTTGCCCTTGGTTTTAGGGCCCTGGCTGAGTCTGGCAGGTATGAAACCACCAGGCCATGCCTATTTGTTCCTGGCAGTTTGAAGCAAGGGGCTACTCCTGAAGCTGAGATCGCAGACACCAGGATTCAAGGCCCTCCTGTATAGGTACCTCTGTGTGCTTTACCATACCCAAACTGGGGGTCCGATGTCCCTAGCCAATGAGAGCCAGCTGAGGTGGGTAGGAGCAATTGCTGGGTCCCAGGCCTGATGCAGAGGAGCTTCTCCATATTTTAAGGTTTGTCATCCCAAGAGCCACTGACACTTGGGCAGAATCCATCAGCTTCCCCCTTGCCCTCCAAGGAAACTTAAGCCAAGGGTCTCCAGCTGGGCAGGAGGATCATAAGGTAAGCCACGCCCTAGATGCTGGCTGCCCGAGTGCCCAGCTGCACCCACACCACACACACACACATACCCCTGACACTCCCAGAGAAGCTTACCTACACCATCCAGACTCAGAACAAAACAGCCCTGTAGGAATGAGTCAATAGCCCTTAGCCACCTCTGGATGCTGTCTCCCCACTCCCTTCCCTCCCCTGCATTCGTAGCTCCTCTCCTTGATGCCGCTCCCTTTCTCTCCCTCCCTTGCTTGCTCTTCTCTCTCTCTCTCTCTCTCTCTCTCTCTCTCTCTCTCTCTCTCTCTCTCTCTCCCCCACACAGCTGCCTCTTAAGAATGCCAGATGATGGTACCTCCCTGCTCTGTAGTCCCAAAGCCCCAGCAGGCCATAGGGTTGCGGTTTTACTGTTTTCTTTTTTTCCAGTAGTGAAAATTCTTACTGGAAGTGGACAGCCCTATTCAGGGTCCCCCCCCCAGCCTCCTGTGCCCTTCTCTCCTCCTTTCACCTCCACTGAAGGTTTAAATGCATACACATGCATCAGGCATACATGCACGAATGTCCATATCACCTCTCCCTACCTGATTAGAACAGATGGCTTGGGATGTGTTCAAGAGGTGGGAAGGTGGGAGGCCCTTTAGCAGACAAGGTGGGTGGCTCGGCAAAGGAAGGATGGTAAACTGGAGATGAATGGAAAGGGAAGACGGAAGTGTCTTACACTGTTGGTGCGTAGGGGTACCGTTTGTGTGCCAGTGCAGGCTGAGCTGATGACATCACAAGAGGTGCATGCATTTAAATCTAGAGGTCACCGAACATCCATCTCTGGTTAAACTTGGGCAGCACCCATGATCTGGGTGATAGCCTCAAAGCTTGAGGGTAGCACCATTCCCTAAAGGCATAAATGCCACAGAAGATGAGGCACTATCTGGACAAGAATCAACAAAATTCTATAAAGGCCAGGGAAGTAAGGATTTTAGGTGTCCCAAGCTAAAGAGTCTATTGCAATGACTCAATTCTGCAATTGCTTCATCAATCTTCCAGAGATGATATGTGATGGGTGAGTGTGCCTATATACCATAAAACTTTATTTGGGGGCACTGAAATTTGAATGCCATAAAAATATCTTATGTCATGAAATATTCTTCTTTTGACTTTCCCTTCAATCATTTAAAAATATAAAAACCATTCTTCATTCACAGGCTGTATAAAAATAGGCAGTGGGGGCCTCTGCTTTCTGGTCCCTGAACCAGTGGGGATCCGAGGCAGAACTGGGCCTCCACATGATATATAAGCTGTCGGATAGCAAACCCCCTAGTCCACCGCTTCAAGTCCCTCAAGGCGCGTTTTCTCTCTAGGGAGAGAAGCCAGAGTTAGGCGTACACCAGCATCCAGGGCCCTCAGAAGTTCTAGTTCTTGCTAAACACTAGCCCAGCATTTTGATGGTAATTCACTTCCCATGTAGCCTGCCTACTGGGAGAGATGCTGTTCTGCCAAGACAAACATCCGCTGCACTTGAGTAGCATCTTATTATAAATTAATAAATTGGCATCGGGTGCGTATATAAATATCAGTCCCCGTGAGCTCGGTACATGCGTCTGCCACAGGAAGATGAATCTGCTTAGCACCCAGCTCACACAGCAACTTCCCAAGCCTCCAAGTCTAGCAGGCAGGCTCTCTGCACTTTCTCTAGGCCGAGGCTGTCTTTAAAGGCCTCCAGGCTGCCTGCTGACTGCCGGGGGTGAATCTCTCGCTACCTCCACTGCCCAACTTGCTGTTATGTAGGGGTGGACTTGGTGCTTGGGTGTGAACAGAAGTATCGGGGTGCATAGGTAGATAAACGAAAGGGTAGATCCATCTAAGGGAGACTGGTGGGTGGCAGGGATGGGTGACTATAATCAGTATGTCTGTGCACACTGGGAAGAGTACCTTTGGTGGACACAGCAGGTGACAAGATAGCCACGCATGTCCTGAGGGGGAAAGAGTTAAGAGCTAGCATGTGTTAAATGCCAAATACATGGCAGCTTTAAGGCATAGTGCCAGCTCTGACTCACTTTCCCTCCCCTTTCTTCATGCTCTCATGACTTTATGTTCATGAGTTTGACCCTTACAGGCCTGACTCAGGCCCTCCCTGACTCAGTTATTAATTAAAAGACAACCCTCCACGTCTTGGCCTTTCAGGAGCACCTGGGCATGCCCACCCAAGTGCGGAAACCTCCACTCTTTACTTACGATCAGTGCTGAGTTTTCTGCCCCGAATCCCACTTGCAGGGCCAGAGCTCTGCACAGGAGAGATTTCCCTCTGGCTTAGGCTTCCGGAATGGAGTCCCAGCCTACTGCTAACCTTCACCCCTCCCTTTGGCATTCCTAACAGTGCTTCTGACCTAGTACAAGTCGGGATTGCTGCTCCTGCAACCCTCCCTGATTGCCACCAACGGGGATCACTTACCTATGTGATGTTATGGCTGTGCATGTGTGGTTCATCATTTCATACAGAGATGTGGAAGGCAGTGTGTGTGTGTGTGTGTGTGTGTGTGTGTGTGTGTGTGTGTGGTGTTGGGGGCTGCTCTGAGGCCTCCCCACCTCCCTTCCCTCTCCTCTTGGAGCTGAGCCAAACTGAGCCTCTATAGGTACTGAGCAGCAACTAGCGGGGCTGATTGCTCCATCTTAAATGAGGAACTCGCTTAATTTTCCCAGCACAGCTTCCACGGGCGGATGCGCTGAGGGAACGCGGCAGGCCCGTTGGAGGAGGCAAACGGCTAGAAAATAAACACCCAGCCCAGCTATTATTACTTTTTGTTGTTGTTCATTTATCCCCTGCTTGGCTTCTGATAGGCTCCAGGATGGCTAAATAAAGCCAGGAATTGACTCTCCTCTCTTCAGCACGCCATCTTCAGCGAGGGAGAGCTCGGTCTGCAGCATAAATTAGCGGAAGCCGGAGTGTAAAAATATGATTCTGCGAACAAACAAAAGCCTCCAGTCATGAGACCCGCGGTGGCTGAGCCGTTCCCACTGCCGTCAGCTCTGTTTCCAAGCAATTAAAAGGCAGAGGGGGGAGAGAGATCGGCAGGCCTCTGGTGGGCAGGAGGGAGGTGGGTAGCAGCCTGCACATCCCCCTGGGCCCCACTGCCACCCTTTAGCCCCTCTAAGGCAGAGCTGGTGTCTGCTCCCAAGGTGCTGGAGCACCTCCATGCTCACCTCTGCTCTTTTGCCTCAGGTTCTTCATCTTTAGAATAAGCATAATAGCAGGGTGCGGTGGTTCATGCCTGTCACCCCAATGTTGGGAGAAGCAGAGGTAAGAAGATTACTTCACTATTGGGGCCAGCCTGGTCTACATAGTGAGTACTGGGCTAGCTTGGACAGTACAGAGAGACCCTGTTTCAAAAAACAAAAACAAAACAAAGCACAATAACTCCTGGTGATTTCTTTATGAATCTATCAAAAAGTTTAAAGGGGGAAGGGAGACATAAGTTAAGGCAATTACTCAAACTTATAACAAGGCAGAGCTGGCTAGAAATTGTGTCCTAATTGAGACTTCCAAGCATTCATGTCTAAATCTCTACACACACCCATTCTGCAGGTGTCAAAACTGAGTCTCGAGATCTGAAGAGATAGTTCAGCAGTTAAGAACAATTGCTGCTCCTGCAGAGGACCCAGGTGTGGTTCCCAACACTCACATGGCAGCTCACAACTATCTATTACTCCAATTCCAGAGGATCTGATCTCTCTTCTGACCTACAAAAGCACCAGGTACACACACGGCACGCATATGCATGCAGGTAAACACTTATACATATAAAATAAAAATAAAGAGAGTCTCAAGGCAGCTATCCCTATCCCAAGGTCACAGCAACAATTAAGCCCATGCACAGACTAAGAAGCACAGCCACCCTTATATTCAGAGAGCTATTCAGTGAAAAGCTCAGATGACTGAGATTCACTGAGCCATGGGCTGAGCCGGTGGGCCAGTGTACTGCTGACCTGGGCCTGGTTTGGTCAACTCATCTCTGTGACAGAGGCTCCCAGCCTAGCGCCTGACAGCACAGTTTGAGTTAACCTGGCTCTCATAAGTTCTCTGGACTTTTAAACAAAGGATTTAGGGCCCATGATGAATGCCCTTGCTGGATACTGGGGACCCTGGAGATAGATGGCAAGACATGATCTCTGACTCCAAAGTCTGGTGCTGGCAACCTTCAAGGATTTAGGTTTGGCTAACAGTATTTCTTTAGCCTGGAAGCCCAGAGGAGAGAGAACAGAGCTGGCCTTGACCATGCATCAGCCTGGTGGACCATGTCCATTCTATGCTGCCAGTCCAGCTGGCTCTGAGGAGCCTCCTATCTGTGCCAACAGACTGCAACAGAAGAAACAGGCTCCAGGTCCTCCTGCAGTGCACCAAGACAGATGCAGTGTAATACAGCACCTTTTGGGAAAGGCTATGGAGAAGAAAGCATGGGGAGGGGACAGGATGCTGGTGTTAAATCAAATGATCTAGTTTTATATTCAAATTCCCTTCTTGTGACAGTCAGGGGCACCAAGATTCAAAAAGGTTAAGCAACTTGTCCAGGGTTACACAATGAGGGAGAGAGGAGCAAAAATTTAAGCCAAGTTATTTTCATGGGGGTGAGAGTGACTGCCATATCCACCAGGGAACCATTGCTTCGTTATAGTTCAAGAGACCAATGTCCATCCAGGCAGGAGTCCCAAGGGAGGCCAACAGAGTGAGGGACCACCCTTACCATGGCTGTTAGGAAGATTTTGTGTAGGGGCAGCAATCCTGGGGGCTGCTAAGGGCAATGAGGTTGGCCCTGCCTCCTGCTTCCTCTCCACAGCCTGGAGGGAACATGCCATGTTCTCTTAGCCAATCCCTGCCTTCTGGCTGACAGCTTGGAAGCCATAGAGAACTCACAAGGCCCTTCCTATTGTCAGTCTACGCCAGACCCATACCCAGCCTGAAGCTGGGGCCGTTGCCACCTACCTAGGAGTCTCTGGCTCCAAGTTCTGGGTATCAGCCTTTTGGCCCAGATGAAAGACTCCACGGGTCAGGAGAAGAGTTTGGCTGAAGAAAATGGAGAAAGAGAGAGAGAATTGATTTTGTTTTCCAGTTACACAGTTGTAAACATAAACTGAAAGATGTATCTCTTCCTTTACGGGAGACGATCAAATACACAATGCAAGTTTATGGAGGGAATATGTCTGCTAGAGTGGGGTATTTCCCTCAGATAGAGAGTCTGAAACCACTTTATTCTACAGAGAAGTGATCAAGTGGGAGAGGAAGGAGGGCGGGAGACCCTAGGTTTCACTGATCACAGGCTAGGAGACCAGGAGGAGGCCTGCCACTCCTCCATGTTTTCTATCCACCCTGGAGATCTAGGGCTGTCTGAGACTAGCCCGGAGCCCTGTATCCAACTTTGGACTGCCAAGATCTGGGCCGGGTGGTCATCACATCCTAAGTGTTTTGGTGCAGTTTCTCTGGGCATCTATGTGCCAACTTCTGCGTCAGAGCCAAGGATACAGATGGATGGCACCTGATTGGCAGTCTTGAGGTGCCAGTCAGTCAGCAGAGAAGGAAGATGCCTGAGCATGTGATGCTGCCTATGAGCCAAATGATGAGAGTATAGGGGTGCCTTCTCTTCCCTCTGCCGTGTCTTCTGTCTCCACTGGGCTCCAGGGAACCCCGCCAGGATTGGTCCATAATGCTTGCCCACCGGTTACTGAAGCAGGGCCTTCCATGGTGTCAACATGCCCCAAAGTGGATTGTAGGAACTACATGCCATGCCTGTCATGGTGTTGTGCACACGGAAGGCTGAGGCAGGAGCTCCAGGACAGCCTGGAGGCTACATCTCACTTGAGGAAGACAGGGAGAGAGGTTGCTGGGCTCCCTCTCCTAGGAATTTTCTCTGTGTCCTCCCTAGACTGATTGAAGAAAACAACAGCAAGGCTTTGTGTATTGATGGTCTTGGGGTAGGGCTCAGCCCACTTCTACAGACGTGACCCTGGATGAGTCAATCTCTCAGAACCTGTTTTCTTCACTCACGTGGAGGAGCTGTGAGAATTAAATGAGGTCGTGTCTGGAAGGAGATCCAAGAAGAGAAATAGGAACCACTATTTTGTATGATATTTTTTCTCTCTCTCTCTCTAAACAGACTGACAATTCCTTGAAGGCCAGGCCCTTCTTTTTTTTTCCTGTCTCCCCCACAACACCAGCATGAAGCTGGGGACAGAGGATGCTCTCCCTGGATAATGCCTTAGGGATTGGCCCAGTCTTGGATTAAAAGAGCTTTGAGTGGCCTGGGGGTGGGTGTTTTCTATGAGGGTACCATGGACTGCAGTGATGCATCCTGGCAGGAGGACAAGCTTCCCAAGTTCAGAGGGCAGTTAGGCCAGAACCTGGAAGATGGAGAACATTATCTATGAAGCTATTCCCACCTTCCTGAGAAATGCAAGGAAGGCAGCCTTAGGGGCTTCCATTAGCCCAGGGCTCTGTTTAAATAACGGGAAAATTTTGGCTTCCTCTCTGAGCCGAACTGCATCTGGCATCTGGCAGCTCAAAGTGGAGTGACTCACGAGATCCTTAGATTCAAGGAAGTGGGGAAGAAGGAGAGGCCTTCCAGAGGAAAGAGGGGGAGCAAGCAAGCGGGGGTGCAGTCACTTGCTCAGACAGAAGAATCAGAGTAGGGAGGTGGAGTGGCCTATGTCCAAGGTCCAGATCAACGAGTTACCCAGGCATCGGCCCCAGTGACAAGACTAAGTTAACTAGAGAGACTTGGGTTCCAGCAGCCCAGCAGTAGCTAAAGTGAGCCCATTAACAGTGTCTCCCCAGTCCGCTTAAGCCTGTTCTCCTGGATTGGATTGGAATTCAGACCTCTGGGGTTACCATAGAGCTGCCTGGTGATAGTTAGGGAGTCTTCCAGAGAGGAGGCAAGGACGGGAGCAGTTACCATGTCCCTGGAGTGATGGCAGCATCTAGGGAAGGGAGGGGTTTCAGCTGTGGTGTGTTCCTCAGAGCCCTCTATGCCCAGAATGGTGGCTGTGCCTGGTAGCCTACAAAATTCTGTTTAGTGCCCCAACTCTGGCCTCTGTTCACTCGCCCAGTCCTTCAACAGAGGTTTAGCCATGACATGCTCCCCTGCTCCCCAGGAAAACCCATCCTCCCCAAGTCCTCCTGCTTCTCCAGTCCCTGACCCACCCTGGCCAGACCCCTCTCCTGACTGCTCAGCAGTCACAGCCTTTGCCTCACCCTGGCCCCAGCTCCCACTCCACCTGCCCTGCAACGCCAGCAGATTTCCAAGCTGTTCTGCACAGGTCTCTATTGTCGCTAGCTGTCAAGTCTCAGGTACTAGCGCCTATGGTGAACCAGCTGTCTTAACAGAAAGTTTGCAAATGCTTGTCTGGAGGAGGCAGGCAAACAGAGGGCTACAGCAGGCCTTGCTCTCAGCAATTTGTGTGGGTGCCTCACACCTGCAAGTGATGGGGCTAGGTCTTACTACCTCTGAACAGGCTAACTATCCCTAGGCCCTTCTTGATTCAAATAGCTCCTTGGCCTGGCCACACCATTATGCTACCCAGGCTAGCACTGGGCTAGAGGAAGGGGAAACTGAGGCCCAGATCAAGCCTTATACCATGTGGGATAAGGGGTTATCTATGCAACTGGGAGTAAAATTCATGTCTACTGCCTGCAGCAAGTAACTGACATATGGAGCGTTAGGCAGAGTACAGCAAGTGTAGTTGGGGAGACCAGGGCTGGGAGCCGTGTGGGCAAGAACAGTGGCCTCTCCTGTGGTCGGATAGCCAGCCTGACTGCAGAACCTCAGAGCAGGGCTGATCCTCATTCTCCCACACAGATGGTGTGTCAGGGGCAGGTGATCTGACCCAGGGTAACCAGTTTGGCTTATTGGGCCCCTCCTAGACTTAGCACCAGAAGTCCCACGACCCAGGAAAGGCTTCAGTCCCTGGAAGACTGGACAGTTGCTCATCCTGCTTCCAACCATGCCATCACCTCCAGGCTTTGCCAGAAGTCTGAGCCTCCTGGGTGGGGCTGAGGTTATGTGGGAACTGCTGTGATCTCCTAGAAGGGGTCCCAGGAAGCTCCACTACTGTAATGCGACACTGACGGATGGTGCTACTGCTGCCTTCCTGCCTAGGGAACGGGCTGGAGCTTAGGCCTCTGCCCCATCCCCCCCCCCCGACAGAGGTAGAGGTAAGACTCTAGGGGCTCCTAGGGTCACCAACCAGGCTGCCTTCTAGCCCTCCCCTACTGGCTCAGCACCTCTAACTGGGTCACCCCCACCCTACCCCTACCCCAGGCCTCCATCAGAGATAGGGTTTCAGTTGCAATTAAGAATTTCAAGTGGCAATTAAAAATTAATTGGAAACTGTGGGTTGTTTATGTCTCCCTGACCTCTGTCACTGTGGGGGACAGGGGAGGGAAGGAGGACAGGTGACAAGAGGAAGAGGAAGAGTTTCAGAGCGGTTAGCCATGGGAGGAGGGCAGCATCAGAGCAACTTCTCCTGGAGGCAGGAGGAGACAGTACCAATCCTCAGTCTTCCGGAGCCTCAATCCCTGACAACTCGAATAGCCACAGAGCCTGGGGATCTGGGGAGGGGATTAGGAAGGGTGGCAGAAGGCACACAGCCTGGGATACTCCTGGCAGAGTGAGGCCTGAAGGCTGAGTTCAAGGCCACCTGCTCTTCAGAGAGGCAGGGCAACAAATGGCCAACTTCCACAGCCTCACAGACACACACCCATAAAGAAGCATGTGTGCAGATCACTGGCATGCTGGCCCCCGAGGGTGGCCCTGAGCTCTCTGGTCTCAGATCCTGCTGGGTGTGACACACACCCATAAAGAAGCATGTGTGCAGACCACTGGCATCCTGGTCCCCGAGGGTGGCCCTGAGCTCTCTGGTCTCAGATCCTGCTGGGTGTGACACACACCCATAAAGAAGCATGTGTGCAGACCACTGGCATCCTGGCCCCCGAGGGTGGCCCTGAGCTCTCTGGTCTCAGATCCTGCTGGGTAGATGAGGCTCTTCTGCTGTTCTCAAGGGAAAGGATTTTTAATGCATGCTCTATCTCCTACTAGGGTTTGGTGTGCTATCATCCCTTTATCTTCACATGAGGCTGTACTCCTGTTCAGCCCCCTGTGGGAAACAGTCTCATCACCAACCCAGCCTCCAGATGCCCTTCTGGCCCATGCCTTCTCTCAAGGCTAGCTGCACAAAGTGGGCACCTCTGGACTATGACTCCTCCCACCTCCAGGGAGTCCTCTCCGTCCTGCTGTCCATCTTCTTCTCTCTTCTCATCTGGACTCTGCCCAGCCCTTCCTAAAGCCCGGAGAGGTGTCATCCATATTGATGACAACCAGTCTGTGGGAATCCAGTGTCCCCCAGGACTTGGCAAGGACACAGTCTACTATCTTTTCTATTATGCAATGCAGAATTTTAATTTAACAGTAATAAAAGCAAAAGGGCTGTCAATAAAATAGACACCTCCTGTCGGGTCATGAGTTTGCTCCCAGAGGCCCCAAAGCAGTAAGCAACAGTGACCCAGGCCATGGGCTACAGACTAAGGCAATGGTGTAATCTTTTACTCAGAGATGGCCAGCCATCTCCACACTAAATCACATGCAAAATAGTGTGCATGTGTAGTGTATACATAGGGGTTCCAGACCCCATACATTGGTTCCCAACCAATCTTTCACATCCTCAAAAGGTCAAAGCACTTTCTAGGATTTGAGTTCATTGGCTAGTGACAGAACCCAGCTGCAGTGATTTAATCATATAAAAAGATCATTCTCAAAAAAAAAAGAAAGAAAGAAAGAAAGAAAGAAAGAAAGAAAGAAAGAAAGAAAGAAAGAAATCCAGCTTGGCAGTGGTGGCACATGCCTTTAGTCCCAGCACTTGGAAGACAGAAGCAGGCAGATCCCTGAGTTCTAAGCTAGCCTGGTCTGCAGAGTGAGTTCCAAGACAGCTAGAACTAAACAGAAAAACTCTGTTTCCAAAATAAAAACCAACAAAACATATCTATGGATAAATAGTTCACAGTAATATAACAACTCTGCTTATCAGGGATCCAGGCTCCTTCTAGAGAGATATCTAGAATGATGGTATCCCCATTTCTAGTAGACAACATTCAACCTCACGACCCCAAGATGTTAAGTTCCAACCATCCTAGTCATATCAGGACGAGATGCAAAAATAAAGTCATGAAATATGTCATCTGCATATATTTCACTTAAAAGAATCCCCCACCCCCACCCCGGCCTCCATCCTCCCTACAACATCTGTTTAAAAATCCACCCTGCAATGTCTTTGGTAACCTCTAGTTGGAAGGGATCCTGGGAAATGTAGTCTTTTAACTGACCATTTTGCAATCTGGAAAACTAAGGGGAAACCCGGGACATGGATACAGAGGGTGTGGTGTGAATTCTGCCAACATGCCCAGTAAACCCTAAGACCCTGAGTTTGGGTGCGTGAACCAAGATGGTCTCTTCCAGGAAGGAGAGGAGGGTCTCTTGCTCTCTGTAGACAGGAGGAGTGGCCCGACGTGGAACCTTCTCCTTCCTGGATGAGGTCATTGCCCATCAGCAGTTTCATTGTGCATCTAAATTGCAGGTCTCCAAATAACACTTCTAGAGTCAGTAGGTACTGTGACCACCCCACCCCCCCCAACTCTTTTCTAATGAAACACCTTTGCCTGCCTCTGGCTCCTGCCAGGAGAGGCAAAGGATGCTTGCCTAGAGCCTGCAATCCACCCTGCTGTTTCAATTAGGAGAGATGCATCTTCGGAGGATGTCCATGGCGAAGCTGGTAATTAGGGAGCAAATTAACTGTCTGCTCCTTCCACGTGGTCTTGGGTATCGTGGAAGGTGCTGTCTGATCAGCTACCAGGCCCTCCTGCTTCTCTCTTCACCAGCCCCATTTGGATCCTTCATTACGCAGACTTGCTTTGAGGTCAGGCAAGGTTGAGACCAGGAAGGTAAGCTCCCTCCCAAGAAGACATCATAAGGCCAGGTGGCAGGGACCAGCCATTAAATTAGTAAGATGGAAGAGGAAGAAGAATGAGGGAGAAAGGGGGTGAAAACGGAGAGGAGGGAAAGGACGAAAGGAGGTGGAAAAGAAGAGGGAGAAGAAGGGGAGGATGAGGAAGAGGAAGAAAAGGAGGGAGGAGAAAGGGGAGGAGGGGGAGATGGAGAAGGGAATGGAGGAGGGTCCTAGGCTCTGGAGTGGGTACAGTAGACACAGCAAAGGCCTATCCTGTGGGGGTGTCCTAGCTAGCTGGCCAGTGGATGGTAACAGGAAGAGTAGTTAAAGCAGTTGTTCTCAACTCGCGGGTAGTGACCCCTTTGGGGTCAAATGACCTTTCACGGGGGGGTCTCATTTCGGATATCCTGCATATCAGATATTTACATTACAATTTGTAACAGTAGCAAAATTACAATTATGAAGTATCAATAAAAATAATTTTATGGTTGGAGGTTACCAACTGTATTAAAGGGCCGCAGCATTTGGAAGGTTGAGAACCATGGAGTTAAAACCAAGTGCTAAACTACAGGAGTGGAAGGATGTGGGTATAAGAAGTGCCGTCCTTGGGCCAGTGGGAGAATTTGCTTACTGGTGTGATAGAGCCATGATGGAGAGAGCCTTGAGAGTTACTGAGGCTTAGGGGCTAGATGAGCAGACAGGACAGTGAGGGCAAAGGCTTGGTGGCGGGAGTGCTCAGCTGTCACCAAGAAGCAGCAAGGAGGTTGGTGTAGCTCGAAGGAGGAATGAGAGAAGTGGAGAATAACAATCTGGAGTCAAGCTGGTGAGGCAGGGCAGGTCATAGGGTCCTAAAAAGCCACATTGTCAAGGTTCCTATGTCAAGCCGAGGACTAACTAGCTGAGACAGTATGAGGAAGTGAGCTCAGAGCAGCTCAGAGGGAAGAACATTACAATTACAGGAGGATGAGACTGTTTTGGCCAAAACAGGTGCATTTGGTTACAGAAAAACAGCTAAACATCTCAGAACTGGGTAGAGGGACTGAATATCCTCACAAACAGGACTGAGTCTCAGTGTAGCTGAATCAAGTGTTCAACTGGTATTGTCAGGATCTCTGAGCTTTCTTCTGTGGCCTACTTGCCTGGGTCCACAGCAGCCCTCAGCACACACTCCTGCTCATTCTTGCAGTCATAAGGTAAGATAAGATCTACTCCACTCAGACCTCTTGAGCTGACAGGAGAGATGAAGACAGAAGTAGCTTCCAAAGTGGGGGTGGGCAGAGAGAGAGAGAACGGATCCCAGAAAGTAAAATATGGCAGGCATGCTTTAGAAGGCGTGGACAAAAGGGAGGCAGGCTAGTGCATAGCCATTGACTGCTTGGAGAAACAACAGAGAAAGGGAGAAAGAGGAGGAGGAGGGGTCAAACCTGCAAGGACTAGGGTGGGAGACAGTGAGATGACTCAGCAGGTGAAGGCCCTTACTATTCGACCTGAAAACCTGAGTTCAATACCCAGGAACCACTGATTTCTGAAAACTGTTCTCTGAGCATCACACATGTGCTCCACACATGCACATCACACATACATGTCACACATGCACATCACACATGCACTTCACATACACATCACACATGCAAGTCACATATGCAAGTCACAATGCACTTCACACATACGTGTCACACATGCACATATGCACATCATGCATGCACATCACACATGCATGTCGCAATGCACTTCACACATGCACTTCACACATACACATCACACGTGCACCTCACACATGCAAATCACATATGCAAGTCACAATGCACTTCACCCATACGTATCACATATGCACATCATGCATGCACATCACACATGCACTTCACACATGTATACTCCCTTCCCACACTAATAAATAAAGGTTAAAAGAGAAGATTTTTTAAAAAGATTTTCATGAACTTGTTCCTGGGGGAGATGGAGGAGAAAAGAGCCATCGGTGAGAGCTTCCCGCAAGGAGAGAAACTAACTCAGAGACAGAGGCCCCTGGAAGGAGCAGCTCTGATCATTGTGCTGGGTGCTCCAGGGCCTGATGGGTTACCTGGGCAGGAGGAAGTAATTCAGGTGCCCACCTCATGCCCTTGGAATATGTGCTTCCAGCTGCGTCCCTGGCCACCTTTCTATTTGTGGAGCCGTCATCACGCCCCCCGTATTAGATGCCGCTGCTGTTCCAAATGGATTATTGCAAATGATTTAATCACCTACATTAGCACTCCCTGGCTCCCACGTGTCCCTTCATCCACCCCGCCACTGCCCCCAGCTTCTCCTCTCCCATCCACCCCAGAAGAATTTCTACAATTTATCAAAGCTGCTTACTAGTCCATGGAGAAGGAAGGAGCCCTCGGGGTGGGGACAATACTAGAAGTTCTGTTTGTATTTTATTCTTTTTTTATCCTTTTACAATAATGGTTTTATAGACATGGTTTCATGCATACAATTTACAAACTCATATCAACATGCTGATGTGCTTACATTTGAAATTGTATTAAATCATTATTTTATTAATGAAAGTGAGAAATCAGAAATCCTTGGTGCACACTCCCGGAGATAAGAATAGTTAACAAATATGTGCTCATGTAGACACACACACACATACACACAGCAACCCATCTTGCTGAGAAACAAACTGAGGCACAGACAGGTTAAGGAACTTGCTTGAGGCCACTCAGATAGGATGGGCCTTCCATGATCTGGCTAGGAATCCAAGATGCTTCTCTGCTAAATGGGTCTGCTGCAATCACCGAATTCATCCTTGGTGTCTGACAGGATAACCACTATGCACCCAATATTAATAGCCTTGCCCCTCATCCCCAGCCTCTCCCTGACACCCACAGCCCTGCCTTGATGATCGAACCCTCCCCATCCTTATCATGACCACTGCAATTTCAGGTATTTGTTTTCATTTCTCCCCCGAGGAAGGTGGAAAACAGGTGCTCATCTTGTTGGACCAGGCAGGGAGGCCAGGTTAGTGCTTGGAATTCCACACTCTTGAAAAGCATGTAAATTAGGAAGTGCAGCTGGCTGGAGGATGCCAACGTCAATTACAGAATCCCAAAGCCTAGGGATTGGAGGGACCTCTGGGAAAGCCTGACACCTGCCTCTGTGGAGTCAGGGCCACGGAGCTACAAAAGACACTTATTCTCATCTACTCCTAACCCTCCTGCCTCCAGCTAAAGTCTCTCATGCATGCAGAGGAAGTGGTCCTCTAGCCATTACTGCAATGAGCAAGGGCAGCCTTGAGGCTGGGTGGCAAGTAGTCAGGCCCAGGGTCTTCGGCATCTCCTGGACTCCAGCTAGGTACGCACAGGAGCTGGGGTTGAACCCCAGCTTTTCACCTTCATATGCCCTTCCAGCCTTCGGGCAGTGCTGTGGTTTACACATGCATCTCCATAAGCCCATATCAGAAGCTTAATCCCTAAGCAGCAATGCTGGGAATGAGGCCTAATGAGAAGTGGTGGGGAGGTAGAAAACCCTATGTTCATGTAGAAATTAAGCTCTGTCACTGCAGGAGGGCTTCCAAGGGGGATGGGTTCTTTTTATTACTCTTTTTTTCTTTCTCCATTTTCCTGTGTGTGTGTGTGAGTGTGTATGTGTGTGTGTGATGTGCATGTGTGTATGTGTATGTATGTTTAATATGTGTGAATATGCATGTGTGCAAGTACATGTTAATGTTGACCATCAATCTTCCATAGCTCTCCCTTTTAATTAACTGAGGCAGAGTCTCTCAACCTAGAGCTTACTGATATGGCTAGTTCTACTACCAGCTTGTCCTGGGCTTTCTCCACCTCTGCCTTCCAAAGCTGGCATAACCAGCAGGCAGACCCCCATACCACATGACATTTATGTGTGTTTCAGGAGAACCCAGTCCTCACTTGCATGGCCAGGGCTTTAACTGCCGAGCCATCTCTCCAGCTCCTAGTGGGTTCCTTTTAAAAGGATAAAATGGGGGCTAGCGTGATGGCTAAGTGGTTAAGAGCACTGGATGCCATTACGAGGACCTAGGTTCTACTCTCAGCACTCACATAGTGGCTTAAAACAGTCTGTAACTCTAATAACGGGATCAGCCTCTTCTTCAGCCTCTTGGGGTACCAGGAATGCATGTACGAAGACATGCATGCAAGTAAAACACCTATACACATAAAATAATAACAAAAGAGCAAAATGGATCTTTCTGTCCTCTCCCTCCCTCTCACTTACTGAAATGGGATATCAATGTAGCTGGAAAAGTCTTGGAGATATCAGACCCTCACTTTTGGATATCACAGTCTTCTAAACTGTTCAAAATTAGTCTCAGAGCAGCACAAAGTGGATCAAGGAAATACAAGACATCATCTTCACTTACAGGTAAGCAATTCAAGGTGTGGACTAAGGCTCAGGACACTGCTTAAGGTGAAGGCTGCCAAGTGTGAGCCAGGGTCAGTAACCAGTCTGGGCTGCTCCACAGCCCCTGCTCTTGAGCAGTGGTTATCAACCTTACCAACACTGCAACTCTTTAATACAGCTCCTCATGTTGTGGTGACTTCCAACCATAAAGTTATTTTGTTGCTACTTCATAACTGTAATTTTGCTATTCTTATGAATACATTGTAAGTATCTGATACACAGGATATCTGTATATGTGACCCCTTTGGGGTCACAACTCATAGGTTGAGAACCACTGTTCTTGAGGATTACTTCACCGTGCTCCAGCAGGCCGTGCTCAAAACCCTGTAATCTGGCTTTAAGGAAAGTCAGTTCCCTGAAAATGTCAGCTGCTGGTGACAGCTGTGGGTTGAACTAGGATGATGATAACAGACTGACCCCTTACTCTGGGCACACACTGAGCCTTGACAATGGTCTCACAGCAAGCCTTGAGCCTGGTCACACACTAAACCCTGATACTAGTCACACACTGAGTCCTGATCCTAGTCATATACTGAGCCCTGGTCTCTTACTGAGCCCTAGCTGCCCACTGAGCCTGATCCTAACCACACATCAAGCAAACATGGTCACCCATTGAGCCCTGACCTTAGTCACCTGCTGAACCCTGACCCTGGTCACACACTGAGCCCTGATCTTGACCACATCCTAAGCCTTGGCATTGGTCACAGAGTGAGTCCCAACTCCATCCATAGTCTGAGTCCTGATGAAGTCTACATTCAAAATCAAGGCAATTCAGTCCCGCCATTTGTTGACCAAATAGTTGTCATTAGCCTTCTGAGACAGGCTTAGACCATGACTTCTCCAGTAAAGACTTGAAAAGTTTAGATTACTGTGAGATGCTGAGCAGGGGCCATTCAGAGTTTGGATGGAGGCCCAGAATCCATAGGTGCCTCTTCTAGCAGCCAAGCTGGTATTGAGAATACAGGCCCTGGGAACCAAGACGGCATAGCCAGGTTTAGGCTTCTAGTGAGGCTTTTGGCACAGTACAGGAACAGGCAGGGAAAACTGTGTCTACCTGCCATTCTGCCGCCCACCAACTGGACAGCCCCATTGGATCAGCAGAAAGGCAGTGCTGACCCCACGGTTTCTTTCCTGGGAGTAGAGGACATAGGTAAGGAGGGCTATTATACCAAATGCAGGGCTAAATCCTTTTCCCAGGAGACTCAGTCACCTTTATAGCTGCTTGTTTTCTTCAGCCATGGCCTCCTTTGTCATCTCAAGGTGGGACCAGCTCTTGGTGGCAGAGGTGACATCATGGTTCTTGAGAGGGCAAGAGGCCCAGTCAGGGGTCCCAACATACTTCTCCAGGAAGTATCTCCTGTTCCTCTGGTCCTCTGAGAGCCCTATCTGGTGAATAGGAGTCTGGACTTCTCCATGAACCGGGTTACATTCTGTCTACTCAGTGAGGCAAATGGGTGCTGGGAAGTGGTGGGACACATGAACCAGCCAACACATTTACTCCTGGGTCACTGGCTAACTGCACAGATGGGGCTTACATCAGTATATCAGGGCTACCTCTCCATCATCCCTAGTGGCCTGGCCTCAGTTGTCCTTTCCATATTCACTGCTCAACTCTCTGGACTATGTGCAGCTGTTAAATCAGAGTGTCCTTGGGAAAGGCGTGTCCATTTCTGTACAGGTCTCTCATGGGAAACTGGGGTAGCTATAGTGTCCATCTCAACGATTTGCTTCAAGGGCTCCAAAGACCATCGTGCAAGTGAGGAGGTCCAGCTGAAGGCCTGCCACAATGCCTGACACTTAATAGACTCTGCAGAGACCTGGTTCTTGCATCCTACCTACCACCTTCCCTAGGCCCAACTGGCAAGAGTTGGTTGGAGAGGCTAGTTTGGTGGATAAAGCACTGACTTGAGTTCTAATCCCTGTATCCATATAATGCTGGGCAGGAATGTTAGCCCAACTATTTAAGCCCAGTCCTCTACAGGGTGTTGGGAAGCAGACAGAGGCTCTCCAGAGCAAGATGGAAAGTTAGACTAACCAATCCTAACTAACTAACAAACTCTGGGTACAAATGAGAGAGACCTTGCCTCAATACATGAGATAGAGAATAACCAAGATACCTACCACCAACCTCTAACTTCAACACACCTACACCTGAACATACACTCACTCACACGCAAACATGCATGCACACATACATGCACACCACATATACACGCAAAAATGAAATTTTAAATATGAAAGAGTTGGGTGGAGACATCCTTGCCTGGCCCAGAGGTCCTTAAAGCCCAATCCCTCATCCCAAATATGTCTGGGACACCTCCCCACCCCAGCTCCTCCTCTGCAAACTCCTTCCAGCACTTTTTCTACTCTGCCTTCACTCTCATAGTTTCTGGTTTAATGTGCACAATACAATTAAGGCAAAATGAGTTTCCCATCAAACGCCAATGACTTTCTTCTCCTCATCCTACCCCAGCACCACCAGCCAGGCAGTGAGCCCTCCTTCTCCTGGGCTATGAAGATGAATTTCAGGACATGACTCCCTGAAAAAGTCTCCTCCCCTAGAACCCCTCTCATAACCCAGAGACCCCTCAGAAGCCAGGAATGGGGTGGAAATTTCAGGAAAGGGCTGAGTGTGCAGTCTAGCAACTGGCCACGGTGGAGTGGGAAATGCATACAGAAGTTCTCTAAGGAGCATTAGGTTTTAGGCAGGAAGAGGAGAAAAGGAGGAGAAGGGAGGCGCTGACCCAAACTGTCCTACAGGTTAGAGGTTTATTAATGTTGCAGGTGGCAGTGGGGGACAGGATCTGAAGAGTTTCAGTCCCATCAGCCAAGCAGCATGCTCCTTTTAAAGGTTGCAGAGGGGATAAAAGGTCTCAAGGAAGCAGGCTCCGTTAACACCTCTGTGTTATGTGACAGAGGTAGGGGATCAGGGTGTTTGTGACTGAGGCTACTACGTGAGGAGAGTCACTCTTTCTCTGGGGAGGAGCATGATGCCTGGCTAATGTGACTCACGGTGAAGTGACAATAGTCAGGCTGCCACTGGGATGCTGGATGTGCTGCTGGAGCTCTCTGACAGGAAGTGCACACTCTCTGTCCCATCCCGCCCCCCCAAAGGCAAGAGGCTGTAATGATGCCTGCAGTCACGTTCCCCACTCCTCCCCTAGAGGGGAAGGGGGAGCAGTCAAATGCAATGCTGGTGCCCTGCACAGCCAGGCTGCAATTACTTTGAGTCAGTGCTTCCCTGGCCTTAGACAAGGCCCTGAGGCCTGAAGTGACCTGTCTTAAGGTGTGCTTGAGGAGACACTGCCAGCACAGATGGGGCAGTGAAGTCAGGTATGGAGCTTTGTGCTGCTGAGAGCTCACAACACGTATACTTCAGTGCCTCCCCGCTTCGTTGAAGTGGAGATCACAGCCTTCTCCACTGTGACTGTCCTCCTCAGTCAGTCGCTCATCCTTCAAACATTTCCTGAAGCAGGCTGAGTGCTAGGCCCTATGCTGGCCATTGGCATTATGAATCAGACAAGGACTGTCCCTCAAGCACTTTCCAGCCTAGGGATGGAGGCAGAGCTGTAACTGAGGGATAGCATAGAGATTTGGACAGTAAGAGAGAATGGAGTTTGGGGGGTTGGGGACAGCTTTATGTAGCAGAGATACAAGCAATGTAAGCCTGGAAGGGTGGGTAGGAGTTCACTGAACTAAAACAGGGGTTGTTCAGGTCTGGGTGAAAGGTCAGGCATTAATAATACAGTAGAAATAAAATAGGTCTTCAGGAAGGCGTTTTCATAAGCCCAGAAATGGCAAACTCCTGGTCACAGGGTGATGTAAACTGGTACCCCAGAGTTTTAAGGCCTATATGGTACAGCTGTAGCCCTGAGTACACACATCTGTATTTGGAGCCTGGCATCACAGTGGCAAGGCCTGGGCAATTTGCTGTCCTTTCTGGCTCTTGTTTCTGTAGACTGAACGATGAGGGTTGCAGGAAGTAGCTATGGTGCTCAGTGCATACTTCCAAACACCAGGGCTGGGGAGGGGTATGTGAATAGCAGCTATCACTGGCAAATGAGTTGTTCCGATTCAAAAGGGACTGTCCAGTTCATAGACCCCGAACAATGCAGGCCACCCAGCCAGGGGACTCGCAGAACTACAGGGGCGCTGGGGTAGAACTGGAGCTGGGCACGAGGAGGTTGTGCTGAAAATGACCCTGGAGGTCTCAGCCTTGGCAAAGAGAGAAGCGGGGCAGGCTGGGTTGGGTTCCTCTGTTGGCAATTTCCCCTTCAAAACCTCCCGAACTCCGACTCCTTTCATTAGCATGAGAATAGCGCGCCGGCTGGGAGCTGAGGGTCCAAAGGTATTTGTATTCGGTAGCGCTTCCTCCCTTCTGGCTCAAAGTCACAGCTTCCCCTAGCTGGAAGGCTGGGCGGGGATCCAACAGGCGCTGCGGGCAGCCGAGAAGAGGGGAGCCCGACCCAGGTGGCCAATCCGTGCCGAGGGGACCACACTCAGAAATGCAGCTAGAATATCTTCCCCGACCCAGCCCACTGTGAGCCATGGTTATGGGTGGGAGGCTTTCTCCAGTAAGTTCTTAGATCCCCCCAGCTCGGCCCCCTACAACCCTTTGTTTCCTTGACATTTCCAACCGTGTACGGTAGAAGGAAGGAGTCTGGGGCTTGTGGGCTTCTCGCAAAGAAACCTAGAATTTTCAAGGGTGGAGAAGCACTGCCCAATAGGATTAATAATAATAACCATCATTATAGCTAACAGTTGGGAGTGCTGCCCCTTGCCAGGCATTATGGTAAGCATTTTACATACATTATCTTTCTCTCTGTCTCTCCTTTTTAAATTCATGCCACAGTCCTGAGATACTGTTTCAAGCCTCACTTTATAGATCAAAAAACTATGACTTGGAAGATAAGAGTTAACTTGTCTAGGAATAAGAAAAAGAAACAATTCCCTCCTGGCAGTGTGGGCTGCAGTGTTAAGTGTCCAGGCACCTGATTGCCCTCCAGCTGCCCCTTTGGGCAAACTATTCAAACGAATGAACAGTTTGGGGGAAGTGTGAAGAGGGCCAGGTAGAAGAACCACCATCAGGTCCTTCTCTAGGGCACTCAGGCTTATTCATCCCCCTGGGAACCTGGCATATAGCTGTGGAACCCAGCATGACGGCATTTCTAAGGGAAAGGCAGAAAAGTCAAGGAGCAGAAAGACACCCCGTGTCACCCTCAAGGAAGAACCCAGAATGGTTCTGGTACAGGATGGGTCCCACAAGAATGTTCTTCATTTGTCTGCCCAATTTTTCCCCCAGCCTCGTCATTGTCAAGCGGACACCTTCTTCTGTCCCCCCAGCTCCCCTCTTCCTCTTCATCCTTGCCAATAAGAATCTAAGAACACCCCAGTGCTTAACCACTCTGTGAAGTTCCCAAGTCTAGTGATAAAGTTACTGGAAACTTTGGGGAACCTCAGTTGATCTACCAGGGAAATTGGGGTCCTCTCTCAGGATTCCTAGTCTCATTAATATAAGAATTTAGGAGCAGACTCAGATGGAAGCTCCAGGACCTAAAAGAAAACACCGGGTTGACCAAGCAACTGCTTGGAGGAGACAGAGATGCCCTCCGAGTGAGAGTGGCAAGTTTCGCCACAGCCCCTGCGGGATCTCTGTTCTTGACTTCCCATTCCATCCGTATTTTCAGGCCTCATACAATCCAGAAGGCCTGCTGTCTGCATCTGTCTCTTCGCTTCCCATCTGTCCCAGGACTCCAAGGTGCTGCAGGAGACTGACCATCCCTCCACCCTGGGTGGGAGTACTCTATGCTGACTCCGTCTCAGACGTGGCGGCATCACACAAGGGCCACAGCTGCCTGGGAGTCCAGAATCTTGCTCATCCTAAATCCCCAGAGGCTGGATGTAGGGGAGGGAAGGCCAAGTGCTTAGGGCCACAGGGTGAGCTGCCTTGTCAAGCTTTCCATTGGCTCCTCATTATCCTCGCCCTCTGCCTGAGAAGGTAATTAAATCTGTCTCCCATCAAAAGCTGGGGCTGGCTTTACCCCAAGGCCTGGCTGGCATAGCAAGGAGATAATGAGCACTCTCACCAGGCCTGGAGAGGGGGCGGGGCCTTGTTGGCTCCACCCTCACCCTTCATACAAATCTGGGAGCTAACATTCAGCTTCCCTGGGCTGAGGAGAGATTCCCAGTCTTCCAGGGTGTGCAGATGGTGCAGAATAGGGCCCTGGTGTCCTTGCCGTGGGTCTCAGGGCGTCAGGACCCGCAACGGGGAAGCTCAAAGAAAGAGTATGGGCCACGATCTCCTCTTTCAATTAACAGAACACAAGACTGGGACCAGGTTTGCTTTGGGAGCTGGAAAGAGGGTTCCCTTTCTTCTTCCCTTTATTTCGACAAAAGGATGTGAAGATGAAGATGAAGGTTAAGAAGCCGGCGCAGCTCTCTGCGACATGCCCCACTTACAAAATGAACACAGGAAGGTTTCGTGCAAAGGGAACTGTAAAGGACCAGAGGGTGGCAGGAAGTTGCAGGAGAGGAGAGGCAAGCCTATGGTGGGAAAACAGGAAAGGTGAGGCTGGTGAAGTGGGAGGAGGGCAGTAGGGAGGCCTGCAGTGGGTCCCAGAGGTAGTGCAAGGTAGTGCGAGCTATTGAAAGCTTAGGCTAGAGAGGTGGCTCAGTGGCTAAGAGTGCTCGCTGTTGCTACAGAGGACCAGTGTTAGTAGCACCCACACTGGGCAGCTCACAACCTCCTGAAACTCCAGCTCCAGATCCAATGCCCTCTTCAGGCCTCCACAGGTACCTGCAAGAACAGTAGACTAGGAGAGAGGGGTGGGGGGAAAGGGGCTGATTTGCAACCTGGCCTGATCCTTCAAACCCAAGGCCCTTATTCCTGGCTCTGTTTGACTCAAATAAGGAAGGTGATTCCTAGAGCCAGGCAAGGGGAACTCTGCCCAGAATCATTGGCTATGGCACTTGACCTCAGTAGGCTGCCCTGACACAGGGATTCAGGAGTACCTCTGTGAGCCTCACTTTCTTCCCCTGTGAGATGGCAAAGGTGACGATAGTGATGGTGAAGGGTCCTCCACAGACTGGAGAGCATCAAGAGTCATCGCTGTGCCAGAAGAGACCTGCTCTGGTTGCCACAGGTCTCCCCCAACCGCAGGATGCCTGGATGCTCTCCTGCCTTTTGATGGGAATTCTCATATCCCTGGCATGAGCTTATTTTAGTAGGGAGGTTTTGGGCCAACCTCCAACTTTCAAGTCGCCTGTGAGAGCCCTACTCAATTACCCTTAATCTTCTTGATGAGGTGGAGTCCAGCCAGCCATTGCAGGCCCCAAACCAAGTCCCCAAGCCCTGGTCACAGATTACCCTGCCCTAGCCCTCCCTGTGGCCATCCGTCTCCAGAAGGCTAGGTAGTGGCGTGGACAGCCCAGGATGATGTGTCCTTCCTACCCCACTGCCTCCTGGGGTGAGGGTGTTGATCAGATCCACAGCGTGGAAGAGATATTCTGAATCTCAGAGACCTGGCTTGAAATTCCACCATTAGCATTTGGCGAGCAGCCTGGAAGGCCCTTCTTAATCTGCATGTGTCTACTAGGTGCCCCTGCAAGTCAAGAACCACTTTCTGGAAGAGGGGGTTCCTTAGATCCAAGGGAGCCAGCTGATCTCTGGAAGGAGCAGATCTGCACAGCAGGATTGTGAGGTGGAGGGCACAGAGTGCTGCCAACTAAGCAGGCCAGGTCGTCATGCCAAAGTCAGTAGAGGGTGTTCCTCCCAGCTGGAGCTAGGGTTGAAACTCTCACTGTAGGAACACCAAGAAGAGATTCCCTATGACAAGTCACACACATGGGCACACAGCATGGCGCACACCAAAGCAAACAGGGAACCCTTCCTGGATGGCCACAATGCCACAGTCATCAGAAATAGACAGACCAGGCCAGGCCTTGCTTGAGTGTAGACTCTCTCTTTCTGCGTATTTTCTGACGTCGCATAGTCACATATGTCCTCCATGTCCTGGTAAGAGGACCAAGCAGGATTAAGCCCTAAAACTGGAAGGCAGATGTATAATCCTGGCCTTGGGGTGATCTGTCACCACCTACACTAACTAGTACTGGAAAGTCGGTGGACAGGAAGGCCGTCCTCTGTGTTGCAGGGAGATAGGTGTGGGCATGGTGGAAAGGAAGCAGTGTGTGTGTGTGTGTGTGTGTGTGTGTGTGTGTGTGTGTGTGTGTGTGTGTGTGACCTGAGCACTTTGGTTTCAAGCAGTTACTACCACAAGGTGTCACTAAAGGCCCAGAGAAGTTGACTGACTTGCCCAAGATCACTCTGACTTTCTAAAGTATTCCATGCTTGAGCATTTCCCACTGGACATAGAATGCATCTGCTATGCTTCTGAAATTGGATGGGAGAGTCACTGCAAGTTCAGAAGAGCCATAACAGCCTTGCTCAGTGACAGGATGGGAAGATAATCACCGGGGCCCAAGCCTGGAAGTGGAAGGGTGTGTTCAGTGACATCAGAGAAGAGAAAGAGGAGGGCTGAGAGGGGAAAGAGGGACAGGGCCCAGTTCTCAGACACTGTGAGGCTAATACTGTTCGGTTCAGCCCATGTGGCTAAGGCCTTCCTGAGTGGCCGCCCGCAATCATCTACACACCTCCCTCCAGCCCCTAGAGGAGGCCACTTCAGACACTGGCCTCACAAAGTAGCCAGACCCCCAGTGGCCCTGTTTACAGCCCTTTTCCACCAAGGCAGGCACAGACCTTGACACAGCCAGGCCGCACAGCTGTGTCTACCCAAGGGTCTCTCTGCTCTCACTTTCCTCTGCCAGTCTCCAGGGCCCAGTTCATTAATATCTGTTCCATGCCAGATGGAGAGAGGCCTTGGCAGCATGGTAGCCCAGGATTGCCCACCCTGAAGTCAGAGTTATCCTGTACTCATGAGCGGTGGGGGACTTTTCTAACACAGACTGAACTCGGGGACCATGTGTTCCCCTCCTCCTCTTCAGAAGTGCCTAACTTCTGGCCTAGCTCTGTGGACCCTTCAAGACCCAACCCAGAAAGTCGCTTCTACTTTCACCCCATGGCCAGAATGGGTTAGATACTTTCCTTTTGTGCACCATAGGACTGGTGACCATTTATAGCATTGCTGATGACCAAAGGTACAGTGCCACCTGTGTGTCCACTCTGCCACAAGATGAGCTTCTACCTGTATAGAGTGGAGGGTTAGCAAGCTGCCATTGGTTCCCATGCCTTTCTCTGGGGTGTGTGAGGGGATCGAGGTAGAGTGGTGGGCCTATCTTGACTACCTTGACTTATGGATCTTCAGAAATGGTCCCCAAAAAGTTGATCTCAGGGATGAGTTCTCTAGCCACATGTCTAGCATGAGGCAGCTTCATGGAGCAGGGGTGAGGATGCGAGCCCGGAGGTTCTCATCTTTATAGTCTGTCTCCTCCCTATACCCGGCTTGGCCAGTGGCCCAAGTCTAGATGGAGTTGATGAAGGTTCCAAGTAGCCAAGGCTTAGCAGCTGCAGAAGTGATCATGGAGTTCATGAAGATCTCCTCCAGGACTCAGATATGGGAGCTGGAGACTAAGGGGGAGGCAGAGAACACTGCTCTGGTTGTACCCGGTCAGAGGGCTACTGACCAGAGATTAATCTTCATTGTCGACTTGTCTGGATGTGAAATCATTTAGGAGACGCCTCTCTGAGTGTGTGAGTGAAAAAGGCATTTCCAAAGAGGTTTAAGTGACTGGGAAGACCCACCCTGAATGTGGGTGGCACCATCCTGTGGATGGGGGTCCCAGACTGATTAGAGAACACCAATATCCATCCTTTTGCTGCTGCTGCCTGCAGGTGCCCAGTGGCCTGCCGCCTCATGCACCTGTGACCCAAACAGCACTCCTGCGACTATGAAACAAGCAAGCTCTTCCTTCCTTAAGTTGATTCTGTCAGAGTTGCTGAGCTCAGGAATGTGATTTGGCTGGTCTGCCCTGGCTCTCAGGGGTTAGATGAGCCCCCATCCCCTTGTCACAGCATACGGATAGCGGCCTGCAGATTTCACTCAGATCTCCTAGGGGCTTTAGAAAGTTTAGACCTTAAATTCAAAAGAGTTTTAGTCAGTCCTGGTTAATATAGTAAAAATGCCATGGATCAAGTTTCCTAAACAAAGACCATAAGTATCTCCCAGTTTGGGAGCAAGGGCAGGAGTCTATTCCTGGTTCATATAACAGATGTCTTCATTTGTGGTCACATGACAAAAGGGTCAGGAGAAGGCTCTAGGGTTTCTTTTCCTAACATTCAGTGTGTGTGTTCAGGTATTCGAACACATACGTGATACAGCACATGAGATCTGAAGACAAATGGCAGGAGATGGTTCTCATTTTCCACCATGTGGGACCCAGGAGGGATCGGGTCCTCAGGCTCTGTGACAGGTACCTTTACCTACCGAGCCATCTTGTCATCTCTGGGATTTGAAGTAGGCGCTGATCACATTCATTAAGGCCCATGTGTAATATTCCCAAAACCCAATCACCTTCCAAAGGCCCCATTTTCTGACACCATCACAATAGGGCTTAGCAATTTTTAAAATTTTATTTTTAATCATATGTATATGTGTATCTGCCTATGGGTTTATGCATGTGAGTGTGTATTCCTCCAGAGGTGAAATTATAAGCAGTTGTGAACCACCTGATGAGGGCTTTAGGAATAGAACTTGGGTCCTCTGGAAGAACAGTTCAGCCCTTAATCACTAAGTTACCTCTCCAGCCCCAGGATTAGCATTTTAAAATATGAATTTTGTAGGGGACACAGACTTCTAGTCTACAACAAAGGAGGCTCTGGCTTGCATCCTGGCCCTCTTCAGCTCTAACGGAGAGAAGTGACACAAGGTACCCAAGAGCAGTGTGAGGAGACTGCTGTGTTCTAGGCAAAGAGCAGCTGACCTATCAACACACAGAGTAAGTATGAATCATGCCTCCTGTGTCTCTACCCAATGACCCTGCTGGGTAGGAATTCTTCTCACCTTCATGAGAGAAGGAACTTACGAAACAGAAAGAAGAAATAGAAAACACTCTGTGTAAACAGATTGATTTGGGGATTTTTTTCCCTTTTGATTATCATTATTGGTGGTGTTGGTTTTGTTTTGTTTTGCTTTGCTTTGAGAAAGGGTTTGTCTGTGTAGCCCTGGCTGTCCTGGAACTCACACTGCAGAACAGACTGGCCCCAAACTTACAGCATTCCCTGCTTCTGCCTCCAAGGCACTGGGATTAAAGGTGTGTGCCACCACGCCCAGCTTCAGATTGAATTAATAAAAAGTCTGCTATTAGAAAATACTCCAGACTTAGAGGCTTCATCTGGCCAATTTTAATTTACAGAGAAAGGAAAGAAAGAAGAAGAAAAGGAAAAGGAAGAAAGAAATTTATGCTAGGAAAGGGGAACTCTAAGTCACATTAATCTCCACTTCTCACATCTGCACAGTGGGGAAAATAATAGGGTGGCATCGGAGCCTTGAGAATACGGCATTAACATGACTCCTGTGTGCTCCACATGTGATGTTGTTTCTGCACAGCCAAGCCAGGATTCCGGCTGAAGCCTTTGCCTCACTGAACCAGGCATCTAGAGCGATGTGCATAGGACAAAGAAAAGGAGAAAGAAAAAGTGAACTGTGGTGCTTGAATAGAGCCCCCAACTCCCAGTGGCCACCTGGCAAACTGGATCTCACTGGACCCTCATAAAGACCCTTGAAGGCAGCTGCAAGCCAACTAAGCCACAGCCATGGAATGCTTAAGCTCAGACCCAGGCTGTCTTTTTTTTTTTAAATTACTTACTTATTTTTCATCCTGACCACAGCCTCCCCTCCCTCTTCTCCTCCCACTCCCTACCCTCTCCCCTCTGCACCCCCCAATCCACCCCTCCTCCATATTAGCTCAGAAAGGGGCAGGCCTCCTATGGCCATCAGCAAAGCATGGCATATCAAGGTGCCATAAAACCAAGCACCTCCCCTTGTATTCAGGCTGGCCAAGGCAATCCAGCATGAGGAATAGGTTCCCAAGAGTCAGCCAAAGCACCGGGTACAGTCCTGCTCCCATTACCAGGAGTCCCACAAACAGACCAAGCTACACAACTGTCACATATATGCAAAGGGCTATGTTCATCTCATGCAGACTCCCTGATTGTTGGTTCAGACTCTGTGAGTTCCCATGAGCCAGGCTAGCTGTTTCTGTGGGGTTTCCTCCAATGTCCCTGACACCCCCAACCCCTCCTTCCCACTCTTCCCACCACTCACCCCCCTACACCGACTCCTACAATCCCTCCTCTCTCTCCTCAGCAGGACTCCCCAAGCTCTGCCTAATGTTTGGCCCTAGGTCTCTGAATCTGCCTCCATCAGTCAGTCACTGGATGAAGGCTCTCCAATGACAGAGAGTCACCAATCTGATCACAGGGATGGCCCGTTCAGGCTATGTATCCACTGCTGCCAGGAGTCTTAGCTGGGGCCAGGCTGTCTTTAGATATAAGAGATAAGGGTATGGAAGCTGCCCTGTGGATCATTGAAGGACAGAAGAAGTACTTGGAGTGACCTGGCCCATAACAGTAACATCTGTCTGAAGAATTTTCCCCTCTGAAGATCACTGCCTACCAAGCCCTACCTGGTACTGATGGAGCCTGGAACCCATCGCCTGTGTATGTTGCTTTCACTGTTTAAGTGAAACACAGATACAGTCTTTTGTGATTGACAAGTTCCCCAAACCCACCTCACTTTTCTCTGAAACATACTGTTCAAATGGTGGGGTGAATCTGCACCCTGACTCACACCATATAGACATTATCTTGGAGTTGTTTTGAACGCATGTTCTCCTGCAGATATGGCCCTACAAGCTGCTTTCAGTTCACAATCACATACATACTATTCTCTGTGCGTGACACAGTGTAATTCATGTAGGTGTGCTCATATGTGTAGTGGTCAGAGGTCATTGACAAGTAGCTTCCTCAATCACTCTTCACTTTGTTTTTTTTGAGACAGGGTCTCTCACTGAATCAGAAGTTTGCCGATTAGGCTAGGCTTACTGAGCAGAAACCCCTGGGATGGTCTTTCTTTGCCCTCCCACGGTCAGGATTACAGGAGTAGGCTGTCATGCCTGGTTTTTATGTAGATTCTGGGGTTCCAAACTCAGGTCCCCATACTTGTGCAGCATCATGAACATGCATCACTGTTCATCATGGTGTCAGGGTGCTGCAGAGTGGCATAAAGGGTCACCGATGACCTGGACTGAAGTCCTGACGTTGGCCCTGTATCTGTGTGACCTGGGGCCAGATTCTCAGCCCTCTGAGTCTCAGATTCCCCATCTGGAAATAGCAATGGAAGTTCCACATTAGCTTGGTGCAGTGGTTCTCAGCCTTCCTAATGCTGCGACCCTTTAAGACAATTTAAGACACCACGTTGTGGTGACCCCAACCATAAAATTATTTCTGTTGTTACTTCATAACTGTAACTTTGCTACTGTTATGAACTGCAATGCAAATATCTGTATTTTCTGAGGGTCTTAGGTGACCCCTGTAAAAGGCTCATGAGAACTGCTGGCTTGGCTGCTGGATTTCTCTGTGAGCTGGCAAAGGATACTCAGGCCCCGAGGGAATCTGAGAACTGGGATTTAAGTGGCCTGGAGGCTAGGAGCTGATGGTCCTCACATCTCTATGCTTACACGTTTCTCCCCTCTTGAGGCAGAAGAGAAGGACAGCACAGTTGTGGCTACTGGCTTTGGGGCTTTTCGGTCTCTGGAGGAACTCCAGGGAAAGGATGATATCCTCAGAGGTGACAGCTGGGGTCCGGCCCCTGCTTTCCCTAAAGCTGGAAGAAACAAGTTGCTTCCAACAACGGTGGCTATTGACAGTGTGAGTCCAGCTCCCTGAACTTTTCCCACCTGTTAGAAGCTGCTTCTTACTGTTTTGAACATGGGGAAACTGCGGATCTCATTTGACCTGAAGGGAAGAAAGCAGGGGACATAAGGACAGTCCTGACCTCTCTTTGCTACATTCGTGTCCTTGGGACCAGAGACCAAGGTAGGTGTCATGGTCCCCATTCACAAGTCAGGAAACTCGGCAGCTTCCTCAAGGGCAGCCCCTGCTAGAGGCAGACTTAGAACTTCAGGTGTCTCTCACTCATCCACCCCCATACTCAACACTGCATCTCCTATCAGTGTGATCCCCCAACCTGGTGGACCCCATCCTCCAGACATATGCCATGGCCTTCAGGCCCTAGAAGTCACTCTCTCATGCCCACTGCTCTACTCTACTCTGATCTCCAGGACTCCCAAGAATCATTCAAGGAACTGTCTTGTCTTCAAGCCAGTGGGCCCCAAGGAGGAATGATCCAACATGACTGGGAACACACACCCAGCACAGGGCCAGGCACAAACACAGTTAAGTGTGAATGAGAACATTCGCGGAGGAATAGATGGAAAGGAGAAGGAAGGAGGGAAGGGAAAGAGGAAGATTAGAAGCCCATACTCTCTTCCACAACTTCTCTCAACAGAGAAACAAGGCTCCAAGCATCTACCCAGCACTGAAGAACCTCAACTTTCACCACCACTGCTACACCTGATCCCCAGCTCCCCTGCCACAGTGCCCACAGCATTCATGAACTGCCCTGCCACCCTCAATTCCACTAGGGCACAGAACATCGTCTTAGGCAAGTGACCAGGCCTTGACCACAAATCAGCAGATGAAGGACTTGGGGGCCAGGATGGAACCTACAAAGCCCTGGAGCAAATGTCACTCTTCCTCAGCCCCATCCCTTGCTCACTGGGAACTGGTGAGGTCCATGCTCCTTCCCTGAGGTGGGGAGGGGACTGGGGGGACTCCCAGTGTTTGTCAGCAGAGTATGGTATTGGGGAGGACTGTGTTTCCATGGTTACTAGCCATGGGAGCTGCAGGGAGATGGGGCCATGGTGTACACAGACACAGATCCACACGGACCTGCAAGAAAAATAGCAACAGATTTGCTGAGTCATTGGCCCCACATATTTATAGTCTCTGGCGAAGGCAGACCTGCCTATCAGAGGCTAATAATACTGCAACAGTGTGTTAATTGCAAAGACGGAGTCTTCAAGCATCCATTCAGACACCCGAGACTGCTCCTTGAATAAAGAATAAGGCCTCACAATGAGCCAGGTTTCCTCCTGCTTGGTAGTGTGTATAGTTAGGTATAGTTAGGAGAGAGAGAGAGAGAGAGAGAGAGAGAGAGAGAGAGAGAGAGAGAGAGAGAGAGCAGGTATAAGAAACTGATTCTGGCTTGGCAAAAAAAAGCCAGTGTTATATCAAGCAGACTGAAACCAGCCCACGGCATGGTGTGACAGCACACTCTTCAACCCCTCCCCACCCCCCACCCCTACCCCCGCAAGGGTGTCTAGGATTCACCCACTCTACAGATGGCCAGGGCATGGAAGGGTCCAAAACAGAAAAGATGAGGCTGCCTGGCTACATCCAGGGCTGAGAGGAGAGGCAGGATGTTAACAACCCTTTCGCTGGGGACGGCTATTGTCCTCTAGCTCTACACAGCCGGGGAAGTCGAAAGAGGGAGTGAAGGACCTTTATCTTCCAGCAGGACAACTAGTAGGCCAGCTGGCATAGGCAAGATCACACTAGAGCTAGAATATGGAAGGCTGCTGTGAGTCAAGTTCAAATCGTACTGAGAGCTGCTATGTCACCTTAACGAGTATGAATTGGCCAAACTCAGCCCTGGGGAAGAATCTCTGCTTGGCCCTTGTGTCTATCCAGACACCGTGACTCTGCCTCAACACTGCCCTATGGTGGTGGCAACTGTGTTTTGCCTCTAAGGAGCTCCACGTGTTCCCAGCACCTGGACACTGAGTGGAGCTGAGTGAGCAGTGCTGTAGGTGAAGTGGACAGACCCCCGCTCTCTGGTGGCATTAGTCTCAGTCCCCCTGAGTCTTCCGACTGCTGGGCCAAGTATTTGCCTGTCTTGGGGTCAGTTCCCTCTAAAGGCCCTGTCCCACTCTGGACATGTTCCTTCTTACACTAGGCCCACGAGACCCCACAGGACAGTTTGAATGTCAAAAGAACCCCAGCCACTTTGATCCTCCGTCTGCCGTCTGCCTGTGGCCCCTGAGCACATGCCGACTCTCAGCCTCAGGAGGGTAAGGGTGGCTGAAAACAGACTTCTCTCATCTTCAGCTGTAGAATCGCTTCCAGATCAGACGGTGACCTTCCTGCTCAGCCCACAAGACAGACATGCTCCCCTCAGCTACAGATCTGACCACAGAAAGGCAGTGGCCTCCAGAGAAACCAGGGAAAGCAACAGAGCAAGCTCTACAGGAGGATGGAAGCTGGGCCTCCATCTCACCCACACCAACCCCCCAAACAGCTCATGCTCTCGTGACTGAGTCCACAGTACTCCGTGAAAAGAAGGGAGGAGGCGCAGGAAGAGGGGACATCTCTCCCGTTCTCACATCTTAAGAGAAGGTTGACTGGAGAGCTGTTATTAATAGTAAATTAAATAGTGCGGCTATTCGGAATAATAAAGGGCTCTTCTGCTCCGAGTTTCCACAGTCCTCTCTCCAGGGAAACACTTGTGATGGCCTGAGACGTGGCCTCCGTGATTGGCATTTGTAGGGCGAAGCCGGGTTGGAACTGTAGCTCAGAACTGTCCTGAGTTTGACCCACAGTACCACGTAAACCAGGACAGTGAGTCCTGTCAATCATGCCCGTAATCGCAGCATCTGGAATGTGGAGGCAGGAGGATCAGAAGTTCAAGGCCATCCTCAGCTATACGGCAAGTTTGAGGGCAGCCTGGGCCACACAAGACCCTTTATTTAAAAAAAAAGATGAAGTTGATGTTCCCCTCTACCCAGTCCTAGACTGCCAAGAATTCCCAAGAATGTCTCCAGGGACCCATGTTACCATTAGAAGGCTCACGTGCTTGACACTTGCTATGATCCCATCACACAGCCTGATCTTGGTACATCCAAGGGTGCGAACCTCATCAGTGAGGTACCTAGCCACAGGGACCCTCATACTCACTCACTGTGTGACCTTGGGAAAACTATGGGGCTGCTCTAGTTCCTCATCTCTGAGACAGAATAATGATCGTATCTCCCCTGTGAGTTTGTCAAAAGAGTTGAAATTAATATGTACCGAATGTTATTGATCATATAAAGTTATTATAATGCAAAGGACATGTAACTGTGACAGACACTCGTGGGGCACAAGGTAAAGGTTTGTTAGACAAATTAGCCATGGCTAACATGTACAGAAGAAGAAACCAAAGACCCAAGGTCTTATGGAGCCAGAGGTTTGAGTCCAATGCTCTTACTCCCAGTGGATCCTCTCTCTGACTTAGGGCCTCACAGATGTAGGAAAGAACACAGCAACTTCAGCTCCTGCCTCTCTCTCTAGGCCTCAGTTTCTTCAGTGGCAAAGGAGGATGTGTGAGAAAGTCAGCTTCCCATGACCTATATTACAGAACAATAACTAAAGTTAACGGAGCTCCTACTGCCAGGCCCTGTAGTAGGTGCTTTACTGTCACCCAGCCACTTCGTGAAACCCTCACAACCTCAGAGGTGGACACCCTGTTCTATAGACGAAGAGACAAGTTCAGGGAGGTGGAAGAAAAGACAAAACTCCTGCCCAACGTCACATAATGAGGGGTGGAGCTAGAATTGTAACTAAGGTCTAAGTCCATGACCAAAGCTGGTGCCCTTGATGCCATCAAACTTGAGGGTGGGGTCAACAAAGAAGAGGGAGCTGGCCTGAGCTGTGCCTGCCCGCTCCAGGTTTAGCCACCAAACAGTCCCCCACTGGATATCAGCTTGTCCCAAGAACTGGACATGCTCCCGCTAGCTGCTGAGTGATGGCAAAGACAGAAAAGTCATTGTCCAGGTGAGAAGACCTTGGAAAGAAAGTGGCAGGCCATTAGCCTGAGGCTGGATGGAGATGAAGTAAGAAAACAGAGTGGACCAGACACCAGTCTCTAGAATGTACTGCAAACCTAAAAATTCAGACACAGCCATTATACCCCCTCCTGCTCCTCCCCACATGATCTAGAATCATCTGGTTCCTCCTGGGCCCACTTGCCCCCCTCCTGCATCTCCAATGGCAGCAGCTTTGGGGGAACAGTCTCCCCTGGGGCCTGATGCTGTGCTCAGTCGCTGTTTATGAGGAGGAAACAAGGCCGGCTGCGTTTTCTAAAGAGGCTCTAGGGAGCTGCAGCTGCGTGCCAGGACTTCAGGCCTCCCAGGATCCTCTGCTGCTGGAGCCAAGACAGAGAGTGGCCAGTCACTGCCCTGTGTATGGGAGGCGAGCCGGATGTGAACACGACTGGAAACAGTGTGTTCCACTTGGGGCTGGTTGAGCATTTGTCCTGGAGATGGTTCTGAGCTCAGCGACAGAACTGAAGGATTAGGATAATCCTCAGCTCCCTGGGGTTCCTGAAATACAGGGCCCACCCTACCCAGGGAAGCACCAAAGAGGCCTGTGGCACAGGAACTTCAATCCTCTAGGTTGTCCCCTCCTTGCAGTGACAGGAAGGTGGGAGGGAAGGTATTCCAGCAGGGAAGCTTCTCCATAAGAGGGTCAGAGCCTCGGGAGGAGGCTCAGATTTGCCACCTGCCAGGAGTTCTGAACACTTGGGGGGTAGACGCTGAGATGAGTGAAGAGGCTGTCTGTAAAGGGCCTCGGTAGTGACCAAGAGCGTGGGTCTTCTGTTCAAGGCAGCAAAGAGCCTCTGAAGGAAGTTGCCTGGCCTGGTGAGACTTTAGAAAGATCACTCTGGGACTAACTCTCCCAACCCTGCCCCCGAGCATCGCAATGTGCTTTTCTGAGATTCCACTCTGGGACCAAGGGACAGTGCAGCCTCAGGGACTCAAGCATAGTACAGATCCCACCTCCCTGCCCTGACCCTGGGTCGATGGCTCTCCTCTCCATTGCACAGACATTGTGTCAGAAATGATGAGAAAGACATATCAGAAAACAGAGCCATGTAATTAGTCACATCAATTATCAGAAAGGGAAAGATTATGTCATCATCTTAACAGATACCAGAAATGAATTTAATAGAACTGGCCATCCACTCAGCTAAAACTTGGTAACTACAAATAAAAATTTCCTTGACACAATAAAAAAAAATACAACTGCAGCCAACATCAGCATCATTCTTAGTAATAAAACACTATGGGGGGGGCTCATATTTAAGTCACAGTGGGACAAGGAAGCCTGCTATTACCATAATTATGTTACATTGTTCTGGAAGTTTAAGCCAATACATTATTGCATTAAAAGAGAAAAAGAAGCGTAACATTTGAAAAGGAAGAGAAATTGCTATCATTATTTGTACATGATAGGATTGTTTATTCAGAAAACTCAAGAGAATCAACTGAAAACCTAATAACAGAGTAGGGAAGAGGTCAGGAAGATGGCCGGTGTCAAAATAATACACCAGCAAAACCCAGTTGGAAAACGTTAAGAAACGAGAAAAAAAAAGTTCCAGAATGAATAGAGATCTGACTAAAGGGGCATTCAAGGCTCGAGAATAAACCCTCGGGGAGGGGTACGGCTCGGTGTGGGGGGGTATGGCTCAGTGGTGAAGGATGGGGTACGGGTCAGTGGTGGGGGCTGGGGTACGGGTC
>PVIU01001735.1:0-147379 GCA_004026605.1 Ondatra zibethicus
CCTTCCTAGGCCAGGAGGGATGGGGGTGGGCCTTGGACTTCCAACAGGGCAGGGCACCATGCCCTCTTTCAAGGAAGAAGGGGGAGGGAGGAGGGGTGGGGGGTAGTGGGAGGGGACCGGGAGAAGGGGAAGAAAGGAAAAAAAATTATTTCTTTAATTATGTTCTTGAATGGAAAAAATAAAACAAAACAATGTATGGGAAAAAAAAACACACTTGCAAGTGGACCACCTCTCAAGGTCACTTCGAGAAAGCTCACATTGATTTTCACACTACCTGCTGCTGGGCCTCCTTTTCTTTGCTGCTTTTTTACTCTGCTCCCTGTGATGGTTGCAATGTGTATTTGTTCTTCCACATAGTCACCAAAGGCCTTATCTAAAGTACTCCATTTTCAGTTGATAGAGGTATTCCCTTAGCTGGATACTTTGGGGTTATCGTGATGACCCTCAGATAATAGTGCCTTTTGATCTTCTTTTAGTATTCCATAGTTAGGAACTGTGGCTGTAGTCTCTGACTCTTCTGAGCGGTGGACTAAGGCATTTGGTCACATCCTTAATGGGAGTGGAGTGCTGGTGCCCTGGGGCTTCTGTAGTAGACAATGCAAAAGCATTTCCAAGAGATTTTGTTCCCATATGTATCAAAAATAAACATTTAAAATGTTTCTGTAATTTTAAGTCCATTACACTATTTATGCTTGAGGAGTTTTCGTGTTCATAATAACACTGGATCTAATCAAATCCAGGGTTTTTCAGAGCAGTGTAATTATTTCTGTAGCTACTATAGAGTGAGTTAGCTGCATACTTACACCTCATTTCTCTCCCTTCTTAGAAAAGTAACCATTTTACCACCCATTGGAGTCTATCATTTCTAAGATTTTTATTTGCCTTTTGATGCCAGGCTACTGGCTGAGATGTGTGTTTGAAAGAGTGATGTTCATGTTTTGAAGCCAGGAGGACAGCAGGTGACAACAGACTGATTGTGGAGTTTGGCCAGGAGGCAGAGTTGGTCAAGGGCAAAGGCACATGGAATCATGTTCCTGGGAGGAAAGAAAAGCAAACAGATGATTATGTCTGTGCCTAACACATTTTCCATTTAGCTTTTTTAGCTTTTCATGGAAATTTAAAGTCAGTTAAAGTTCCATCCCCCCCCCCCCCATGATGCCTAGCCCAGGATTAAGAAGTAGTGTAAAATGTGGCAGTAGGAGCCAATGTAATACCTGGAGCAGCCATTGCTGTTGCTGTGATCAGGTCCCTGAGGGAAACATCTTAGTGGGTGGAGGTGACTTTAGCTCACAGTTCCATAATGGAAAAGGCAAGATGGCGGAACAGGAGTGTAAGTACTGTGGCACTCTTGACAGTAGAATGGCTCCTATCTGTGACCACTGAGTAAGGCTGAACTTCCAACAACTATCCAAGAAGAATCCTCTATCCCCGTGGAACTGTGCAGGCCAGCTAAGTCCCATGAATGAAAGTTTCTACAACTATCCAAACACCAGCTGAGGATCAAGTGTTGTCTCCTGATCCTTTGAGGGCTAGTTCACATTCAAACCAGAACACAATTTGAAGTTAGCCCACTGAGGTTCCTCTGTTCTCTGCCCTGCCTTTAATGTGTTTATACACTTCTTGAGTTTTTCTTTCTGTACCTATTTTTCCTCCTACCTGCCCTTTCTCTGCCTCCTCTCATTTTAATTGTTCTCTTTCTTCTAGCCTTTCATCTTTTCCTCCATCCCACCTTCCCATTCTTCTTCTCTGGTATGTATACAGTGCAGGCAAACTTCTCTCACAGGAGTTCCTAGTCCAGTGGTGGGGGGCAGATAATAGAAAGTAACATATTCTGCCCAAATTCTGAGTGTGGAGGAAACCTCATGGAGCAGAAATCAGTTTATGAATATAATCCTGCTGTTTAATGTCTAGGAAAAAAACTGCTGGTGTTATCTGCAATCACGCCATATCCCACTATGGATTATGTGATAATATATTATTCATTTTAATATTAAAAATTACCACAAACAAATAAATGCAGGAGAAACCAGAAGTTGCCTACTGTAGGTACCTTAATATGAAATCTTTGCTTCCTGCCTTCTATTCAAGATCAAATCTGTAGTCAGAAAGGCAATGGGAGCTCTGATTACCAGGAGCACAGGAACTCTGTGCTCGGCAGGACTGCTTACTCCATTGACAAACAGAAAGTTGTGTTTTTGTGGGGAGTAGGAGGCAGGTAATTTCAAGAACAATGGAAGAGACAGTGAGAGTAATGTCAGAATCAGTCTCTACAGAGACAGTGGGAAGTGTGAGGATCACCTCCCACTCACAGGGCTATTGTAGAAAGCCTCTGAGGGCTGACAGGATTGTGCACAATCCTTTCCATGGGTATTTGAATCCCACAGTCCAAGGCTTTGGGGTGGGGATAATAGCTCTGTCTGACTGAACAATGCCCCAGGCTCTCACTGTGTCAATTGATGAAGTGATAGGGAGGATAATTGCAGCTGTTAAGGGCTTTGAGTGCTCCCCACACTAGATCTTTCAGTTCATCCATTTACTCATCACAGTGACTCTCTGAATTAGGTCCTAATAGTGTCTTCCACGGACATGGATGAGGAAGAAAAATAAAGTGGTATCCTTGAAACTGAAGAGAACTGAAACCATTAGCTATGTTAAGTGCTGTTGATCTAATAATAAGAAAATGTGAAGTAATATTGATTTTGTGGTGCATGGCCATTTCAATGACTTTTATATCGTTTGTAGTTTTATGATCAATGCAGCTCTGTGAGATAAGCTAAATCAGGTGTATTTATTTGTCTCCTTAACGATAAAAACATGCTGAAGAACTCATGGGTGATAAGTGCTAAAACGGAGCCAATTTCCTGATTGTGTATTCTGTTGACGCCAGTCCAATCTCTCTATAACTTAAGCCTGCATAGACATATCTGGTTTAGGCAATTCTCCAGTCCAGTAGGGTAAAACAGAACAGTTTTGGAAGTTGGGGACGTAAATTTCTGTCTTACACATTGTACAGTCTTCACTGGAGTTGCTAAATAAATGAGATGTCAGTACATTGAACAGCAAGCATCACTGCTGCTGGCTTTTGATTGGCTCCATCTGTTGCTAGGAGGAGTTGTGGGCTCTCAGCAGCTGCCAGTCAGGCAGGCATTTCTGAGTGGAGCTGAACCCAGGTTGACAATACTAGAAAAGGAATGTGTCCTCACCTCGCAAGGATATCCTTCAAGCCGATGTTTTCATTTATTAATTTTTTATTTTTTATTACCTGGGCTGAGAGAACTTCTGATGTTGATGCATTTTATTGCTTTTTTTTTTTTAAATGAAGCCCATGTTTGTCTTTTTTCCTTCTCCTTTTCCTTTTACTGACAGAGCAGTCGCTCACCTTACAAAAGAATAAGTAATTTCCAATTAACATCTGAAATGCAGAATTTGGTTTCTTCTCTAGTAGGAAAGTAATTATTAGGTTAAAAGAAATAAAGGCTATTTAAAAAAGAGAGAGAGAAAGAATGCTGGGTGCGCATCATTTTCCTGGCGATTACAAAAGAGATTTTCTAATGTCCTAAGGGATTAGGACTGCGATAGAAGAGTGAGAATAGTTCCGCCTGGGTGGCTTCCCGTGTTTAAAATCCTGTTTGTCTGCAGTACGACTGAAATAGATGCCGAGGAAGGCAAAGCATTATGCTCATTCTCTCCTTTCTTGCCTTTCCATAACATGCTGTCTGCCTGGAAGATTTTCACCCGGTTGGCTTAACTCATCGTTACTTATTCAAGTCGGGTTGATGCACAAGACTTCTGGCAATTTCCCCCCCTATGTGTTCCTAGCACCAGCACTCATGCATCGATTCTGAAACTATGACTCGTAGACCACCATGGGAGCTGCTGTTTTTTATGGCCATTAACATTGCTAAGTTGTTGAATGCCCAAGATCCAAGATCATACTTTATGCAAGTTTGCATTCCTAGTCCTTAGAACTGCACCTGGTTCTTAGTGGACACCACTTCTTAATGCCCCGAATACCAGCCCTAAACTGTTCAGTGCGTGAACAAGGGCATTACTGTAATGTATTTCTCTATATCTCTGAACATCTCATTCCAGATCTGGGTGCCTCAAAGACCAGGCTTAAAAGTCAAAACCGAATGACTAAATCACCACAAGGAAGCAGAGAACTTATCTCTGGCTGCTGGAAGATGCTAACTGCCTCTGATCACATCCAGACATGGGGGTATTCGAGCAGCTTCTAATCATGGAGTGGGATCCATGTCACATGGTCTTTAATGTGGAAGGGAGGCTCACAAGCTCTTTGACAGACTTGAAAAGAAGGCTTCCAGAAGGGGCTTGAGATGCCTGAAGGCACCTAGAGGGCAGGGGACTGAACTCTACTTGACCCCTATTGGTCAGTCTCTTAGATTTCTTCACAGCCTCCCACTTAAGGTTTTCTGCCAAGTTAGCATTGTGCTCAATTCTGTGTTCTCCATAAAGCTTTCATAGCTATGCATTTTGATGCCCAGTAAATACTGAAATTAAATTGGGGTTCCCTTCCTCTTTCTACGCTATTCTTTTCCTTACAAAGAGTGTAAGAGAACAAATGTCTCCTCTGGACACTCAGGTGAAACCGGTCAAAGAAGAGGCTGCTGATCCTCCAGTCAAGGAATTAGGACATGAAGGTTTGTCAGCCACGTCCCCTCCTGTCTTTTCCCGTAGCGTCCCCTGTCCTCTAGTCCCTTACCCTCCTCTCAAGCTGAAGAATCCACCGCTTTCTTCTGCGCATTGCGAAGTCTAACAATTCTCAACACTAAGCAGATCCGCCTATTTTCTAGACTCCTGAACCCCAGCCGAGCTGTTTGGAAATGGAAGCAGATGGGGGCAGTGTGCACTTGCTGACCACCACATGAACTTCCTATTGTTTTTCCCTCCTCTCTTTCCTTTAATCGTTTTCTACATTATTGACAATTTCATACTCGTCTATGATGAAATATAGTCATATTCTTCCTCCAGCTTTTTCCATATCCCCCCCCAACTTTTTCCATATCCCCCTCAACACATCACCCCTCCAACTTCAACTATCCTCTCTCTCTCTCTCTCTCTCTCTCTCTCTCTCTGGTAACCTACTGAATACAGGTAGTGCTTACTATACATGGACAGGTGCATGGCAATCTAATGGGTCATAACAATCCTACCAGTGGCCATACACTCAAAAAAGAGTAATCCTCTCTTCCCTAGACACTTTCAATCATCCACAGCTCCTAAGAAAGGGGTGGGACCTGGAGCTCATCTATCCATCTAGGCCAGAAATTTGGCTGACTTGGCTGTGCGGGTACCCCAGCTGCTGTGAGTTCATGAATGCCCAGAAAACATTTCATAACACTCCTACCTATCCACTGGCTCTTACATTCTTTCCTCCTCCTTTTGCACAATGTTTCATGTGTTTTGGTTGTGAAGGGGTTGACATAGATATCCCATTTAGGACTGAGCACTCAGTCCCTTACTCTCAACATTTTGAGCAGTTATGAGTCTCCTTATTAACTCCTATCCACTGCAAAAGGAAGCTTCTCTGACAAAGGCTGAGGGTCGTCCAAGTCCATGGGTATAAACATAAAAGCTTCGAAGGCAGTTTGACAGCATGTCCATTTAGCAAAATAACAGTAGATTTTTATCTAGTGCTTAGGTTCCAGCCTTGGGTCTTTGACCTCCAAGCTGTGGGTTTCTGACTAGGCCCACAATACTAGACGTGGAATTCCATCCTGTGGGGCAGGTCTGGGATCCAGGCATAAAGCAGTTGTTATACCATAACAGTCGTGCCACTATTGCATGAGTGAACATATTTTACTTGGCAGGCGAGTACTGCAGCATACAGGGTGCAGTTCTTAGTGTGACCATTGATGCATTTTCTCCCCTATCAGATTGTATAGCGTCTTCCAGCTCTTCAAAAGCTGGAAACCAGGAAGGAAGTTTCCTGGTTCATTTGAGACTGGATTCTCTATGTCTTGTAACCAAACTGTGAGTGCTTCTCCTTTTAAGGCTTGATCTCTCTCTCTCTCTCTCTCTCTCTCTCTCTCTCTCTCTCTCTCAATACCTGTGTTTTTAATTTTAAGTAAAATATAATTACATAATTTTCCTCCTCTACTTTTCTTCTTTCAGCTAGTTCTCCTTGACCTTTCTTGGCAATCTCTTTATCCTTCCTGATTACCTGTTGACCTCACTCTCCTTTTCTATGCTTATTTTTACAGTCTCTTTTTATCTGATTACTTGTTGTCTTACACACACACACACACACACACACACACACACACAGAGACATAAATACCACCTGCTAGATCTGTTTAGCGTTGCTTATGTGTACATTATTTCAGCGCTGATCGCTTAGTATTATATACACTTAGGGTACTCATTCCTGGGGAAGACTAATTCTCACTCTCCCAGGATTCCTGAGTTGCCTAACATCTTTTTTCTAGGGGTGGGGAGGGTGAGGACCCTCCAACATTAGCGAATTTGTTGGTATCCTCATTGCTTGGGTCTTGCTGACGCAGCCTGGCTCCTCTTCAAAGTTGGAGTTTCAGCTCCCTAGTACCAATCTTTATGTGGGTTCATCACCACTTTATTCTTTTCCTCCACAGTATTTATCACAATTTTCTGGCCTTGTGTTCTTTGATTAATGTGTTTTCCAAAGTTATAGGTGATCTGGAAGGTTTGATGTCCTTGGACATTCACTACCTTGGATATGATTCCTGACATTTCACTTCCTAGGTTAATGTAATAAGCACCAGTAAGTAGTAACTATTGTCCATTTTTACCAACTGAATACTTCATGGGATCCTTTTTATTCAAGCCTGAGTTGCAAGATGAAGGAAATATTAGGACCTACAGGGATTGTCCTGGAAGGATTTAACTCTAGGCCTAGTGACTCTCACCCTCACTTCACAAAGCCACTACTATTGTCTGTTTCCTCTAAGTGAAATATTTCAGTCTGTATTTCTTTGGGCTTTGAGGAATCTTGCTTATCTTCCGCTCGGGTTGTTATGTCTCTTTTGGGCCCAGTGCACTTGGTATGCTCCAATATTAACCAATTTCAGGACCACTTTCAGGCTTTCATGCCATTTACAGACCATGATCACCTTACCAGTCTGGTGATGTCTATTATTCTCTCTTTTTTAAAATTAATGATGTTTAGAATACAAAACAGATACACATACAAAGGAGATTATAACTGTTTATAGTGAAAATTACACTACAATTTATGCATTGGACTATTCTCATGACTGCCTTTAAGAAAGACCTGGGTTGACCAAAACTGGCTGCTTCTACCTCTCTTTCAGGGCCTAGCTTCAGACAATTGAAAGACAGTAAACTGGTCATTTGTGACTGCAACATTGTGAAAACTGACTCGGTTACCTTTGTTTAAACAAAAGCTTTAAGATCCTTTATAAACAATTTCCTTGGTACACTTTAAAACAGCATCAGGGAAAAAAAATCCAGAGGTCTATTCCATCTAATATGCAAATCTGCTTTAAGGTCACTTACACCGGACTTTACTAGCATTAAAATGGATCATAATAATCCGACAATTAACTGATGGCCAGTGCTGGGAGGAAGATTATTTTGGGACAGACAATGTGAGATCTTCCAACCAGGACACTTAGTCTTCGGGTGCCACTGGGTACAGTCCATTTCCTGAGCCATCACTAGGGTACCAGAGGAACTTGCTGTGTTCCCTGAAGCTTTGCTGAAGTTCCTACTGGGTTTTGTAGGAGAGGAACAAACACCATAGAGAAAAAAGAGGCCCCATGGGACGGGTGGAGCAGTGAGCACATAGTGGAAAAAGAAATCATAAACGACTGAGTTAGTTTTGTGATTCCAGTACTGAGATTAAGTCCTTTCAATGAAGAGTCCCCAGTGGGATCTGCTGGCCTTAGCGCTAGAAGGTATGAGCTCACTGGCTGGCTTAGGCTTGGTGCCATGTAGGTTGCGTTGAGGGCCCTCTTAAAAGCGTCATCAGATTCCCCACTCCTTTCTCATAAAGCCTGGCATCATCCTCACTCTCTGGAAATTTTGCCCTCACCAGGCAATGTTAAATTTCAGCAGGATTCATTGATCGTTTTTCTTGGGTCATGTCTATTAAGAGATCCTTTAGGAACCACATTCTACCCTATTCTCCTTCTTAATGTCTAGAAAAAAAGTTCAGGTAAGATTTTAATGGAGGAGTTTCTGGTGGTTATCTAGGGGACTGGGGATCTCAATCCCTGGGATGGACTAAGAATTGAATGTCAGGGAAAGACAGAAGACCAATATCCCTAAGGAATGGAATGGGAACTGAGGCTGTGAGTAGGCTAAACAGGGATTCTAGATTCTAAACAGGGTCCCTGGGTCTTCCTCTTTAACCAACTGGTCTTGTTCAGATACCCTGGCCCTTGTCTTCCTCCTTTTTCTCATCACAGTGTCTTCTGGGTACAAGATGCCACCCTACCAGAGAGCCCATTTTCACTTTTCCTGTCCACCTATGTCCCTTTAACTGTCGTTGAAGATGTGTATTTGAAGTGTTCCCAGAGAGTTATTATGTTTCTCTATAAGTATTTATGATGTAGTGTAGCTTGTGTTTCAGCTCTATGTCTAAGAGAAGCTTAAATTGTTCCACTCTGTGACTCCATTATTGGGAGAGGAAACAAGCTTGGGGATATTTTTAAAAAATATGGAAGAATAAGCTGCATCTGTAACCACTGCAGAAGCACACATTTACATGCAACCCATCTGTATGATAATCACAAGCACGTCTCATCCAGCATTTCAGCAAGGGAATGGAGTTTGAATTAGCGGGATGTAGTCAAAGTGATACAACTTCAGCTACAGAGATTAGTGCAAATTGGTGATAATCGAAGAGCTGTCCGATACTGTGGTTATCACTCAGTCTCCTGTATTTCCCCAGCTGGTCTCTCTGTCAGGATCATGTTCATCCAAAACCAAATGAAGCTTGCCTCTTGTGGGAAGTGTTCAGAATCCTCACTCAACCCAAACTACTTTTGTGCTTCCATCGCTCTAAGTATTTAATCACTTTCAATTCTTTTAAAACCTTTATTTATCTATTTTTGTGTAGGTTGCTATGTGACTGGTGCCCTCAAAGAGGGCGTCTGATCTGCTCAAACTGAAGTTCCAGGGGTTTAGTGGGTGTTGGGGATCAAATCCCTGTAAGAACAAACAGTGTTCTTAACTGCTGAACCATCTCTCTATCCTTACTTTCAATTCTTTATTTTTTATTTTTTTTTAAAAATTATGTGCATTGGTGTTTTGCCTGCATGTATATCTGTATGAGGGTGTCAGAAGCTCTGGAATTGGCGTTATAGACAGGTATGAACCGCCATGTAGGTGCTGGGAACTAAACCCGTGTCCTTGAAAAAGCAGCCAGTGCTCTTACTTTCTGAACCACCTCTTTAGACCCCACTTTCAGTTCTTATTGGCCTCTTTCTAGTTCACTATGCAAGACACAGATACATTACTTCCTTTCTTCTTCCTGTAAATAAATCGGTAAATATAATTTAGCAAATAATGATGGGTTGGATAATGAAGGGGTGAATTAAGCTAGGAGAGTTTTAGTTCTTTACTGATGATCTTAGGTGTGGTGACTGGCTGCGGCATGCCATCCTCTGTGTTCAGTGACGCGGTGAACTTGTGCCCTCATGGTCTAATGTAACGGTTTTATTCTTCCATGCTTTTATGCTAAAGAATGGATTCACAGAAAGGGTAGGATTCTACCATTCTTTAGAATGCATGGAAAGATCTGTTGTTCTTAAATATCCAGCACTCTTTGACTTAGAGGTGAGCTTTCAGTGTATGCTCAGTACAAACAATGAGAGTGATTCCCTATCAGTTTCCAAAGACCAGACAGTGAGCCACATCAAAGCAAAGTTGCTTACTTGAGCAATGCTAATGATTCTATTTCTGTCTTCTCAAAACACTAAGCTTTTCTCTTTTTTTGGCCTTATCCAATCCATGTGTTGCTTGTAGTTCATAATTTTTACTTCATTACTCATTTTCCCCACAAGTGAGTATTCCAAGAGTGAGTTATTATAAAGCATTTGGCAAATGAAAGACATATGTAGGCTCTAAGTGGTACTGTTACGCTGTGGGTTATGTCAGTGATACATATGGACAAAGATGCCATTTGCTAATGCCTACTTTGATGTATTAACTCCCTGGTGTAGCAAAGTACCTCAAGGAATCACTCTATAGTCTTTTCTTTAAATATGTGAATTGGTAATTAAAAACAATTATATTGCAGTATGCCTTGCATGGCCAATCAAGCAATTGGCATTGAGTGGCACAGAGTATGATCCTTGAATTCCAATTACTACAGAGTATGCGTTTCTCTCATCAAAGGATTGTATCTGCACCAGTGTAGCAATCTAACCGTGGCCACTCCCTTTTAAAATTTTGCTTTATAGCATATGTTCAGGCAAGTGGATGAATGAACCCCCCTTGTGGGCTGTGAATCAGATTGTGGGAGAATTCTAGCCAAATAGCCTTTTTGATTTAAAACAGCAGCAACAACAACAAAACAGCAAAAGAAAACTAAAGCACTCATACCGGTTCTTTGAGTTGAGTAATTTTTCTCAATAGTATGTATGCCCTGAATATAAGAAATGTTCCATAAAACACAGTAAAAGATAGCAGGATCTTTGCTGTGCCACCCTAAAAGTCTGAGTAATAAAGCCTATACAAAGCCATTTCAAAGCAATCAGGTTATCTAATTTAGGAGCATTCTGCCGACCACTTGAATTTGATGCCTTGTGTAAATGTGTCATCAATCCTGGATTCTCTGGGTGTTCAGGAAGGATAACATCAGTGAAAATGAGGTAAGAGGATTAGACTACACAAATTCAATATTTCCTCCTATTTTCTTTTGAAATATGATGTGTAGACTATAAAGTTCTTTGGTTTTGAAATTTCAAAACATCAATTTCTCATGACATTTTCAAAGGAATTATGAAGGCTTGATACAAAAATTATACATTACATATATACACTGTTTATGAAAGGCAATCATTTTCATTTGTTATTAAGACTTTAAAAGGTTCTTTAAAAAACTGAAGAATCAATGAAACTTTACTTAAAAGATAAATATCCATGTCATGTTTTGAGACTTCCTGTTTCTTACTAAATTATGTCAAGTTTTGAAGCTTTCATTTAAAAGCAAAATGAAATAGCACTAGTGTAATGTTTTAAAATCAGAATTATGCTAAAATAGCTGTCAAACATGGGAGTGTTTGTGATAAAAATAATCCCTTCCCAAATTTGACTTTGACAAGAGTTTTAAGGAAAAAGTTCCTTGATTTCATGGGGTTGTTTCTCAAAGAGCAAATCCAGATTTACCTTTAAAAACAACCATTGTAGGTTGACATAGTTTTGCTGTGCTTTGCTTTGGAAATCAATACTGCATTGATTCAATACTGCATTGAATCAATACTGTCCCTGCTGTGATTATATCCTGCTCCTTTTAACTGGACAGAAACTTGGAAGAGGAATGTAGGTGTTAATCTACTGTCTTCACTCTTGAATACTCTGTGTTTGGAATGTAAAGCTTAACTCTAATCTTGAAGTTTTGCATCTGTTGACTGGCAATGCAGGAGAATTGGCATCTGCTCTTAGTCCTGCTATAGCATGGTCATCACAGTTGGGTGAAGCCTGAGGAGATGCCCGCTCTGCAGTGGGTTCTGGAGGTTTCTGATGATCTACTAGTAAAAATGTTGCCAGAATTTCCACTTTAGAGTGGGTAGATATGTGAACTTGGAAGGAAGAAATCCAATTCTATTCCATTCCTGTGCCTTGTCCTATGCAAAAGTGCACAGAGCATTGCCAGAGGGATCCAAGACATCAACCAGCTCAGTGGCAAAGGTCTGTCTTGATAAACTGGAGTAAGGAGGGGTGAAAAAGTGCAAGGGGCTGAGGCATAGCTCTGTTCTTTCTTCAGTAGCATTCTCAGCCTTAAGCTTCAGCATTTCACGCCATATGATACAATGTACCTGTATTTTTGTAGCCCTCCCCCAACACTGTAAGACATTTTACCTGTTAATGTCAGTTTGTACTATTTAAAGATGGGACATAATGACCAATATTTTGGTAATCTCTGTCCCAAGGCACCAAATATCTTGATTATTTCCATATTCTCTGTGTCTGAGGAAGGCATCTTACTGGTAAATCGCATGTCTTTTGAAAGAAATGTTTTACATGTTGTAGTATGAGGAGCAGGCCTGCTTTTTGTCCTGGCTGCCTGGCTGCCCGGCTAGCTTAACCCCCGAAATAACCAGACAGAAATTGTATTAATTAAATTACTGCTTGGCCCATAAGCTCTAGCCTCTTATTGGCTAACTCTCACATCTTGATTCAACCCATTTCTAATAATCTGTGTTGTCATCACGAGGTCGTGGCTTACTGGGAAATATTCAGCATGTCTGACCTGGCAGCTTCATGGCGGCTCTCTCTGCCTGCCTTCTTTCTCCCAGCATTCAGTTCTCTTTTCCCCGCCTATCTAAGTTCTGCCCTATCAAAAGGCCAAGGCAGTTTCTTTATTTAACCAATGAAAGCAACACAAATATAGATGGACCTCCTATACCATTTCCGCTTTTTCTGTTTAAACAAAAAAGAAAGACTTTCACTTTAACATAGTAAAATTACATATAACAAAACAGTTATCAAGCAAGAATTACAGTTACAATATTTATATCTATTTTATCTTTTATCATAACTAAGGAAGACTAAACTATAACTATCTATTCTTCAACTCCATCAAAGACTCTAGAAGGATATCATATTACCTAAGTAAACACGAAGTGCATTGTAAGCAACTTCCAAAACTCTAGAATTGACAGAGAAATCTCGCTGCCTGGACAGTCACCCAAACTTCTTCTGTACCATTGGGGCATCCATCTTCAGCCTACCATCCCATAGTATCCAGCAGACTTTTTCATAAAGCAGGAAATTTTAAAGTCAGTTCAGTCACTTTCTTTTGTATACTGCAGAATGTCTTGCAGACTCTTTCATGAATCAGGAACCCCAAAGGATCATCTCACATTTAGGCAAGTTCAGCAGTCCTCTCTCTGAGGGTTCTTTGTGTCCAGTTTATGCAACAGTCCAGGCAATAACAGTTTCTTGCCCAAATGGCTAACCAACTCCATAAGGAGCCTCTTCGATGCCCACCTTCTTAAAGTAGCTGGTGCTGCCAGGAGCAGAAGTGTCTCATTGTCATGAAAAGCTCTAAGTTATTAAAACATTAAATGCCATATTCTGTAGTCTTTGAAAGATATGAAGAATGCCTATCTAAAATATATCTATGCACATCTAGAAAATCTAACTAAGATGACTATTAGCTTGACTATTATCGATGATTATCCATTAACAACCTATATTTCCTAATTATACATTACATTTTTAAATGAACTACACAATCACAATACCTTAATCAAGATCAGAAATACATATACATATAACAAAATTGACCTTAAATTTATATCAATAAAGCAAAATCCATACCAATGCAAATTATTCATATCTATTAGGTGATTTTCCATCGTCAATTTATAGATTGTCATCACATATCTTGTTTTTTGAGTTGTGAAACTTTTGTTCATTTACTTATTCACTCCAAAATAAAATACACTCAAAATACCAGGGAGAAAGAAAGCAAATCTAAAAGGTTCAAAGATATTACAATATCTTCTTATAGAATCTCTTAGACTCTAACCTGTAAGTAAAAAAATTACTTGGCTCCATTTCATGCTAACGTCCATAGTTATGTTAAATGATGTTTCTTTCATTGTCGAATGATATAGGATGCTGAGCATTAAAGGGAGAAATAAGAGTTTCTGAACCAGCCATATTCATTTGCTGAAAACCGAATCTGCTTGGTACTGGCATTAGAACTTAAGGTCACTGGTTTAGTGACTATGCCTGGAGGCCTCTCATGTGTAGGATGGGAACTCTTGTTAAAGAGACCTCAGAGACTTAGCTGTGCCTGCCCATCAGGTGAGAGATCCAGCTATGAATCAGAGTGAGCAGTCACCACACATGTCATCTTCATTGTGGCCGTCCAGGTCTCTGGGAATGTGAGAAGTAATTGTGTATATTAATAGACCATTTAGTGCCCTTTGTGAGAGCATTACTAACAGAGTGAAGGAGATGGAGGAGGAAAAAGAAAATCCTGAATAGAAAACAAAGTCAGGGGTGTGCAAACTACACACTCCAGTCCATTCCACAAAGAATAAGCAAAATCCCAAGTGGGCAGGCTCCCCACATCTCTGATTAATCATGAGTGACAATCTAGTGTGTTATATCCTTGAGATATACAGTTTTCCAAGCCTCTGGGTCCCTAAATTCTTCTTTTCCAAATCTCACAAAATTGACACATCTTTTTTAGACAGGACATTTCAAACTCATAAAAAATCAAAACACTTGAATAATTCCAAAATAAAATTGGCCTGGGGTGAGTTGAGATGGAAAGTTATACTGACTTTTATTTTAGAAAGTCTTATAAAAATTAGATTAGAGTTTATCAATGGAAATCCCTTGATATTAACACTTCATTTTCTCTTCTGTTAAAAACAGTACGAGTCATTTCTGAAAAATAATTTTATTTTCCAACAGAAAGTGATTTTCTTCTTCCACAGTTTGCTCTTCTATTTTCATTAAGACATCACAAGGGCCCAGGGTTAGGTTAAGTCATGGAAACAATGACTGACTTGAGTCACATGCCTCTCCTGAACTGCTTTCATCTGTATGGGAAAGGTATTTAAATGAAAATCATTTTTCATAAAGTCAGTCGACTATGACAAACAATGTTGCTATGAACATAGTTGAGCATATGTCCTTGAGGTACAATTGAGCATCCTTTGGATATATACCCAAAAGTGGTATTCCTGGGTCTTGAGGAAGGTTATTTTCTAAGAAATTGCCATATAGATAGCCATAGGGGCTGTACCAGCTTGCACTCCCACCAGCAATGCAGGAGTGTTCCCTTTACCCCACAATGTCTCCAGTACACATGGATCTAAGCTACATGGGAAGTAGTAAAAGACAAGATCTCCTGAGTAAATTGGGAGCATTGGGACCATGAGAGAGGGTTGAAGGGGAGGAGAAATGCAGGGAAGGGAACATAGAAAAATGTAGAGCTCAATAAAAGATAAATAAATAAAGTCAGTTGAAAAGATTTCCAAAATTCTCAATGAAAGAAGAGATAGGTCACTGCACGCAAGTACTAAAATGCCTGTTAAATTTTGACACATTGTGTGTGATATCAAGTTAATAGCTACCTGTCAACTGACAATAAAAAGTTATTGACATCTATACACATATGCACATATAAATAAGATGTGTGTTTTTGATTAAATAGTGAATTGTTCAGAGAAAAGATTGATTTTTATAAACCAGAAAATTATATAGACTTTTAGCATAATTTTCCTAAATCTATTTCAGTATTGTAGATCTGAAAGTAAATATATGCATAATTGAGTTCATCATGAATTTTCTCAAATATCCACTCTTATTTAATTTTAAGTGAAAATAATGTCAAGAGACCTAACATTCCAGTTAGGTAGGTCAATCACCTGGCTTAGGTACCACCCCTCAGAAAGGTAGGACCACCCCTCAATAAAGTGGATCCTTGATAAATGGTAGGAAGAATAATTATCTCTTGAATGAGATAGCATTCTTTTCCATCTCAGAATTCCAGCCCCTAGCACAGTAACCAACACAGCCATATCCATGCAGTGTTGGTTTCTGCTGTATCAAGTTTCCCTTCCTAGGATGTGGTTGACCTCCTTGCCTGCTTAGCTTGAATGGAATGCCCTTTTCCCTTTTTCTTGCTCCACCTGACAGCTGCTGTGGGTGCACGTATGAGACTTTTTTCTCTTTAACACTAATATACTGACCCTAGGACCTTATAAAGAAAAGAAGAGACAAACAAATGCCAAGGGAGAGGAGCAACCTAGAGGGCTCCATTTTTATTTATTAAGGCAAGGAATTAATGCTGAAAGTAAATTTAAAAGCATTTATTTATCCATATCCATATCCTTGTGGTCTAAAGTAAATTACTGTCATTATTATTTTAATTTTTACAGAATTAGAACGAAAGGATCATGATTGATGGAAAATATTGTTTTCTGTCTCACAGCATGATGCCAGGAGGATGTGTGAATACTGACAAATAAAATTGATACTTCGCCCAACCGAATGTGAAAACAAGCTCTGGGGTTTGACCAAAGTCAGTTGGGTGGATCTTGGTGAAGCCCTTGTATAGCCACGCCCATCATGCTAAGGACACTTTTTGTTCTGGGTGTGACACTGATGGACTTTAAACTTAGCTAGGGGCTGGCTGGCCTCCTGTTTGAATTTTAACACTGTCATATTTTCATGTTTGCTTCATAATCTGACTAGAAATAATTTTCTGTTTCCTTTGAGGCAGCATTTGAGTTGGGTTAGACACATGGTTTCAGTGCTCAATTTGATACAAATATTGCCAACAGTAGCATACTTTGCTTTTATCAGGACTTTGGGGAAACACTTTCTATTTCTTCTAATTAAGATTCACAATCTGTTGTGCCAGGAGCTTATTGTCAAAGGTCAAATATTTTAGTATTTTGCCATAAATCTTGGGAAAATGAATTTCTATGGATAATTTACTCTCAAATGCTCTTTTCCTTTACTTAATTCTATAAATTTCTTGTATTTATGTCTATTATATGCTTTTTGATTTGTCTTTGTAAGCCTCTATTTTACAAGTTGTTTATTTGAGGAAAAAGGTAAGTTTTTCAAGAAATACCCTGAAATATTCTTTTGGCTATAGTTTAATTTAAAAAATCACACCCAATTCTCAATTTATTATCTATAGGAAAATTAATGCATTAAAATTTTTCATTGTATATATGATATTTTTTACTGAAAATCATTTTTAGTTAATAGAATTAAATTACCAAATAACTAACAGACTCTTATGAAGGAACATGATAATGTAATGGTATTCAACAAACAGGATCTAATTGCAGGCTATTCAGCATGCAGATGTATATATGTACATGTACAAAAGTGTAGGTATGTGTCTGTATGCATATGCATTATATACTTGTACATATGTACATTTACTTGTTATTGTGGGTCTAATATGTGTGTGAGTTTATGCATTTTAATAAATGTACTGTACCAATCTGTCTTTGTGAATAGCCAGGGTTGTTTCTCAGCTGTCTCAGAAGGAGATGAGTTTCCTGGTGTGCTGTAGGTTGGGGGTCCAGATCCAGGCCCTGCTTCTCACTGTCAGTCCAGATCCATTCTCTGGAGGTTGATTTTAATGTAATTCTAACACTTGCACCACCTCACTGAGTTACAGTGAACATAAACTAAGATTTAATCCTCCTGAGAAGTGAGTGGTGACATGATTATTGACTGAACAAGTGCACAAATGATAGACTATATTTGAAAATGTGAGATTCTTACAATTTTTGGAACATGCTCAAAACCAAGGAAGGAAGCCACAAAAACGCCCATTTTGGCAAAGACACTGGCACATTATCAATAAATATTCTTTTCAAGAACTTCCATAAAGTACCCCATGATTAATACAGTAGTGACTGATTCTAGTGTATTAGTCTTGTGATCTGGCTCTAGGCATTATCCAACAGGGAGCAGTGATTTTTGCATGTCTGCCATCTACATATTAAATCATACATGTCTCTTCTGCATATGAGCCATCAGCTATAAGGCTGTCTAGCCCTTGAGTCCTTATTTGTATCATGAATTAGAAAATCCTAATGTAATTCTTTGAAGAAATCAGGACACATTGTTGGTCAGCTATGTACAACTTTAATGAGGGTGTGATTTCTGTATTAAAAAATGAGAGATAATGGTATACGATAGTATGTAAATCATTCACTTAAAATTGACATTTGTAAATCAATGAGATATTTTATCAAATGAGAAATGGCATTCTAATAATTATAGTTGCCAATTATTGAGTCCTTGATATTTGCCAAGCAATATGTTAAGTGTTTTCCATCTTGGTAAATAATGTTAATTCTATTAGTATTAACAGAGGAGAAACGGAATTGTCAAGAAGTTCGTTTAGGAGTGCAGCTAATTAGTGCTCAGATCTGAGCTTATGTGTCTTCAGAAGACTTGTTCTTCACCGTTGTGTCTACAACTTATGATCTATACACATGTGTAGTTCCTTTTCTAGACATCCCCATTTAAGCACTTGTTTTTTTGTTGCTTGTTTTGGTTATGCGCAATACTACTGTATATTATGGTATACAGATACACTATGAGTACTTTAGTACAAAGAGAAGTCTTAGGTGCTTTGCCATCTGCATGCATATCTATAACTGGGAGTGCAGGCAAAGTTATATTTTGTGGTGTGGAGGTCAGAGTTTGATATACTTATCAATTACTTCCCCCTTTCTTTACTGAGGCAGGGTTTCTTGCTGTACCCAGAGCTCACTGAATTGGCTAGTCTTGTGTACTGATTTGTCCTGGGCGATCCTATCTATACTTTGAGCACTAGAATTATGGGAAGGCTACCGCAACCACCTCGAATTCATGTGGATGATGGGATCTGAGCTTCAGTCCTCACAGTTATGTAATTGTTTCACCTACAGAGTTATCCAGTAAATTCTAGGTATTCCCCAAGTGACGAGAGGATTGATTTTTGCTGAACACTTAATATCTATGAAGTACTCACTCATGTCAACTAATACTAACAAAATAGAATTTAGATGCTATTAACTCATTTTGTAGCAAGAAAACAGATATTTGAAAGTGGCTTATTTCCCCATGTAACACAGACGGTGAGAGGCAGAATCAGCTCTGGCCTTGCCTTTCCCTCACTCAGATTCAAGCCAGGTCTCTGCACCCTCCCCACATAGTTCTAGTCCTTGTCTCACATATATTGACTAGCCATGGTCATTGTGTTTCTCCAGTTTTCTGTTCCTACTTGTTTTTCCTCTTACCTTTCTTCTGGCACAGAATATCTTAGATTCTCCTCTCCTAGTGACCAGTCCTCTTACCTCCTTCCTTTCCTTTACCCTTCCTTCTTATTTTGAGACAGCATCTTTATGCATAGCCAGGCTGGTCTTCCCATCTTAGCCTCCCAAGTTTTGGGATTGCAAGTATGTACAATCATGTCAAGTTGACATAATTTGGTTTCTTTATAGCACTTGGGATTCTTCTCTATTGATCTGTGTGTCACAGAATGTAAAGGCCATGAAACCAGGATGCTATGTGTTGTTTTTGCTCCTGTATTCTAATCCCTAGAGTGGGGATGGACAAAAGAAACATAAAATGATTGGGTAATAAATGAATGGATGAAGGATTTTAAGCTATACATCATCACTCAAATTTGTTTTATAGGTTGAGGTTGAGTAAGAAATTTTTAAGGTCACTTTCAGTTTTCTGAGTGATGTTCGGTGTTTTTCCTGAGTGTCACCTAAATTCTTACAAAAATTTTGTGACTCTGATAGGCTTGGCTGCCAATGGGTCATTTGCATCTGGGCTGAGATAGCAAGGACCATTTCATATGGAGTGATTTTGAATGGCCATTCTTAACTGTGATGCAAAGTGAAGAGTATAAAACATGCTACATACGAAAACTTATGAACTTTGGAAGGCATTTAAAATACAAAGATTGTGCTTATATCTTAAATGTTTACAACCAGTCTTTAAAATACCAGTTTACACTAATAATTAAAGAGAACAATAGAGCTAATACATGAGTTGAAGCAGAGGTTAGAGCCAGAGGAAGAAGAGCAGAGGAAGGAGGAGCAGGCCATGGGAAGAGGGGATTGAAGATGATGAAAGTACATTACACATGCATATGAAAATTCATAATTAAACCCATTATTTTGTAAAATTAACAAATTTAATAAAGATGGGGAAGTATTTTAAAAGATTATTTCCAAACAGAAGAGTAAATATAAAAATGGTTCATGATCCTTGCTAACTCTCACAGATTAGTTTGGGAATAGACTAAAATTGATCTTTCTTGTTGCAACCTCAGTAAGAAAAGATTTCGTCTGAGCTCTGCTTGCTTGAGTGCATGTGTCAAAGGCATAAGCCAAATTATGGCTGCTGTAGAATTGGTGGCGCAAGAAATAAGATGGCCATTAGTGATGGTCGGGCAGGCTTTTGTTAACAATTTGGAATCACCAACTAGGCTAAATGTCTCTTTTGGATTTTAAGCAGAAACGTAGACATAAGCAGTAATAAGAGATCACATTAAAATTTAGGTTAAGATTGTTGCTTTAAAAGTTTAATCCTAGGCATGAATATAAATCTTGAAGAAAGACTCATGGGTCTCTTGGGAAAATAGATTTGCTGTTTTGTTTTCCTTGTAAATGACACCCAGATGGTTTGTATAATTGTACCGAAGCTTGGCTAATCTTTCTTGATAACTAGGCATAATCTGCATTAATTGCTATAAATTGTTCATTTCCTTGCCGGGAAATATTTTTCTTCTGTTTGGTAATTGTTTATATTTTGTAAGTTAGCCACCTTCATCACACATCACATATTGCAATACACAAACTTACTTTTTGCTGTCCATATTTTGTTTGAAATTGCATCCTTTCCATATAAAATTATGCCTCTAATGAAGATCCCAAATCCTGAAGTACTTACAAAATTACTTCATTTGAAATCTCTTTCTTTGACCTTATTTATAGGAGCAACAATACCTGTTAAAGAATTACTTAGAACGTTACTTGCTTTACCTTCTTCATGACTGACGTCAAATAAAGTTATCAAAGCAGAAAATACCTTTTGGCTGAGGATGAACTGTGAGAGCATCTTTTGCCTCTGGTGCCACAAGGTGCTTTTGTCTATCATAGCAGTTAGGACTTCGTTTTGAGAACAGTATAATTATATTATACTTATATAATATAATTACATAATTATAATATATATATGTAATTACATTCCATCTACTAATAGATAGTGAGATGTCGCAGATACCATTTATGAACCTTTATGAGATTACATACTGGCTTAGTACTTGGTTTAATATAATTATTAAGTTGTTGAAGTTGAACCTGAAACTGTATTTTGTTACTATTCAATTAGATCCTTAGAATCAATAAAGATTTTGCAATGATTTTCTTCTTCTTCACTGAGTAGCCCTTGCCTATTTTAGGGTCACTGTGGTGGCAACTTTTCTCAGTTAATGTAATTTCACATATCTTGACTTTTAAAGCTTTTCCCATAAGGCTGTTTATAACCTGCTTTGATATGGTAGACCAGATGACTAAGGAAATGAAAAGAGTTACATGGTATGGACTGTAAATTTCTAACAAAGCCAAATGCTTAGAACCATGCTGGTTATCATGGTGGTACGGAGAAAGAGAAATACATGATTCCTCATTAATTTGTATTTAAAAAATAAAGCCCAACTGCTACGTGGGATAATATGCATTTAGTAGTGAATAATGCAATGGGGGTCGGGATGAAGGAAAATAGAAAGGGTATTAGGAAATCAAGAAGCCAGTAACTTACCCTGACAGCCGTGTGACTAGATACCAACCTTGAATGTTAAGCAAAGAAAAGCAGGAGGGGTGACAGAGTTCGAGCGGTTGTAGATCCGAAAGTCTCTCATTTCTTTTGGAGCCATTCAGGGAATTTCAATTTATATTGATCATTGTTTTTCTGTTACTGTTGCAGAACTACATTTTAAATTTGGTGGGGTTCTTTCATTATCTTAAAATTGGATGGGATATGTATTCCAAAGAAATTTTAGGTAGAGGGGGTATTTTACACAGCAGACTAACTCCCAGATCACAAGAGATGCTCACATTTCAATAGACAGTAAGCATTCTGTACATTGCAAGTCGTGACATGCCCTGCCTCTCCATGCAAGTCTATAATGTGTAAAGTTCCCCTTAGTGGGTGAGCCCCTCCTCAGCTGTGATGAAGTTGTCACATTACTTTGTCACTTGAACATACTTTACCTTAAAAAAAAAGAAAACTCAGTAATCTATCTAAAAACAACCAAAAACCTCATCCTAAACATTTTAAGTAGTAATGTATACAATGTCTTCACTTTGGAACAGTTCATGCCATCTTGTCCTATGTGCCTCTTTGGAGACGTTAAAGACATCTATGTCAAAAAGCTGTGTATTTGCTATGTCCGTATATTAAAATGCACAGTTAAAAAACAACAACAGAAACTTGCTGTTGATTCCAGAATGAGACAGTTCAGTCTCTGCAGCTTGCTGTGAGTAATTGAGAAAAGAACAGATTTCTGGGTGTTCAAAATTCTCCCTAACTCTAACACCACAGTCTTCAGCACTAGAAACTGTGAATGGAAATGCTTCCAGCCAGAGTTTACCATTGATGTGTGTTTGGCTTGGAGGGTTCTGTGATTTGGCAAGGACCTTATGGAGGCTTACAAATGGAAGAAACAAAACTGAATCATAATTATAAATTTTGGAAAATTCACCTCTCTCTGACGGGTGCTAACAATGCATGTAATGGAAAATCCAGGCAAACCTCTGATGAGAGATCATGGGAAACTCAGCGAAGCCTTTCCCTCCCCATCTCAAGCTAATGCTTCAGCACCAAAGTCTATTCGTTCCTTTGGTATGTGGCTCAATTGTCACCACTTTTTTGAATCTTCACAAAAAGAAAGTGGATGCTTTCCCCTCTCTAAGTCTGCCTTTCTGTGTTTATAATACTAAATACACTTATTGCCGAGAAAAGTGTTTACCGACTGCAATAACTTATGTTTATTTTCCATGACCTGTGAGTCGTGATGGAAAGGTTGTACTACTACATGAAAAGTTGTCTCCAGCACCCAGGAACAAGTGCATGTTTTAATAAGCAGCCATCACGCTTTTTGTTTTTTTTTTAGTTTTTTACTTTTTACTTTTGTTTTCCTTTTACCTTCCCCAAACCAAGATAACCTTCAAATAGTGTAGAGCCTTGTTTGAAATACTCCCTTAACAGGATGCCTTTGCAAGGTGGCAACATTTCAGATCTTTCATGCAAGAAGTTGTAATTACTAAGGGCCTCCATAAAATATTTTTTAGTCTGACCTAAAAGGTGGATCACAGCATGAACACCCAAACTAAGAGTATAATTAAGCCTTTGTGCATTTCAGTTTCATTAGGAGAGGTAGGAAACAGAGCAAGAGCTTCAGAATTTGTAATGAGAGGATTTACAAAGCCATTTTTATGTGCTATATATTTTAGAAAAATGCTTATTTATTTAATCAACCATTTTAAGTTGATGTTCTTTTTTACATTCTCACAATATTTATGCATATTTATAGTGTACTATGTGATGTTTTGATAGATATATATATTGCATAATGTTCACATCATGCAAATATATTTATTTCTTCAAATATTTATCTCTTAAAAAAACAACTATATCCCATTTTGTTGTCTAACCCCAAAGAATTTATCTTTTCTGTGTGGTGAAATCATTCAACTTTCAACAATCAAAAATCTTTCTTTAAGCTTTGTGTGTGTGTGTGTGTGTTGTACATGCATATATATGGTTGCACATATGTTTGTAGGAGCACATGTGTGCACATTAATGGAGGATGCAGGTCAACATCCAGTAGCTTCCCTAATCCCCTTTCATTTGATTTTTTAGAGAGTCTCTCACTGAACTCAGAGTTCACTGATTTTGGCCAGCAACCTCCAGGAATCTTCCTATCTCTGCCCTGCCAGCATGTGACTGCAAGTGTGTCCTGCTCTGCCTGCTTTATTATGTAGGTGCTGGGGATCCAAACTCGGGTCCTCATTTGTGCAGCAAGCTCTTTACTAGCTGAATTATCTCCTCAGCCCAATATCTAGCTTTTAAAATATACTCTATTCGATTATCTGTAGTGACACCAACATGCAGTAGCTTATCAGGACTTCTTATCTCCTGTCCAGGTCATTGCAGGTTTTTAAATGAAGAGTTGAGTGTATGCACCACCTTTCTTTTGTCCGGTTACCAGCTGATAGATATTGAGGTCATTTCAGTTTCTTGCCTGTAATATGCAGTGCTGCAAGCCTCAGCAGTGGGATCACTGGGTCATGGAGAAGTTGTTGTGTTTGTATATTTCTTAAAGAACACTCGTACTGTTTTCCATAGCGTGTGCTAGTTCATATCCCAAGCACTTGTGTGAATGGCTTTTCCTTCTCATACGGCACTTGCTGCCCTCTCTGTTTTCACGGCAGCTACTAAAGTTGGAGTGAGATGATATTTTATTTTGGATCTTATTGGCATTTTCCTCACTATTTGTGACACTGAGCGTTTTAACATATACTCTTAAACCATTTGTGTGTCTTCTTTTGAGAAATGTCCATTTCCATGTTGTGCCTGTTGTACAACTGAATTACTTATTTTGTTTTTGCTGTGGAGGTTTTATCTTGTCGTTTCTAATATATCTCCAATATTGAGTTCTCTTGAGATGATAGTGTCCTGGTTAGTTCTAAGCATCCATTTGACGTAGCCTAGGCTCACCTGAAAAGAAAGTTGTCCAAATCACATTGATTTATAGGCATATCTGTGGGGAATACAGTCATGCTTGTGAATAGATGTAGAAATACCCAGCCCACTGTCAGTGGAACCATTCCCTGAGCAGGTAGTCCTGAGCTGTGTAAGAAAGCTAGCTAAGTATGAACCCAAGCAAACAAGTCATCAAGTAGGATTCCTCTATGGTTTCTGCTGTTCTTCCTCATCTGTGAGTGAATCCCTTAGTCAGAGGTTAAGGTTAAATGGACGAATAATCATTCCTTTCTCTATGTTCCTGCCTGGGCTTTGCTCAAAAATGGATTGTGAGACCTGGAAGTATAAGATTATATAAACCATTTCCTTCTCAAAGTTTCTTTTGGTTATTGTATTTGTCACAGCAGTACAATGAAAGTAGAACCTATAGTCTATGTATATTTTCTTCCGCACTACTGGGTAATTCTTACATCTTTCTACCTGTACCCCTTACTATGCAGAATAAGCTGATATTCTATATAAGCCACAGATCTAGAAAATAGTTCTTCACATGTTTGAAATTGCAGTAAAGAGAATGAGATTTTAAGGAGAGCACCACACATGGCAGGTGGTCATGGTAACATTTCGCTACTTGAGGCTCTACAGATAATGATGAAGTCTGCTGTTGACTGTGAGCGCTAACTAAGGTGACTTATATTCATATTTTATTTGGTGTTATAGCATCAGTATATATCCTAAGATGAAAATTTTTGTTTGCCAGGCCATGTTAAATACAAATTAAAATTTATGAAATAAAGCAGTTTATTACATGTCTACAATATACCACTGAATGATGTTTGCTTTCTCTACTCTCATGCTTGTGCCTCCTAACTTGGGAAACTCCCAAGCTGATCATTAAATTTGTTGAGTGTGAGGTCCTTGTGGCATACATGACTCTTGTGCTCAGTAAATAATACTGAGGCCAATGAACTGAAGACTCAGTTTCCCTAGAAATTTTTTCATTGATTTTTTATTGAGCTCTACATTTTTCTCTCCTCTCCTTCCTGGCTTTCCCCTCCCCTTCAACCATCTCCAGAAATTTTTACAGGTACTCTGGGAACTTGAGATTTCGAGTCGTTGAAGTCCTGTTCTCTCTCTCTCTCTCTCTCTCTCTCTCTCTCTCTCTCTCTCTCTCTCCTCTCCAACTGTGTTGATGTGACTTGAGAATCATGACAAACATTATTCTCTCCCCATGGAATTATAGATTAAAAAGCAGTTTTGCGGCATGACCTGATTCTTATGTATTTAAATATATCAATACATTTTGTACTTTCTCTTTTCTTTTTACTTGTTTTCTTGCTCATCCCACCCTATGTAGCCAGCTAGACTCATATCATTAGAAATCTAAACTACAGAGATAATAACTACATTTTTATGATTGTGTTGAAGATGTATGGTTAAAAATTACTTGAAGGGCATGGTAGGTGACAGATATAATTGAGCATATTTTTGAATGTTTGATTACCCAGGTGTCTACTTAACAATATTAAGTGAATGTCCTTGCTGTTCCTGTCATCAAAAAATTTCAGGCTTGGGGCCTGACGAGATGAGATTGCTCAGCAGTTAAGAGCACTGGCTGCTCTTGCTGAGGATGCAAGTTTGGCTCCTACCGCCCACATGGAGGCTCGTAGCCGTTTGTAACTCTAGTTCTAGGATATCTGATAGCCCCTCTGGCCTCTGTGAGCACTTTATGGGTATGGTGCATCAACTTCTGTGCAGGAAAGACATCCATACTCATAAAATAAAAATAAATAGGCCTTCAAAATGAAAGAACTTCCAGGTTAGAAAGGGTTTTGAAATGGAGTACTGAGTGCTGTTTCCCCTAGATTTTAATCTGTAGAAAATGGGGACAAGAATACATGCATGGGTTTTATTTTTTGTGACAAGTGTCTAGTAGTGTTGGATGAAGCATTCAATATTGATTGAAGACAAAAGCATTTGGTTACCTCTGGGTATCTGAATGTCGACCTCAGGGCCTACTCACAGAGAAAACTGGCTCAGTAGATGGTCCAAAGGGTCTTTAGGTGATTGACTTCTTACAGCTTCTCAGACAGACAGAACTGGGTTTCTTCTGTGCCCTCAGATGAGAGAACATGGTGTTGCTTCAGAACACTGACCATAAATAGTGCTCAGTATCCACAAAGCAGGCAGGGAGATGAAATGGTAAGAACTCTTTCCATGTGCTTGAACCTAAACAACCCTATTGACATTTTTAACATGGCCTAATAAACTTGACATTTGCTATTAAGATTTCCTACTTACTTTTCTTTGGGGATAAAAAGATAGACATAGAAAATTAAAATGTTTAGCTTTAGTACAGAGGGAAGTTTACAGCCAGTCCTAACAAAAGCATGATTATAATGTGGTCTCAGCAACTAAAACTAAACTTCTTGAAGATTTGACTTGTGTATATTGAGTGACACTATAAGAAGACATTATTTCCAGTCCTTTTGGGCTCCATCTTTAAATTCTTTTCCTTGCATTAGAAGATCATAGGTTTCTTGTTTGTTTGTTTCAAGACAGAGTCTCTCTGTGTAACACCTCTGGCTGTCCTGGAACTCACTTTGTAGACCAGGCTGGCCTCGTACTCACAGAGATCCACCTGCCTCTGCCTCACGAGTGCTGGGATTAAAGGTGTGCACCACCACTTCCCATAGGTTTTTATGTAGCTTTTTTTCATGTACTCTTCTTTGGTTAAGCTTCCTTCTATACTGAATAAAGCAGCAATGAGCATGGGAGTGTAGATATATCAATGGTAGGCTATGGAGCTCTCTAGGTATGTATGGCCAGGAGTGAAATAGCAGAGTCATATAGTAGTTCTATTTATAATTTTAACTGATTTCCACAATGGCTGTATTAATTTGTACTCCCATTAACAGTGCATAAGAGGTTCTTTCTCTCCACATTCTCTCCAACGTTTGTTAATGGCAGTCGTTATAACTGAGGTGAGGTGGTATCTGAATGTAACTAATTTGCATTTTCCTGGTGACCAGTGATGCTGAATGTTTTATTACATATTTTGTTTATTTGTGTTTCTTTTTCTGATAATTGTTTCTTTTGCTTTTTGCTCATTTATTGATTGATAGCTTTATTTCTTTAGCATAAAGTTTCTACATTTTTTGTCTATTCAGAATGTTAATTCCTTGTCTATAGTGTAACTGTTAAAGATTTTCTCTCATTCTGTGCAGTGTGTATGTGCTCTGCTATATGTGCTTCTATTGTTGTGCACAATGTTTTCTTTTCATGTAGATTCCTCTGTTTATAGTTGGGGTTAGTTCCTATGGTACTAATGTTCTATTCAAAGGTATTGCCTACCCCAAAATCTTAAATCGTGTTACCCTATTTTGCCAGAAATTTTGAGTTTTTGTTTTTTCTTCTAATAATCTGGAAACTTTTTGTCTTTTTCATTAAAAATTATTTTTTTCAAACTATATTTCTGATCACTTTTCCTCCCTCCCCCTACTCCTTTCAGATCCTCCCCAGCTTTCCTCCCACTCAACTCCATGCCCTTTTTTTCTATCTCTTTAAGAAGCAAACAGCAAAAAATTAAAAACCAGTGAGCTTGTGCATACACGTTTATAAAAGCCTAATAAAAACACAAAAGCAGAAATGAAATTTAAAAAGCAAAAGACAAATAAGACAAAAAAAATTGCCAGCTAAAGCAAGATAAGAGAAAACATCCACCAAAATTATCACTGTGTCTGTTCTGTGTTGGCTATCTACTGCTAGGCATGGGGCCTGCCCAGAAATCTCCTCAATATACCTAGTGACACTCCAGCGGAGAAGACTAATTGGCCAGGAGGTGTCAGTTGCAGTTATCTTTTTGGTTAGGGGTGGGAGCCTATGTCCACTTTGCCCTCTCAGTGCTGAGATCCTGACTTCCTTGAAGCTGTGAGGCCCTGTGCATTCTGCCACGGTCTTTAGAGTTCATGTGCGCATCAGTATGGAAGAAACTCTTTTCTTGGAGTCATCAGTCAACTCTGACTCTTAAAATCTTCCCACCTTCTCTTCTGAGCCCTAAGGTAGAGGCTTGATGAAGACATCCCATTTAGAACTGAGTGCTTCAAATTTCCAACTCTTCATGCTGCCCAGCTGTGGGTCTCTATGTTAGTTCCCACCAACTTCAAGAAAAGTTTCCCTGATGATGACTGAGCAAGGCCCTGATCTACAAGTATAGCTGAATGTTGGTAGGAACAATTTAATTGCTATTTTCCTTTAGCAGAAAAATAGCAATTTGTTTCCTCTCAGTGAATGGCCTTTCCAGTCTCAAGTTCTGGACATGTCTCAGTGTCAGGCCCACAATATTTGTGTCTCTATTGCACTATCAATCAATAAGCTGTCTCTTTACCCCTTTACCAAAGAACTTAACTAGTCAAGGAAAGTAGTAATCACTTTTTAGACTCTCATGAGACTATGATACTAATTTGCACCCATGGAACTAGTGTGTTTGTATGTTGGAACCTTCATATAAAGTACACATACAAGAAACATGAAATAGACTCAACAGATTTTATTTATATATTTATTTGGATATAGAATAATTAAAGAAAAAGAGACTGTGAATGGAATTTGGGGGGACTGAATGAAGGATAATGAGGGGTGAATTATTTAACTACATTTAATTTAAAATAAAGGTAAAGTTGAAAGATTAAAATTGTTACCATAACTGCTAGGGTCAATGTTTGGGCTCAGGCAGTCCTAGCAAGTGAGGGTTGTTGGCCATCTTAACTGGCCAGTTCAACCCAGTTGACAAGTGACAATGGAGAGCACAGAAAATGATGAATTCAATGTGGTCACAATGTGAACAGGTACAAATGGAGACTTCCACTGGGCCTGGAGACTATCCTCAGGTCTTGATGTGGGGTTCAGGTTTAGAGGACGATAGATCTATATCCCTATAAATCCTACTAGGACAGAGAGTGGGCGTGGGAGCAGCTATGATTATGTCTGCTTTACTCTGCCCAACAGTGTGATTTGACAAGTTGCCAGAACTATGTGAAATCTCTTCCTCATATGCATATTCTCCTAGGACTGGCATCAAGCTTCAGCCTTTCCTTCTTCCAGCATAAGAGTGCTGGGCATATTTGGATTTCTTGGGGACTATAGTCTTGCTCGTCTGACAGTCCAAAGGGAGGGCACGAGTTTGTCTTTAGAATATCTACCATCCTACCAGAAATGGTTATAAAACCAAAGATTCATAAAAATACCATCACAGAGGCTCTGATGTCACCATGATGGAGAAGGAGGTGGCTACAGAACTAATGCCAAAGACTGAAGAAGATAAATCTGAAATCAATAAACAACTGTATTAATTTATTAATACTCTCTTTTCACACTTGCAACGTTCACTACCCACAATATATACTTACGTATAATGCTGTAAATAATGCAATAGAATCATTTTATAGTGTATTTATAGTATGATTATCCTATGAGCCTATTAGTAAACAAGTGAATAAATTTACTTAAAGGCTTCAGAGAAAACTGCATAATGAAAGAGGCTGGAGTTGTTTGAGGAAAATAAGCAGGACATACCAGATAGAAGCAGCAGTACGTGTAAAGGAGAAAAGTACAAAAATGTGTGGTAGGTCCAATGCCAAGTGGCCTTCTGGCTTCCCGATGGACATGTAGAGAACTTGGAAATCATCACTCCCATGTTCATAAGAAGGAGGACGAAGGGGAGGAGGAGTAAGAGAAGGAGATAAGGAGAAGAAAGATGAAGGAACAAAGCAAGCTATTCTCTCTTGGAGAATTGAGATCATAAGCAAAACTGGAGAAAGGAAAATCAAGAGAACTCCAGATTATTGAGCACAGACACTTTAGCCTGAGCCTGGTAAGATTGTTTGAAGAGTAATTGACTCATTTATCTAGATTGAGTTTGAACTAGCTTGAGAGATGGTGATTCCTTTGGACCAAGCCTAGGCTGGGACACATTCTAATGAGTTTGTCATTCAGAATCCCCACCAGATTTTAAAAGTGAAGACTGGAGAAAAGTGTCTATTATACTAGTAGGAGGAGGACCAATAACTGTTTTGAGATAGAAGTGGATCATTTGTTCTCCCTAACAAATATCTATGTCAAACAAATTTTATTAGAGCATTTTGGACTTTCACAGGGACTAAACCAAGATGAACTAAAAGAATCACTCCATCTTTCTCATCTCATGTAAGGGCAGGGAAGCAGAGGGACAGTTGAAAAGCAACTAGAAAGGTTATATCTCAGGAGCACAGACTCCACAAAAGACAGCCTTAATCATAAGACTAAAGAACGTTGCGTTCCCAGTAGAGCTAACACCATATTAACCGAACTTTGTGTGATAATGGAAAATTACAGCTGAACACAATAACAAAACCCATCCATTTATAAAGGAGCTGTTGGGAAAATGCAAAGACAGAAGGTGAAGCAAAGCAGTGACAACAAAGGAAACTTTAGCTCTGGCCACTACAGCCGTATCAGATGGTAAACATGGCCTACCTTCTAGCCAGACACATGCAAAGAATCTCACTTGAGTGCTTTTTTACCTCAGTCCCTTTATCCAACACAACACCTAATATTCAACCCAATACCATCTCTGGCTTTCAGAAATACAAGATGTGGAGCTGGAGAGATGGCTCAGTGGTTAAGAGCACTGACTGCTCTTCCAGAGGTCCTGAGCCATCTATCATGAGACCTCGTGCCCCCTTCTGGCATGTGGGCACACATGGAAGGAATGCTGTACACATAATAAATAAATAGATCTTTTTTTAATAAAAGAAATACAAGATGTGCTTAAAGGCAAGAAGAAAGTGTGAAGAGAAAAGCCAAGCGTCAGGAACAGACTCCAATATGGCAGCCACTGCAGAATGAAACAGGAATTTGACAAGCATAGTTACTAATGTGTTAGTGGCCCTAATGGAAACCCAGCACAGCATGCATGAAAAAAACATAGAGACTGCAAGGAGAGAATTGGGACAATCATTTTCTAAAGCACTTTAGCAATTTGTGTGTAGAATTTTTTGAAATTGACCTTGAAAGTCCAAGGTATATTAAATGCCATTTACTTATTAAAGTTGTTTCCCACCTATTGGGAAATACTTTTAAAAACTATAAAAGGAGGAAAATGTTTTACATGCTAATGAAGGTTACAAAATGTGATTACAAAATGTTCAGTTCAAACTAAAGAATGCAGAGAGTGGAAGACAAGGGACAATGGAGTGGGAGGAGTAAGAGGAAGAAGAGGAGCAGAAAGTCAAAAGAGTCACACATGTGGCTGCTTCAATCTGATGGTGGGAATAATCACCTTCTTTTTGGTATAAATAGAGCAATTAATAGGGAAACAGTCAACATACTTGAAAAATATGACCTGATTAGGCAATGTCTTTAAAATTCCACTTTGAAAATGAATCCATATATAGAGACTTAAAGTAAAGGGATAGATACAGGCACATTGTGCCAACCATAACCAAAGAAGGCTGGAGTAAACATTTCCATTTCAAAGTATTTCACATCAAGAAAAAAAATTATCCAATATGGGTAGCAGTACCTAATAATAAAGTCAGTAACTCTACACAGAAATGTAACAGTTCTTAAGGCTGATGTGTTGAATACCACCATATCAAAATGTATGAGGCAACTACTTACACAGCTGCTGATAGAAACAAATGAATCCATTATTCCTGCTATCAGCACCCTTCAATCAGTACTGGACAGAACCAGTTGGCAGAAAGGCAGTAAGGATAATGTTCAACTCAACATCATTATCAATCAACTGTATCTAGCTGACATATATAGACGATTTCCATTTCATCCAACAACAACATGATACATATTCCTCCTCAAGCCCACATTGAAGAGTCATCAAAACAGAATGCACTCAGGGACATAAATTACATATTAACAACAATAGAAACTGTAGAAAATAAACAACTAGATACACACAGAATTAAATTAGAAATAAGTGGAATATAGTTAGGAGAATTTCCACAGGCTTGGAGATTTACCAATATGCTGGACAAATAAAACTGGAGAGTCAAGAAATTTTTTTAACTAAATGGAAGACAGAAAGATAATGTATGATGTAACTTACATGTGTAATATTGAATAAATGAAAATCAGACTAGATATAAAGAGGTAGAACATACAACCTTGATCTTTCAGGAATGAAAGTGGGATGGAGCTGGTAAGAGAAAAACAGGAAGATTCCATGAGATTGTAACATAGCACATGCGCAGGTTGTAAAATCTAGAGAACCTACATAGAATGCAAGGACCACAGTTAATTAGTTTTACTGTGCATCATTCATTTTGAACAAGAAATCTGTCCCTGCTTTGGCATAAAAACAAAGAAAAGAGGTAGCAATATGAGATCTTGACTGTGTTAATTTGCTTGTAGAAGTAACCTTTCTACTACCTGTACTCATCTCAGAACATGCACATAGTAAAACTTGTTTTTAAAATGTAGTAATATAAAATAAAAAACAGGATACAATAGAAGTGGTTCTTAGTAGTCTATAGCATTGAATACATATATTAGAAAGAAGAAAGATATAAAGACCAATCTTTATTACCACTTTGGAGTTTAGGAAAAAGAAGTGTAAAGTAAATCAAAAGAGGAGAAAAATGCTAAAAGTTTGGGGAGAAATAATTGGTGTTGAAAGCAGAATTAATAGGGAGTATCAATAAAGCCTAAAGCTTTGAAAAGATCAATAAAATCAATGGGTCTCAAGCCTGGCTATCCAGGGAAAAGGCAAAATGTTTATGATTACTAATATCAGAAATTGAAGTGAGACTGTTACTATTATTTGTGTGGATTTCAAAAAACAATAGAGAACATTATAAGAAGGACCGTACCAACATGTTGATTACCTTAGATGGCGTAGCATTGTAGAAATTATCAAACTCACACAGGAGTAAAAAGAAATCACAATATTTAGGTAATTCCACTTCTGCATTCTATATAACATTTATGAAAGAAATTGAGTCAGTTCTCTACATTCACTTCTCTAAAACAGAAGCAGTTCATTCATTTCATGTGATTAGTGTTACCATAATATCAAAATTAGAAATTACAAGAATAGAATATGCCTGCCATGGATACAGACACACAAATTTTCAAAAAGATAATAGCACGTTGGTTCTAGCAACTTACAAAATGAATAATACTGCATGATCATTTAGAATCTAATTCTAAGTATGAGAGGCTGTTTCAAAATTTGAAAATTGATTAATATAATCGACCACATGAAAAGATTGAATAAAATATGTTATTTTAATGATAAATGCAGAAAATTTGTCAGAATTCAAAACCTATTACAGATAATGTGTCTGAGCAGCTCAAGGATTTCCTCAACCTGATACAGAATTCATATAGAAAGAACTTCCAGTAGCGCTGTTCTCAGACCTCAAGCACTAGACCATTTTCTTTAAAACTTTATGGAGGTTGTTTCCTAATTTTCTGAGAAACTGTCATACTGATATCCGAAGGGATGTACCAGTTTGCACTCCCACCAGCAATGCAGGAGTGTTCCCTTTACCCCACAACCTCTCCAGCATAAGTTGTCTTCAGTGTTTTTGATCTTGGCCATTCTTATAGGTGTAAGATGGAATCTCAGAGTTGTTTTGATTTGCATTTCCTTGATGGCTAAGGGTGCATGAGCATTTTCTTAAGTGTCTTTCAGCTATTTTAGATTCCTCTGTTGAGAATTCTCTGTTTAGGTCTATACCCAATTTTTTTTATTGGATTATTTGTTCTTTTGATTACCAATTTCCAGAAATACCAGTTTTTGGTATATACCCAAAGGATGCATACAAAGACATGTGCTCGACTATGTTCATAGTAGCATTGTTTGACATAGCCAGAACACGGAGACAACATAAATGCCCCTCAACCAAAGAATGGATAAGGAAAATGTGGTACATTTACACAATGGAGTACTAAAAAGCAGAAAGAAAATCTTGAAATCTTCAGGCAAATGGATGAATCTAGAAAACATCACATTGAGTGAGGTAACCCAGACTCAGAAAGACAAATATCATATTACTCATTCATAAGTGACTTTTAGACATAAAGCAAAGAAAACCAGCCTACAATTCACAAACCCAGAGAGCCTAGACAACAAAGAGGACCCTAAGAGAGACATACAAGGGAAGTAGAAAAAGGCAAGATCTCTTGAGTAAGTTGGGAGCATGGGGACCATGGGAGAGGGTTGAAGGGGAGGGGAGAGTAAGGGAGTGGAGCAGAGAAAAATGTATAGCTCAAAATAACAACAACAACAACAACAAATCCTGAATGGTAAGATTTTTGCTCCCATCAATTGTAGGATGTTTTAAGTTCCAAGAACTTTAGGAAAGTCCTGGCTAATTTAGTAAGAAAAGAAAAGGTATGTAGATTGAGCATAAATAAATAAGACTTTCAGAGTTGGGGAGATGGATCAGCAGGTAAAAACACTGGCTGTTCTTCTAGAGGAAGTAGGTTCAATTACAAGTGCCCACATGGAGGCTCACAACCATCTGTAACTCCAGTCCCAGGTGTCCTGAGCCTATAGATATGTGGTGTTCAGATACATTAAGGCATATACTCATACACATAAAAATGAATAAATAAAATTTCATGAAATAATATTTTAATTGTTAACAAATAAAATGATTATTGTAGGAATTCTAAAAGAATGACCGAACTCCTGGAACTAGTAAACAATTAGAGCAGAGTTACAGGGTATGAGGTAAATTCCAAAATGTTAATATCTGTCCTTTATACTAGAATGAATATTTGAAATTTAAAATAAAGAAACACAATAACATTTACATTAGCATAAATTTCAAATATTACTGTATGAAAGTCTTTATAATGGTCCCATACAATGAAAATGATGAAATTTTAATTCATGGAAACTGTTATAAATGAATCAGATTCATAGATAGAGGATATATTATTATTAAGGTGCTATTCCCATCGATTTTTTGGTATATTGAATGAATTAATAATCAGAATCACTGGAAATTATTTGTGGATATCAATAACTTATCCTTAGCTCTAATCAAAATATCTAGAGCAACCAAAATTACAAATAAGCAGAAGTTTGAAATCTATCATTGCCCAATGTTAAGACCTATGATAAAGTTATAGAAATAACAATAGTGTGGTTTGATGAGACAGCAGACAAGTATATCAATGGACTAGGCTAGAAAGTTACGAAATAGAGCAATAGCAATATACCTTTTGGTTAAAGGAGCAAGGGAAACCTCAAGGGTGCCATTAGCTGCCGTGAGCCATGATGCAATAACAGCCGATGACAGCTGATATAAAGTTACCCACCAAGTGATCAACTTATCTGATGAAGGAAATTTATAATCAAGGCTTATGAAAATATTGCCTATAAGTACTGACTGCCCCATCTGTAAATTCACATGTTCAAAGACAGCTATGTTATCTCCCCAATATTTAGACTGCAATGTGTGATCTCATGTGATATTTATATGTAATCTCATGAATACATCTCAGTCTATGGACACATATATCTGTGGCTGGTCAGGAAGATGACTTCTCATTAACAGTAAAATTTTGATACGTAAAACATGCAAAAATATGCTTCACAATGAGATCTGCTGTTCCATGAGGACAGTAAGACACTTAGGCCCTGTTTTTATCTCTAGCTCAGACTGGCATAAAGAAAATAACATTTCTTCTCAGTTTTAAGACAAGCCACATACAATTAATTGAATCAAGAACAAATTCAGACTAGACAGAACGTCTCCGTGAACAGATTACAAGTTAAAGCTTTGCAGATATGCACAGGGACAGAATTGCAGGTGTCTAACCAAGGTTGTTAGTACAAAGCAGCCTGAACTGCTACGCCAGACCAATAGCCACTCTCTACTAAATTCTCTAACTGCGCAAACATCTAACCTCAGTTTATGGCACAAAACTCAAGGCTCAGCTAACTAACTGTTTATGTTTTAGTCCTAAAATTTATATGGATAGCAAGAGAAACAATTAACCAGGTCCAAAGAGAAACAGCTTTATATGGGATATGTTTCACAGGCAATCAGGGCTCCCGAAGATGGTCTAGCCTCATGTCCTTGAATAGTAAAGTTGTAAGATTGCCTCTTTGTACTCTGGGACTACACACAGGATAACAAAATGTATCTGTAGACTTAGGGCACTTTTCAGTTCCAGCCCTTGTCAAAGAATGCTGAATCAGCCAGCACTCTTTGCCCCTGCCTATGTGTTGCCATGGTAAATGGCTCTGTTCCTTACTGTTTACTCAAGAAATGCATTAGGAACCTGAGAAATTGCTTTGTATCTTCTTTACTGCCTAAAGTTTGCTGCTAAATGTGTATATAATCTGTGTGAACAGAGAATTTAAAGGAGAATTGGAACTAAAGATTTAGAACTAGAGAATTGGAACCAGAGAAAGAGAACAAGAAATAAAAAAGAACATGGCCCTCAGATCACATATGTGAACTTTTTTCCTTTAGACAGATACGAAATTTTCCTAAAGTTCTCTCTGTTCCCGAAGCATTCTTTTAGCTACCCTGGTGCAGCCTTGGGAGCTGGACTTCCAGGCTGCAACACAAGGGAGTATGAGAGTCTCATCAACAAATGGTGATGTAACCACCTGGACACACAGGACATGTAAGCAAAAATTAAGTCAACACAGATCATGCATGTAAATGTAAAGTACAAAATTAAATAACTCCTATAAAATAAAATAGGAGGAAACCAAAGATGACCTTGAGTGTAACAATGGTTTTAGATATAAAGCAAGAGTTTGAACCATGAAAGAGAAAAATAAGCTTGGGCATTTTTAAAACAAGTGCTTTTTCTCTGAAAATGACGTTAAGAGAATGACAAGGTGTATTATAGAAAACATTTTCAAATCATGTATCTGGTAAAATGTGTCTAAAATATACAAATAAAATCTAAAACTCAGGAATATGATGATTAACAATCCAACTAAACAGTAGACAAAAAATTGGATTATCTACCTCACTAAATGATATTGATATCAAATTAGTTATCAAGGTTTCTGTTGTGGTTAAGCCCCACGAAACCTCTCAGGATTCAGAAGAAAAACCTGACTAATAAGGTCTGAGGGTAAATTAAATAGATTAGCTCATATAAGTCTTTTTATCATGTCCCATTTATTCTTTCTATGCTCTCCCTAATGTTCTCTTGATGTTTCCCATTTGATATTCCTCTCTCTTCCTCCCATCCCATAAGGCTTCCAGTTTGTATACCCACACAGACATAGTTAACAATTCTCTGGTAAATAACAATGATACCATGTACCAGGAAAGAGAACTTGGTGGTTCCCGGCTGCTTAGCCCCAAAATAATCACACAGAAACTGTATTAATTAAATCACTTCTTGGCCCATTAACTCTAACTTCTTATTAGCTAACTCTTACATATTAATTTAACCCATTTCTATTACTCTGTGTATCACCATGTGGCTGTGACTTATTGGGTAAAGTTTCCAGCATCTGTCCCTGGCTGTGGCTCCATCACTTCACTCTGACTCCGCCCTCTTTCTCCCAGCATGCAGCCTAGCTTGTCCCACCTAGTTCTGTTCTGCCCTTGCTATAGGCTCAAAGAAGTTCTTTATTCATTAACCAATACAAGCAATGCACAGACAGAAGGACCTCCCACACCAATACCAAGCATGCATTTCTTATGGCTAACAAGATGGATAAAAGACTGACAAGGTAGGCACCTTATGTCCCAGAAGGTGCATGACTGTGAAGATCCCTGTCAGATACTGGGAGGATTAGAATGGAGTGTGGCCCTCTGGGCTAAGCATCACAGTGCTGTATCCACAAGGTGAGAAGGAATTTCTTTCTCTGGAGCTGGTTTAGCGACCCATGCTTTTTTCCTGAATATTTTAGGGGTAAAGGTACAAACAGTTAATTTCCTAGACTAAGACCTATGTCAAATGAAAGGTAAAGGTAAGTGCAGAATATTAATAGCTTGTTAGCATAGAGCAAAGACCAGTAGGTTATATCTCCCGAGTCCACTGTGAGAGAATTCAGGACCACCCAGACCTGTTTATCAGTAATAACAGGCATACTGTCTCCCTTGTTCATTACCTCATGCTCAGGGCTCCTTTCTTGTCAGTGAGTCCTGCCAATAAGGATAATTGTAAGGGAATAGCTTTATATAGATTTGAATATAAGAACTAAGGTTTGGCTGAGTAAATATTTTCACACCAGGGCTCCACAGTGTGGGAAAGGGAATACAGTTGCCAGTAGAGGAAAAGTCAGGTTTAAATGATGATTTATACACTTCTGGGATATTTTGGGATGAATCCCATTATGGAAGGGAGAAACGTCATGATTTCACAAGATTTCTACACAATTGACAGTGACTATCCAAAAGACAAGTGATCCTGAAGCTTTGCAAGTTGGGTTCCCTATAAGTTGTTCACTTGTGGATTTATTTAATGAATCTATCAGCTGTACATTTACTGTATAATACTCGTGACTCACATCAATTAGCAATGTGATACTCAGCATCAATATGCTAAGAAATCCTAAGAAATTGCAAATTAGAGTATGAGATATCATTGTATACCTAAATATTGGCATTGACAGATGCTCATATTGTGTGAAGAACAAAGAACTCCCCTTCATTGCTGCTGTGATGCAAAATACTGGCTCAGTTTTTGAAGACAATTTGGTTCTTAGCTGCATGGTTAACTTTAAGCTTACTATATGATGCAGCAATTGTATATATAAGTGGTTACCAAAATGACCCTAGAGCTTAGCAGTTATACAAGAAACTATAAATGAATGCTTATGTAAGCTCCATTCAAACATTCCAAAACTTAGGAATGAATAAAGGTGTCACTAGATGCATGAAAAGATAAATAAATCTTACTTATTAGATGCATGAATTAAGGTGTGGAGTGCCCATGAGATGAAATACTATTCTACACTAAAACAACCAATCCACAGAAAGTTGTGTAAGAGACAAATACTTATTCCTGAGTGAAGGGGGGCAATATGAAATACTCTATATTTCACAATTCTAGTTCTATAACATTCTAGAAAAGGAAAAATAAGAAAAGGCTGAAAACTCAATATTAGACATGGGTAAAAGAAGTGAGAAAAAAAAAGAAAGTACAGTGTTTGCCACAGCCTGAGATGAGTGAGGAAGGAAGGGGTGAAAATGTGCTTGGAGGAGATTTAGGACAGCAAAGCTATTGTGGGGCTTTAAGAGCAGACACATAGTATTATGCAGTCTTCAAAACTAAACCCAAGGACTTCAGTGTCTCCCCAGCTAATAATGTTATCAGTTGCAGTAAGCATACCACAGGAATGCAAGATCATATAGGGAGATTCCATGTGCAGGATGAGCATTGGGGAACTCTGTGTGAAGATTATCTGTAAACCCAAAACTGTTCTAAGTTTGCGCTGACTTGTTTCAGTACAGGAGGTAAGAGTGATAAAATAACTAGGTCATACTATGAGGAACCTTGGGAGTTTGCTTCTTTCTAAAGTGCTTTGTCTTAGTCCACAGTTGATTGGAGAAGACTTGTAGGAATTGATAACAAAAGCAACACAATTAGTGAGTAAAATATTCAAATCACAAAAAATTTAAATCTAAACAGGAGATGAGTATATATACTCAAGAAACTAGTTGTAAAAGAACTAAGCAACAGGGCCTATGGCACTTGTGATTTGGTGCAGTGAATTGACCCAGAGCCAAAAACAGAACCAGAAATATTTCTTGTTTAATTTTTTTATCATAGCCAACTTAACTACTCATATTCAATGGAATTTTTCAAATAGCCCTTCTTAGGCAGGTATTTTGAGGAATGGCATAGAATGTCAGAGTCTCCATCAAAAAGATAATTCTATTAAGGTAGGTTATTGTTGATTATGATAATGAAGGAAGTATTTTCATTTATCTGGCAATATTGAACCCTAACTTCCCTCTATATTTGCGTTTTTAGAATGGGCGAAGAAGGTGCAGGCAGTGTATGTTTGCTTTCTGTCATGCCCCTTAGAAGAGTTAGGTTTGGTTTCTCTTTACAGCTTTTACCATTATTTTAAATTCAGGAATTAATTCTGTGTGAAATTTCGTAGAGAACAGTCTTGCCTGATCAGCATCCATGCTGTCTTTAGGGGCCATATCTGGAGGCAGAGAACCTGAAACATTGAGACCTTGACATCCCGAAGTTGCTGTAAGAACTGTAGCAAGCAGGTTTGGAAAGGCCAAAGTTGAGTATTTGTTGTGCTTTAAACATATTGCACCCAGAGGACTGCCCCTAATCCCATCACCTCAGTCCTGAGGGAGGCTCTGAAACCTGTTTTCCTGGGTTGCTAAGTGCCCAGGCTGAGGCCACATCAGTGCTTGTAGAGTAACACGCATGGGTGCGTTTGGTATAGGGAGTTTGGCTGCATCACGAACGGTAGCTTATTGCTAGGCTGTCCTGATATGTCCTACTGCCTCAAGTAGGTTCAGTTGTTCAGTTCAATTTCCCAACATTCATGTTGATCTGGCAGTTAAAATGTGAACTCATTTGGAGACGGGCTCTTTACAGATAAAATTATTTAACAATCTCCAGAGGGTTTCATGTGATTGAGGATGGGCCCTCATTTCCAGGCCCTTAGTCCTTACATGGAAAGCAGAGGAACCAAAACACAGGGAAGCATGGCCTACTGCGGTATAGCCACAGCTAAAAAATCAAGGTTTTCAGAAACCCCTAAGAACTGAGAAAGGAGTCTCTCATGAAAAGTGTGGAGGAAGATGAGTCCACTGTCTGTCCCCACAACCATGAGAGAAAAAAATGTTACTAATATCTAAAGTCAGAGTGATACTGTAATTTACATGAAATTTTTGGGAAATAAATAAAATTCACACTGACCAAGAAACTAGAAACTAAAGGGAAGCATGCCACCTAACTCTCAGGCTTCATCGGTCCATGTGGTAAGTACACCAAAATCCATAATTTCTCTTACAGGCAGGATCTTTCAAATTGTCATTGTAATATAAGTGAATAATATTTTTCAGCAAAGGCATACAATTTATATTTGTAAGAGAGACCTTTAGCACCATTCATCTGTAATATTACCTCTAAATATAACACCTCCACGCCAAAATTTCGAGTATTTCAGTATTCTTTTGCGAATGATTTTATTCTACAGCCATCCACAGCCTGATGACACTCGAAGTCTGTGAGTACTAATTGACCAAGTATAGACAAATTACTCTGCCTCAGTTTCTTCATGAATCACATGAGGGTAATAGAAGTTTCTAGCTGTAGGCTTGTGAGAACTAAACAGACCAAAAGTCATCAAGGCAGACTGAACCCGTGTGGAGGGCTGCAACCACCCAGTATGTAGTTCTAGTCAGATGCCTCAGACTTGTATGGGACAGGCAGATGTAGGAACACGAGTCTTGATTTTGAATCAAGTGTATGGTGGGCCTGAAACTCTGAAAAAAATGTTTCCTCTTCAAAGACAATATCACACAATATATGGAAAAAAATTAAAATAATGAGGTGTTTCCTAATCTCATAAATAGTGAGCAAAGGGCCAAACTTCATGACAAATTTTAAACTCTGACTTCTCATTACATTTCTTATTTAATGTTAATATATAACAAGGAAATAGATGTGTTATCTATGCCATTAGCTAAAGTTTGTTTGAAAAAGAAAGATCTCATTACATTTTCAAAGCAGGATTCACAAAATAGGCTGCCAAAACAGCCATGAGGTTCTAAAAATAATAATAGTGAGTCAAAGTCTAACCCTATCACAAGCTCTTAGATCTTTCAGACTGTCTTAGATTTTCATCCAGTTCACATGTCTCAAAAACATTGTTGATTGCATGTTATACTAACATTTTTTCTAGAGCATCTCTTATGTAAATTTATAACTGTTTCATCAGCCATGTAGTCAGATGCTAAGCTGAATTATTTGCATAATTTAATATGTATAACCTGCCTACCATAGAAGCCTTCTTTCAGAGCTGGAAGTCAAATCCAAATCTGCAAAGGCTTCTGGAGGCGAGCCAATCTAGTCCTCTGAATGGAAGCCCAGAGAAGGGAAACTATTTACTCTTTATCACAGGCTGAAGTAGTGACAGCTGGGTTGCAGTCCCTGCTCCCATTCCACCTTCTGTATGCTTCAGCTGCTTCTGTACTTGACAGAGAGGCTCCCCTGGGGTTTGCCAGTGCAGCTATGGCTCCTGCCTGCTCTGCTTCCTGGAGTCACAGTGCCCTGGGCTCCAGAGCCAGGAAGGGTGTGGCAGCCAACACAGCACGTGTATTCAACTACTTCTCTCAGGAGAATTAGATATGTTAGTGAATGTGTAACCTGCTTAGAATGTTAGTGTGTGGCTGTACAGAGCCAGTGAATTAATAAAGCTATTGACAGTCTCAGTTTCCTCAGCTGTAATATATATGGGTGGTGTGTGTGTGTGTGTGTGTGTGTGTGTGTGTGTGTGATCACACAATAAACAAGGATGATTTATAAGTGGAAAAAGAAAACCACAACTTTTCTTTTTCTTTTCTTTTCTTTTCTTGGTCTTTTAAACATTTATCAACCAAGGGAAAAAAAACTTTTTCCATGTCTATGAAAGAATCTTTTTTCTTAAATTGTTTATTTTTTTTAAAAAAATAGCATACAGTGTAATGCAAAATCATTTAGTAAGGCTAAAGTCTAAAGTACTGCACAATTTGGAGCTGGATATTGTCATACATATCTGTAACTTTTGCATGTAGAAAGGTGAGGTAAAAGGATTGCCATGCGTTTGTGGACAGCCACGGCTACATAGGAAGACCTTGTTTTCCCATCCTTTCCTCCCCCCAGAAAACAGCAAGAAAAACAATTACTAATTTAGTAAATACAGATTTCCCAGGCCAATACAGTTCAATGGGAGCTCTCCCTTCTTTACTGAAAGGTCATTCATTCTATATTCTCACCAGAGTCAGGCCCTGGCTGGACATAGTTACAGGAAGCCACCTATGAACATCCCCACTTTTCTTCCTGTTCTGATGGATCTCAGGGCTACAGAGAGCAAGGCAGGAAAAAGAGAGAAGCTCCAAATGGGAGGAAAAATTCCAAGAAGGAAATGTTGATTAGTCCGATTTGATCGTGTGAATGTGTGCTGAGTGATCCTCCTGTGCCTGATAGACTTGTACAATTAGTACACACCAATCAACACAACAAAATGGGCTGGACATTGCCCTATACTCCAGAAATCTCCAACAAGAGCGCCATCATCCTCATCTACTTAGCAAGTTCAACGGTGGCTGGACTACCTGCGACCCTATCTCACTCTCCCTTTAATTTAAATTCATCTCCATGCATTAAATTGCCATACTATACAACATGAATATGTACAATTAAATTATAACAAAAGAAAGGTATCTAGGGTAATTCATTCCCACTGTAGGTTTTGTGCCGTTTAGAGACTTCTCTTCCTGAACTGTCCAGCTGTAACTTTATTAGCTCCATGGTGGATTTAAACCACTGCTTCTCCTTCCTCCCCTGAGTTTTAGGTTTCTGCTCTATAGACTTTCTCTGTTGGCAATCCTCTACCTACCACCATGTCCCCTTACATTAGACTTGCAAGGACTTTAGGCTGGTTTCTCTTTACCATGTGACATTCTTTGGAACCCATGGTCTCCCCTTCTCCAACTTTGGAAGAATTTAAACTCAACCACACAATGGGCTATCCCTCTTTGCTTCCTAACTTTCAGTGAGACTGTGTTTTAACATTGCTAATGTGCCCTCTAGTTCAGTGGGAAGATCAAGGCTTCCAAAGGATCCCACTAAGAAGCTTTTGTAAGATAAAATAAAAAGATTAAACTTTTCTTCTACTTTCATATAGCTGTGTCTTTTTCATAGACTGGAGAACCTTAGAACCAGTTTCTGCATTGTCTTTTTGTAGACTGCTATTTCCCTTCTGATGTGGCATTCTACTCTGTATGCTATGAATATGTTTTATTACCATTAGTTATTAAAGAATCTGTTTTCTCCAATGGCTTAGTAGAGTAAAGCCAGATGGCAAATCTGAACAGAGATATAGAGAGAAAGTAGGCAAAGTCAAAGAGATGCCAGGTAGATGCTGAAGGAGAAGGACACGCCAGAACCCTTACCAGTAAGGCACGGCCTCATGCTGATGCACAGATTAATAGTAATGAGTTAATTTAAGATGTAAGAGTTAGGTAATAAGAAGCATGAGCTAATAGGTCAAGCAGTGTTGTAATTAATATAGTTTCTGTGTGATTATTTGGGTCTGGGCAGCCAGGAAATGAAAGAGCAGTCTCCATCTCTGCCTACACCCTTTTTTGTGCTGTGATTTTTGTCTAGCTTGAATTTGTGCAGCTCTTTGGAGTGCTGTCACATTCTCTGTGAGTTCTGATGCAGTTTTTGTTTTGTTTTGTTTGTTTGTTTGTTTGTTTTTGAGGCAGTGTCTCATGCAGCCCAAGCTGCCCTGGGACTCTGTATAGCTGAGGTCATTTTTGAATTCTTTGTCCTTCTGCCTCCATCTTCACTGTACTGGCATGGCAGACATATTTGTTGTTATTGATAATCTCTAAAACATTAACACTAAGCTTCATCGTCCTGTTATTTAACAGATCTATTTTAATGTTCTAAGGATGTATTTTTCTCATAAAAATGAGAAAACAAATGTAAACTAGGCTCCTAAGGCCTCTTTAAAATAAAGGTCCACGCTCTGGGCTTAGTACTGATAAACTGCATTGGAAAGAGCAATTCTAAAGGTTTCCATGTAGTGATATGAAGGGAATAAACTATAAGTAGGAGAGGTCTATATTTTACATAACATTGAGGGGCACTCTCTGTTCCTAACTTGATAATATTGACATCATCTGGTTCCAATGCTTGCAGAGCCAATATCTTATTGACCTGAGCTGTAGATAAGCTGGATAACTAAGAAGCAGCTGTAAGCAGAACGCAGGCTTTGCTGAGCTCTGCTCTGCCTCTCTTACCAAGACCATAAGGTCCAACTCCCTTAGTCAATGCTCACTGAATTAGGTGTTTTGCCTACTTTGCTATTTTTAATACTAAATAGCTTCTTTCAGGTGAGTTAACAGGTATCGTATTATAACATGTACAAGCAGTTAGTAAACGTGACGTTTACTTTGCTTTGCTGTCATTTACTCTTGGTTTGTCTCACTGCACACGCTTTGTGTAGAAACACGTGCTCTGAATTTTCCATGGCAATCTCAGCAAACGCCCATAGTGAATAAATGATGCTATTTTCTAGAGACTTTTATTTTAGAGAATGTCTGCCTTACTCTCCCTTGCTAGGTGAGAATGTAAAGGGAAGATTTATCCTGCAATTTCAGTGACTCACTGGACACAGGAAATGGTCCACATTAATTCTACCTGCATTTATTTTTTTTCAGGCTTATCTTTTAAAAGAATATATGGGTTGTCACAAAAGGTAATTAGGATGTATTAACCTTGAGGCATCTATTTTGGGTCTAATGTTTGTAACTGTCTTCTTCAGCCTGTATAATTATCTGGCTGATGGTGATCAATCATGAGGTTGCTGATGACAGGCATTTTTCAACGTTTTCAGGGCTACTTTTTAAGAGTCACTTCTTTCACGTCTTTAATGACTCAAATCCTTGAATCAATCCACTGAGCAGGAAGGGCACAGGCAGAGAGAGAGAGAGAGAGAGAGAGAGAGAGAGAGAGAGAGAGAGAGAGAGAGAGAGAGAGAGAGACCAATTTCCCGGCTTGCTCTCACTTGGAGATGGAATCCCTCCATTTATTCGTGTTGCCAGCAAATTGGAAAAAAAAGTTTTATGGGAGCAGAAGTGAATTTCCAGAATCCTGACATTCTCAGTGTCGGAGATCCATGCATTCATTCATTTAACATATACTGATGAGACACCAATTGCAAAGGCCTGGGAGAGAAAAAGTTGCTACCTTTCTGAGAATGGGTTGTTGTACAAAGGCACACTTGTGCATTCACACATGCACACACACTCTCCACACATGCACATCACATACACATGTGCATGTGAAAAAATAATTCCTTCCATAGAACACTCTTAATGTGATTGACTTGCTCTTCAGTCTCTGGAGAGCCTCATTTTGTATCCTACACTTTTTGTTTCTCTTGCTCTTCTGCTTCACATCCAGCTATTCAACTGATTTCCAAAATTTATTCACTGCCTTGTCCTTGTCTGTGAAGGTCCTGTAAAGGAGATGTAGATGGAGAGAGGTGATGTTTTGATCCTGAAATCTGGGAGAATTTTGTCTTTAAAGGAGGTTGTGAAAGTGGTGGTTTCCCAAATTCAACAGATCACAAATCAAGTGACATTAAAGTGGGAAAAGATCTCCCCACTAAAGGGCTGGCAGTCAGCCTCCTTCCTCTTGGGCTATCCCAGTGATAAGTACCTAGCCCCTGCTCAGGATGTCTATCAGGCAACTTAGAATTTGGTGAAAATATGTCATGAGTTTTTTGTCATGTGTCTAAGTGACTTCCTTTCGATTTTTCTCAAGCAGGGAGATTGTGTTTGAAAGAATATCAGGAATATTATATACATATCAACATGCAGTCCTGTGTCCCCTAGTTGGAGATTTACACTAATGGGTGTAGTGGTTTCTGGCAATGAGGTTCAAATTTCTACATCCGGATTCAGTATTTCGAGGAGCACATTTTGACACAGAAACTCAAGTCTGATGAAATGAACTCATAATTCACCCCATTTCCCTTTCTCCTGTTGATGAAAATACAAAGGAAGGCCTAAAATGAAATAAACCTTCCATGAAGCTTAGCTGCCTCAAAACAGCAATAACAGTTATTGGAAATTTAGGAAGTAGATTGTGTTTATCTGATATGTTTTAGTTTTCATTTCAGATTTGTCACTGAGTAATTATTTCATTTTCAGATGTCTCCAAGGAACTTGGCCATTACTGTTTTTTTCTTCAGCACTCTGAACTTCCAAGACTCCCTGTCATTTTTATTAGTCATTCTTAACATTGCTGAAAGGCAATAATATTTCTTCGTTTTTTTTTTTCCTATTCCAGACCTAGAAAAGAGAACGAATAAGAGCAGGTTTGCTTTTAGAACTCAATCTCCCTCCTGTGATAACTTTTAAAGTGATTTTTAAAAATCTTACCTCAAGACACTGATCCTTTATGACTATTCTTTGTGTCACCCACCAAACCTGATGTCCTCAGCTTCTATTCCTTATAGTACTTTGAGAATCACTCCAATGAACACTAAATTGTGTTTGATTGCTTCTAACATATTCACATATGATGTTTGAGTGAGCTGGTATAATTTGGGGATGAGGGCCAAGAGACTTTCCCAGTATAGCAATGTTTGGGATTATACCTGAAGGTTCAAGAACAAATAGGCTAATCGAAGTTGATAAATTAGGGCCGGGAAGAAGGAAGTCAAGGGGACATGGTGAGCCAATGTTTTTATTTTTCATTTCTAATAAGTTTTGAGAGTTCCATTCTCAAAAGAGCAAATGTGCTAGATTCTCTTCCCTCAGTGTAATGAACAGTGATGAGTCCCTTACAAGTGGTTGACTGTGTCGGGACCACCTTCCCTAGACTTCAATGCTTGTTTAAACTGATGTGTTGGGGCTTTGCAGAGTAACACATGCCTCTCCTGCTCATAAAATGGTCCATCATGTTTTGTGCCCAAAGTTAATGACTTTGAGATGACACTTGGAGTGATATTTGTAGCCTGTCTAATTGATTGTTCATGGTCTACTTTTCTAAGGAACCATCCCTACAGCGTGGAATGAGATAGTCTGCCAATATCCTAGCTGAGCAACTCAGAATGGCAAGAAAACCCATTCATCGATTTAATTATTTGAATCTGAGTCATGATTAGTGGAACTCTAATATCCCATCAACACCAACTTTGTTCCCCTGGTATTCCTCTCACTGGATTGTTATATCACCTTGCAATTTTTTTTCACTTAAATTTCAACCTACTTTATAGTTCTTTTCCATAATATAGAAGGACTTATAGGTTATATAATTATGGAAGTGTATTTTTCATTTCTGTTATCTTTGCTGAAAGTGAGAAGAATACACAAAGTGGGAGAGGCATTAATTCCTGTTAGCCGAATTTGGGTCTATTAATTCCTATAATGCACTCAGGTCTTTATTTTCCCCTAGTAGCCTTCATGGGTCATACTGTGACTTTAAGGAATTTAGATTGGGCTTTTATTTTCTTTTGTTCTCTTGGTTAATTTTTCCAAATGATAGAAGGGCGAAGAGACGTTCTATGCAATGTTGCTGCAATGCTAGGATACCATGTGAAAAGAAGCTGAAGAAAGTCCCGTTTCTTGCTCATGAAATGATTTAACTGTTGCCAACTAAGGTGCAGGAAATTAAGTCTACATTACATGCAGCCTGAGGCTTCTTGGAGAGAAGAAAAATGCTTTCGCTTTTCAATGAGCTCTGGGAAACTGTTCCAAAACCACTAGGCAAGGCTTTATTCCTCTGAAAAAGAGCTCTGTGGTCATCAGCGTAAAGGGCTTTGAGTTTTATACTGTGAAAAGCTTCCATGGAATAAGCCACCAGGTCTTGACTCCTTTGACCTTGAGATGCCGGAGAGTATGGCACACTGAACTGAAGTTGTAACCCTACACAAATTACTCTTTTTTTCTGTGATATTTCAGGATTATCAACCTTCTGCCTTAGTAAAAGTAATACAAAGTCACTAACCCAAATAATGTCATTTATCATCAGAGCAAAGGTGCAGTAACATTTCTTTTCTTAACACAGGCTTAGTAACCGTGTTCAAACTCTTTGACTTCTTTCTCTAACTCATGGAAATTTGCCCTGACACTCTCACATGCTGGGCAAATAGCCATGTGGTGGTGACATTCCTTGTTAGAATTGCAGTAATAGTAAAAGGTTGGAGAACCTTAAACATTCAATGGTATAGAAATTATTACATAAATTTAGATATGCAGAGGTAAAAAATAGTCTTTACTAAGTAAGAGTTATTGTATCATCAACAGTGTTGGTAAATGCCTGTAATCCCAACACTCAAGAGGTTCAGGGAGGAGGTTTGCTGTGAGTGTGATCCTCCTCCTGGCTTGAAAAGGCTGGTAAAATTTTAATAGACAGAAAAGGGATGAGGAGGTTGGACTTCCACATGAAAGAAACATCAATTTAATGACAATTTTCTATGTGCAAAATAGTGTATAATTAATAATTTTCTTTTTTATATTTAGATAACTTTTTTCATTTATTTTACATACTAACCTGTTTCACCACCCTCTTCTCCTACTGTCCCCTCCCCTTTCCCATCTATCCCCATGCCCATCCTTCTCCATTTTCACTCAGAAAGGGCCAGGTCTCCCATGGGCTTGCACAAAGCATGGCACATCAAGTTGAGGCAGGACCGAGTTCCTCCCCTTACGCTGAGGCTGGGCCAGGTAATCCATCATGGGGAACAGGTTATGGGAATCAATCTGCCTCAAGACCCAGCTGTACCAATTTTAGCCATATACCTAAAGGACACATAATCATATAACAAGGACACTTACTCAACTATGTTAATAACAAAAGCATTATTTATAGCATCCAGAACATGGAAAGAACCTAGATGCCCCTCAACTGAAGAATGAATAAGGAAAATGTGGTACATTTACACAATGGAGCACTACTCAGCTCTAAGAAAATGATGGCTTCATGAAATTTTCACCCAACTAATGAATCATTTTCAATGAGCCATGTTTTAGTCTCCTCCCATGGAACATGGAAGATGAAATGCAAAATTCAGTTTATTTCAGACTCAAAGGGAGAACAAGAAGGAAAGTCACTAGAGCCTTTGTGACGTTTACATCACATGGCAAGTCTTTCTCAATGGACCATATGGAATACTGTGTTTACAGGAATAATATCTATTGTTTGTTAAAGGGCCAGACAGTAAATACTCTAGGCATTGTAAATTCAATCTCTTTTACAATTACTCTTCAACTGTAGCTCCAAGACAAACTGTGTGACTCAAGTGAATGACTAGCCATGACCATGAGAATTATACAAAATTGAAATTTATCTATTTTTTATGAAATGTTGAGAAATATTAAAAACACTTATTGATAATGGATTTATGAAATCAGATGATTGAACCGGATTTGCTGAGTGTATATAACTTATGACCCTTAATAATATTTAACAAGTGCTTTATTGGCATTTATCACAGACAATAGTTAAAAAGGAAGAAGAAACCCTACTGTTTGTTAAAACCTGTTGTACCACACATCGTTTGAGTCCTTCGTGTGAGTCCCCGTCTATGTGAATAACACCACTTACAACTGAGGACTCTACAGTTTTGTGGGGAACAGTGGGCCCAAACTGTAACACTAAAGAATATGATACTGTTCCATTTAATATAAGCAAATTCACTAAAACATAATGTTATGAACGCAACCATGTTAAGTTTAGACTCTGAGCTAAGTGTGGTAGTGTATGCCTTTAATCTCAGTACTATGGTAACTAATTAAGCAGAAATTATTTGATAAACAATTGTTTAGTTAAGGCATTTATGGGCCAATGAAGAGAACTCTAGAACCCTTTAAGTCATGTAGAATTCCTTGAATATCTGTAGTATAGATAAGTTGTCTATAGTCTTCTAGACCAAGAAGGATAGAATTCTCACTCCTATCATTGGCATTTATACCAAATGCTCCTAGAACCCACAGTCTCCTGCTGGCTGATTTGCCTCGGTCTCTATAAGAGAGAGGGTCTGGATGAACAGAAGTGTAGGGTCTCTCCGAGTATATGTAGGTATGGTGGACATCTTATTTTCTTGGGATACCTTCAGATCAACATTGTGTTCACTTTCCAAATAGTTAAAATTTAAGACTATTTTAGCAATAGAAGGATGACAAAATAGTCTCATAATTAAAAACATGAAACAATTATATAATGAAACTATGAAATTACTTAATTCAGTCCTTTGCACCAATTACTATGCCTGGCTTGCAGGAAATATAGAGTTAAACACAAACCTATGCTTACATACCTCAAATAGAAGAAAAGAGTTAATGCTAATGATTGGAACTCAAAGTAAAAAGACAATTTGGAAGGAAAGGTTTTGTTTTCTGCTTAAATTTACAATATTTTGCCATTTCATAGAGTCTTGTCTTAACATTTGGAAATTCTTAAAGTCTAAATTACCTCTTTGTCTCTAATGAATAATGTATATGGAAATGATTTTAGGAATTTTCACTCATTTTAATAATGTGTTTATTCAAAAAAGTAGATTACCACTCACGTGAAAAAAAAGGTGAGAAATATTGGTGGTATGAATGATGGATGATATATCTCTAGCACCCACTGTTTCACGGTGTGAATTTTGAGACAGACCATGTGAAGAAATTAAGAGCAAGGGTAAAGATGCCTGAGGGTATGGGACAAGAGGATGATTTCATTATAAGAAAAATGGAGGGGTGGAAGCAGGGGGCGTTTCCAGCACAACTGGCTTACAAGGAGCAGGCCTCACCAACCCGGGGAGGGCAGTGTCATCCTGGCTGTCTTGTACATCAGAGAACCAAGTCTCCAAAGCTTGAAAATAAGTTTATTTTGTTTCAGTTCGATTATGTAATTGATGCATGTGCATGTATGGGCGTGCACATGTGCAGCAGTGAGTATGACTAGGTGTGTGTTCCTGTGAAGTCCAGATGTTGGCACTTGGTGTCTTTCTTCATCCCTCTCTACTGTATTGACTGAGATAGGATCTTTGCTGAGAACCTCTGGCTCTGCCTCCTATGTTCTGGGTCTAAGCCTTCCTGGCTTTTGTTTGGGATCTAGGCACCCAAACTCTGGTCCTCTCTTTTATGTGGGAAATGTTCCTTCTACTCAGCCAGCCCTCCTGTCTCTGACACTATGCTTCAAGCAGTGTTTCTATGATATGTGACTAGATCACTTAGTCCTCTCAATGGAAACTTTCAATCCACAGATGACTATAAGTCATTGGGTGTTTTGCGACTAATTTGTAAGTTTCTTCTCATTATGGATGGAAAATTTCTCCGAACGTAAGAAGTTAGTTTCTTCTCAGTACCTATTGTTTATAGTAAGTCAAATACTTCTCTCTGATTTTGTCTTTTAAGTACTAACTCCCTATAACCCATTAAATTATAACACATGAGATTTTTTGATATCTCATGAAAATGTAAATTATTCATGTTTCATTTATTACATAATATTACTTGTTTAAGTGTCTGTAGCCAGATCTAAGTTCTTTGAAAACTCCTTGTAACACTATAAATTTTAGTACTTGACATCGCAACTGAAGACATTGTATTAAACACTTACCCCCAAAAGGACTTTTAAAATATCTTTCTAGAAATTAACAAAGTGATCAGCAGCTCGGAGGCCAGGGGAATTAAGAGCAAACTTTATGCCTCCCTATTGCCAGTTTACTTGCTTAAAGCAAATGTCAGAGGTAGCACGTGGGGAAACTTGCAATGCTTTAATTTACATGTATAGAGTCAGCACAAAATTAATAGCAGTCTGTCACCAAGGGTTGTTAGGTAATTGCTGGGTTTTTATGTTGAGCAAATGAGTGTGGATTTAACAATACTTTTTAGGGACCTTTTTGGGCACCCCCTCTCCTTTCCTTTGGGCATGCCATTTCATGAACACATTTTCCAGTTCTTTATCCACCAGCGCTGTGGCCCCTGTTGTCTTTGGCAGTTAGCGCCCATCCTAGGAAAATTAAGTAGGTGCTTTCACAGAAACACAGGCCAAGGCAAACTCTCCATATACCGTTGTTGATCTTTGTTTCTTCAAACACTTTCCCCCATCAAGGACAAATGCTTCACCGCGCTCTCTTGGTTGATAGAGAAATGAAATGACTTTGTGTTTTGTGGAATTTTATAACACACACAATTGCTGTGAGGAAATAGAATTCATTGCATAAATTTGTTTGCAACCGATAAAGCAAAACATGTCTTCTAGTGTGTACAACAGACTTTTCCTCTCTTTGCCCTTCACGTTTGTGGCAGAGGACATGATTTTTACTTGTTCCTGAATATGCCCTCAGTGTTTCCATATCTGCATACACACAGAGACACACACATACACTCATACATGCATACACACATGGAAATGGGATATGGAGTTATTTCAGTAACCATATTTGAGTCTGGGGTCTTAATATAACTAGATGTTAAATTTACCAGTAATTGAATCAATCAACCCCCCTTCAAAGTCACACACAAATGCACACAAAGCTTTCCATCAGAGTGAAAGACTGCAGTTGAAATGTCGGCACAGAACTGGATTGTCTTACTTGGAGTATCTTACTTTAACAGGGTCATTACAGGGCAGGAGAATAGCCATGTGTTTGAGGCTAAGGAGGGAAAGATAGTGAGTCCAGGCCAAACTATCCTACAGATTGCAAGCCTGACTCAGTAAACAAATGACTAGAGGAAAAAATGGACTGTCTTACTTTGTCACTCCTTATTCCGTTCTGTGTTGCCTCACAAGTCAGCTGACAGAAGGAAAGGAGCTGTGAGATCAGTAAGATTGTGTTTATCTGGGTAGACTAATGAACTCTAGCTCAAAACTTGAAACCGAAATCTTTAGGTGGATCAGGCTAATATGAAAGCTGTCTTAATTACAGTTAAGAAGTAACCGCAAAGTAATTTTATGTTGGGGGAGGGTCACCATAAAATGAGGAGCTGTATTAAGGGGTTGCAGCATTAGGAAGGTTGAGAACTTTTGATGTAAATGAACCTGGAATATGCTACAACCTATGTAGTAGGCTCAGGCTGAATCTATGTTTTCCTCAGTAAGAGAGCGCCAACAATGAAGACATTTAGAGATGAGGGACACAAGTGAGAAGAACATGAGATCTCTTCCCCAAGATAAGCTCATAACACAGAAAGCTGGCAGTAGACCAGGAATCTTAGCTTTTGATGAGATCATTGGCCCCACACCATGAGCTGTTCATATTTGATTCTTCATTTATTTATTTTTCTGCATCTGATGCAAATATTTTAAATATGACTTAAGCCATCTTTACTCTTTTGTGGAAAGGAAAGTTTCATATTGCATCTTCTGTGAAAATGAGTGCCTTATTGCTTATCCTTGGAGCAAATACATTAAAACTACCTTCAAGTTACAGATTTTCTTGAAAAAAGTAAAGTATGAAACATGCCCTCCTTTACATTTAAATATTTATTTCCTTTTTTCTTTGTGCTGAAAATCAAGTGTTCCTGCACATGTTTGGACACAGCATGGTAGGGGTTTGTTGAATTTTCCCCTCCACCTTCAGAATGCCCTTGTTTCAACAGTAGTAACAACACAATTGTGTTCAGATCACTCATTTTTTCTTGTTTTTGTATTTTATGAAAATAATTATTGCCTGCATCTCATGTGCTAATAACTTGCTTTATAACCATGCAACCGTGCCTCAGCATCTACTTTACGTTTTTTATTCATCATCCTAAGTGATAAAAATACAATGTGACTATGAACTTATTATACAATATTTACATTGTAAAGATTTCCCTATTCAGTCTCTCAGCAAAGCCTTCTCCGATCTGAGATTGATATTTTCTGAGTCTGATTCTGTTTTGCAGCTACATTAATCAAACTCTGTTCCATATTCCATGACCTTGAAAAAGGAACTAAATAGAGGATACGTCCTTGAGCTTGTAATGAATTGATACAAGGAAAGCTGTTCTGGTTGAATCTTAAATGCAACCAAGTAATTTCTTTAGATTCTCATGAGAATTATTTTTTAAATCCCCTATTAGTATATATTCAGCTGAGTAACTTCCAATTATATAAGAAATATTGATAGACAGATGGCAGGAGTAGATATATAAACACACACAATCGACACGTGTGAGAAATTTGGTTCATCACGGGTACTTGCTTTCTAGAATTGCTACATGTTGATTACAACATGGAATACTTAAAAGAATCTTAAGAAAACAGATGTTTTTTGTTATGCTTTGGCGACAGCTGTTGTTTGCTCTGGGCATGAGAACATGTCCAAAGGAGACTGTTAGCAAGGTAGTATTTTCTCCTCTAAGAGTAATGAACCAAGTAACCAGAACCTTTGATATCCTCAACCAATTGGCAGAACCAACCCTAAGATGTGATTCATATGAACTGCACTTAAACATCATTGCACTAATGGTGAAATCAAGATAGCTTTGACATTGAATGTATGAAGAAAACTGTTCTATTACTATAAAATGAAAAAATCTGAAATTTCCAGATGAAGTTCAAGATTTAAGAGAAATTGTTTAAAGACTTTGGGAGGCACATTACAACATGAAATATGTTTACAATTGGCACAGGGGTCGGGGCACCATGTGTCTCTTTGTTATTTGGGGAGAGGACATTTAGATCATGGGCAGATTCTGTTTTGATTGCTGTTGGAGCTAAATAACACACTTACAATATTGAGATGTGCATTTAAAACCTCAGCTCTGTTGTCAAGTGCTAATGCTACAATTGTGGCAGGGGTTGAACACTAAAGAGTTTACCCCAAAATAATACGAGTTAGTCCTTAAAAAATTCAGTAAACTCCAGGAAAAGAAGGCATTGTGTAGCAACAGTACGCAAGATTTCTGAGGGAAATCTTGTACCTGGGACTCTCTCACTTTGCTCTATCAGAACATAATTATACTTTATAGGCTTATGGAAAATAGAGTCATAATGCTGTAAACCCAAAATTCAAAATAGAAATGGTAAAGGCAGAAATTAACTTCCAATTGAGCTCTAAACATACCCAAGCCAATTAAATAAAAATACCAAAGCTTAAAGCAACACTATCCAATTTGCTTTTGTTAAAGAATTTTCATGATTATTATTTATTTTATTTTATTATTTTAAGTACTTAAATGCTTACTTCATATATGTCTGTGCACCATGTGCATGGCTGGTGCCCATGGATGCCAGAAGAGGGTGTTACCTCCCTTGGGACTGGATTTATAACAATTGTCAGCTACCATGTGGTTGCTGGGAATTGAACCCAGGTTCTCTGGAAGAGCAATCAGTGCTTGTAACCTATGAGTCATTTCTCTAGCTCAATTTTAATTATTCTTATACTGTGCCATTTATCTCTGCATCTACCCATAAATAAGGACAACAAATAATTTAAATAAAACTAGCTCCAGTAAGATTTTTATGATACACTTTACTATTTCTCTACTGTTACGAAAGAAGAATATTTTGCTTTAATTAAGTTGGTTTATCTATAAACTATTTAAAAGAAGTAAAAATAAGGGGTTAAGCATATTTTGACACCAAATATATTGGATATATGCTATAAACTACATCAAATGGCATGCAAATTAGCATGTATAATTTTTGTAAATAAGAAAAAAGGGCATATGTGATTACTTATCTGCCGTACTTAAAGAATATTTAAATGTTTAAAAAACTATAACCAGGGCTTGGGAAGATGGCTCCTTTAGTAAAGAAAGTGCTTGCCTTTAAGGCAGGAGGGGCTGAGCTTTTCTGACCGTGTGTGGAGAGGTCAGGCACAATGAGAAGGCACTTACGTTCTCGGCAACAAGGAGGAAGGACAGAAGGACACTTGGAGCTTGCTGTTCAGCTAATCTAACAAAATTGTAGAGCACCAGATTCCGGCAGATATCCCACTGAAATGATGTCTGCTATGGCCTGAGTCTGTGATTGAGTGTGTGTGTGTGTGTGTGTGTGTGTGTGTGTGTGTGTGTGTGTGTGTAAATTACAGGTATGTTTGTTATATAATTCTTCCTAGGGAGACATAAAGAAATGTCTATTCATCTTAAAGAGGTACCAACAGGTTAACGAAGGGATTTCATTCAATTCCACTGTGATACAGCAGTGAGTTAATCTGGGTTATTTACAGGAAGACAAGTGATTCAAAGGCAGCTCATTTGACAAAAAAGACCCACACAGTCATGGAAAGAATCCTAACCTATAGCTAATCTTGTACTTCCCATATACTCTGACACTTTTCAATGTCATGTGCAACTCAGTGAAAGTGTGGCCTGGCATCTGATGCGAGGGTCCCTTGGCTCTTCTAATCTCCTAGGCAGGAACGTTAGCAGTGTTGTGAACATTGCCATGGGCCTACCTACCCTCTACTGTTCAGTGCATTTAGCTCCTGGATTGTGGGCAAGGACCTTGTTGACCACCACAGCAACTGCGCTTCATCATGGCCAATGTCCGTGTCATGCCTAGAGGAAAGAGCTTTTCTACTAGAATATATAAAGCAATGAAAGGATAAATTACTGTAAAAATGTCCTAAGGTTCTTATCTTCTTTTTACATATACTCTTCATTTTAAAGAGGAAAATGTAGACTAACTTTGAATATTGAAAATGTCCTTTTACTTTGCTATTATATATTTAGTCTAGTTTTATAAATCCACAACAGAAAATCCAAAACAAATGACTCAGTCACAAAGGAAGTGTGCTTTTCTGTAGCCAGTTGAAGATTATTGTGAAGGAAAGAGGACAGGACAAAGGCCAACTAGCCATGTCTTCTAATCTCAGCAATGACCCTGAATATTTCTGGCTATAAATTCGTCATCTGGAAGAGCTCAGCATTGTAAGGCATCATAGAAGTGACTTGCACTTTCCCTCCACACCACGAACGGTGCCACAAAGCTCTATAAATCTCGCTGAATAGGCTGCTTTACCTCATTTTCGTGAAATGCCAACCAGAGCCCTGACAGACTGGCACTCATTAGATGCTGCATTACCTCGAGAAGGCCATTAAAGGCCACTGGAGGTGTTCCACCAACTTAATGATGCACATACCTCTTGGAAAATGTATGTGCATAACTATGTCTACAGCCCAGGTAACGGATTTCTCTCTTTCATATTGAGGAGGCTGTCAGACACGAGGAGCACATAAGCTTAATTCTAGGCAAATATAATTTTCTGAGGTTGCTTTTAAACAATAATGGTATATTTGCCTTTATGACTCATCAGCGGTTGTAAGTGGCAAAGTGGAAATAATAACAGAGAATCGAGTCATGTTTATATTTGATATGTAAAACAGGCTATGACTGAATAAAATTTTTACCACACTATGAGTTGCAATTCATTATTAAAATATATGCTGCTATTTACATCAGCATGATTCCCATAGTGCATTGAAAATTCAAACTTTTATAAGAACCATAGCACTCTTACCTCTGTAAAATCAGCTTAGATGTGCCTAATGCATGGTTGAGACTCTTTCCCTCTCCAGATCAAGCTGCATTTTGATGTGTAAACCTTACTCCTAGACCTCGTCATTGGCCTTTTCCTAATAATGTTATTAATAATTAATATCATTTATAAATATTAATACTATTAATATTAGCATTAGCCATGTTTATATAATTAATGTTGTCATCATTAATGTGTCTAGTATACATATTCTTAGTATTAATGATTAACTCTATGGTTAATTTAACAACAGGTAGTCTTACTCGCTGTGTAATAATGAAGTGCTCAGTCTGAGATATTTCTGGTCATTCTTTCCATAATACCATAGTCTTTCCTAGGAGGATGTTCTTCCTCCTCCCTCTTCTCCGCCTCCTCCTCCTCCTTCTTCTTCATCATCATTAGCTGTCACACTTCCTACCCACCCAATTTTGTGTTCTGTATGTTTTTTTATATCCATACCTATCAAGTCCAATTTGTGCTATGCATATATAATATGGATTTGTAGCCTTCTACTGGAGTGTGGTAGACTTGCCTGGAACTATATGTTTAAGAAAAATGACTGCTCTTCTTCCAAATGCTAACAATTGTCAGTGGCTCCTTGGTTATGAGTGGAATTTCTTCCTAATTCCCCTCTCCATGTTGAGGTTTGGTTTGGCTTGGGCTTGCACTGGTCTTGTGCATATCATAACAACTGATAGTTCATAGGTGCAGTTGTCCTGTTGTGTTTCTTAGACACTGTTTTCTTGTAGTCTTCTACCACCTCTGGGACTTTTATTATTCACACTCCCCCATTCACAGTGATCCCCAAGCTTTAAGGAGGGGATGTGTGATATAGTTGTCACAGTTAGGGCTGGGAACTCCACAGTATTTTATCCACTGTACCTTGACCAGTGGTCTATTTGTTAATCATCATCTACTTCAAAAAGAAGCTTCTTTTGTGAGGTCTGAGAGATGCATTAACTGTGGGTATAACAATCACCCATTAGCAGCTGGTTTTAATGCTATGCCCATTTAGCAGAGTAATAATATGCTCTCCCTAAGGTCTATGATCTGTCCATCCAGTTTCCTGGCCCAAATAATGATGCCAGGTGTGCATTTCATTTTGTAGAGTGGCCTTCAGTACAATGAGATAGTGGATTGGCTGTTCACATGATGTTTGTGCTACTATTGCACCAGTGGTCATGTCTTCCCAGGCCAGTCATTACTCTAGCTCACAAGAGCCCCAGCTTGTTAAGACTGATAGTTGCTTTTTTTCCTCTGGTAATGTACATAGCCCCTTCAAGGAAAAAAGAAAAGAGCATGTCTGGATGAAGCTTCCAGATCAGCAACAGCTTGATTATCGCCTCATTCTGTTACTGAATTATGTTATGTCTTTAGTGGTAGGGTCATATGTAAAGTTCTGGAGAGCAATCAATATTATCAGCAATAACATGTAATATTTCAGGTCTGTGGAAACCTCAGTGACCAACAAGGTAGCCTCCAAATTAAAATTAACCCTTTCCACACACTGAACTTTTTATTGGCTATGTTGTACTTCATGGGAGCACTGTGGTCTTGTTACAGGATTTTAACTCTCTCTCTCTCTCTCTCTCTCTCTCTCTCTCTCTCTTTTTCCCTCTTCCTCTCTCTCTCCTTCACACACACACACACACACACACACACACACACACACACACACACACACACACAGAGAGAGAGAGAGAGAGAGAATGAGAGAGATAGAGAGAGGGAGGGAGAGAGGGAGAGAGGGAGCTCAGATAGACCTTCTACAGTAGTGGGTAGTTTCAAAACAACCTTTTGAAAAGGTTTGTAACATTTGTTTTTAAATCTTGCTAAGTGGCCCCTGTTAGCCTCAAGCTCACTCCATGGCCCAGACTGGTAGCCAGGATTATGTGCCAGCAAACCCTTCAATTTTCTATTTTAATTCTAGCATATTAGCTAAGTATCTGTACTTTTGCCTATTTGATAGTCACAAAAAGTCACAATTTAGTGATGTAACATTTGTGTTAATTAGTTCCATTTTCACATTTATTTCAAAACATCACAGTAGATATGATGAGAAATTTAATTTTTATTGATTAAGTTGAATAATTTATTCAAAAGAGTAAGGCAGCATTTCAGATATCTGCTTTTGAATAGATATGTCATTAATAACAGATACTCTGTAACAATAATAAATGATTCATTCCCTTTATAAAGTAAATACGTTTTATAAATCAAATCAACTTTTGGAAAAAAGTTCTTAATTGTTTTTATGCTTAAGTATCAGGGAATTGGTCAGCTTTCTTGTAATACCATGAGAATCTTATGATATAAGGCATAATTATTTTTTCATGACAGGGTTTCTGTGTATAGCCCTGGATGTCCTGGAACTCACTCTGTAGACCAAATCTGGCCTCAAACTCACAGAGATCCACCTGTCTCTGCCTCCTGAGTGATGGGATTAAAGTTGTGCACCACCACTGCCTGAATCAAGGCATAATTACAATAATATTGTCTCTTCTCTCAAACTATATAGATTTGAGCCACATCCTACCTTTTGTATTCAATCTTTTTAAATAATTTCAATACTGAGTTAATTTGAAATTTTGGTATATTTTATAAAAAAATCACATGAACACAATGGTTTCCTCAGGCTCTTTGTTCCTTGAGTTTACTAGAGCTAGCTTTTCTAACTCCTTCCCGCCTTCCAGGTTTTTCCATCTCCCTTTTGCTCCATCCCTTTCCCGTCTCCCTACTGCATGCTTTGTTAGGCATTTCTGTAACACATGAGGGTCCTGCCAAGATTCACCATTTATCAGTATGTTCTTACTACCTCCTTTCCCCATAGCTCATTTTCAATTAAATCATTTCCATTTCTAGAGGAAAAGTTCAAAATCAGTAAGTGATCTCGCTGCTCTGGTTTCTGAAAGGAAGTGACTGACTGAGTAACCTACAAGCATCGTGGTGAGAAGGGCTACAGATCCCAAGTGCCAGAGATCCCAGGCTCCTGTTGCTTACTGAAAGTCAGGGTGCATTTCTCCTTCAGTGAAAAAAATGGAGACAACATGATTTCTTTCCTGTTATCTCTTCCTTTCCTCCTTTCTTCTTTACTTTCTTCCTTCCTTCTTTCCTTCCTTCCATCCTTCCTACCTTCCTTCTTTCATCTTTTCCTTTCTTTGTTTTTCTGTGTGCAGGTATGTGTGGGTGTATTGTGTGCACATGTATGCACTGAGACCACAGGTTAACCAGGCATCTTCCTCTGTTGCTGTCCACCTTACTTGATGAGAGTTGGTCTCTTACTGAATGTGTGGCTAGAAGATTCAGCTGAACTACTACCCAGTGTTCCCCAGAGATCTTTCTATTCTGCCTCCTTAGCACTGGGGATACAGACTCACAATGTCATACCAGACTTTTTTATGTGGGTGCTGGTCATTGGCTCAAATTCTCATACTTCTAAGGCAAGCACTTGGCCATACCAATTTGTCAATGGGTTTTATATTCCATTGGTTTGAAATGATCTGTGAACCCATTAACCAGACAATAAATATATTGTCAAGGAATAGTATTTCATAATTTTACATGGCTAAGCTGTCAGTAGGGTTGACTTTCTTTTTCTAGCTTTCTTTGGCAGTAAGACAAAATTCATTTCCTCGAGGATATAATGAGAGTAGGGCTGAAATGCAACAAAGCGAAAAAAATCACATTTTATACAGTGCTTCTTATTAGCATTAATCTTTCTTGAGACTCTTTTTGTTTTACATTTCACAGAGAGAGGTATCTCATGAATTAGGTAATATGTTAACAATTATTTTTCATGACTATCCCATCACAGTTTGTACATAGCGTTCACTACTCAAATGAAGAGGATCATGGTATTATTTGAACTCAGTGGGTATTTTTGAAATATTTGTCAGTAGGGAGCCCCTGCCAGAGCCATTAACTCTAGTTAGAGGTAAACAACTGGGCGAACACATTTTATTTCCTCTGTCAATTAGGGGTGTCAGGTAGCATTGCTTCTTAAGCTTGAATGTTTCTTTGTTTTGCAATGAAAACTGCTTTCCTTGAATTGAATTAAACCATCTCTCGTTTGCTTATTTCTGGACATGTGTCATATCCCCTTAGACTTCCCATCGTGAGATAATATCTTTTTGATTTGGGGGATGGACTTATCTTCTCCCTAAGTGATTCTTCTGCAGCTTCGACTTTGTAAAAGCATTGCATCACTATTTATGGAGGAGGTAATGCGTTGTTAAGTCGTCTTACTTTTCCCATTAAGAACAAGTGAATGCAAAAGAATATAGCTCAGTGGTAGAGTGTTTGTCTAGCATGCTCGAGACTCTAGGTTCAACCCCCAGTACTACAGACCAAAGGACAAAGTAAACAAAGGACTTTTTATTCATGGTAAGGTTCCAAACCAGATGATTGTTTATAGTATAGTCTATCAAGTATAGTCTAGTCTTAACTTTGCTTATTGGATATATCAGTAACGTTCATAGTCTTTCATGTTATAAGGGCATTAATACAAAGATTAATGGTTATCTAATTCCTCTCTGTTATTGTGCTAGATGAAGAGAATACACATATAAGTACAGGCTGATCTTAATGTCACACATTTCCCAAAATCTGCATTGAAAGGCTCCACACCATCTGCCTCTGTCTCTGTGTCTGACTCCCTCTCTCTCCCATACTAACATGCAGCTATTGCTATTATATTTGTAAATGTATGTCCAATCATTTTTAGAGATAATTAGCAAAACTGAGTCATAAGATATAGCATGAATAATAAAACCCAGAGACAGATATTGGGGTTCAAAGTGAAGACCAGAAAAGCAAAGCAGGCAAGCTACTAGAGAGCTCTTACCTATAACAATTCCTCTGAAAGAGGATGCGTTCCTGTCTCTTCTTGGCTTATATTTCTCTCCAGCGCTGGGATTAAAAGTGTGAGTCACCACCACCACCTGGATCTGTTTCTGCATTGATCTTGTGTAACCCAGGGTGACCTTGAACTCACAGAGATTCGTCTGCCTCTGTCTCCAAAATCCTGGGATTAAAGATGTGTGAAACCACTGCTTTGCCTCTCGTGGCTTAGTTTTAACTTTTGGTCTTAAGGCAAGCTTTATTTATAAAACATAAATAAAATATCACTATAATAAGCAATTGAATCTTCTTCAAATAACACTTAGAAGAAAGTCAGGGAGGCAAGGAGAAGAGGAAGGGAAGAGAGTCACAGTGTCTTCCTTAGCAGACTGAGAGTGAGTTCTCATCAGCAAAACTGTCAGAGATTGCTTGCTGATTCCAGAGGGTGGGTTGAGTTGCTTTGTAAGATAATTTGTGCTGTGTTACAGGAGTCACAGACACCTGTGGTATTAGATCAGCAGCAAAAAATAAATTCTATGGTGTGGCAGTGTGTGCCTTTAATCCCCTAACGTGAGAGTGATAAAAGGTTTCCTGGGAAGATGGTAAAACATGCAAATTGGTACCTCAGTAGCTTTCCATTGTTGACTCCTGATCAGGTTAATATTTAAATTAACTTGTACCCTTCTTGGTAGTCCATATAAATTAAAAACTTAAAATAACTGTTCTTAGTTGTTCCATAATTCATTGAATTCTTCATGGCATCAAAAGCTTCCATTTCACGTTGTGCTTGGATTTCACTGAAATGAAGGCTGTAGGCATTGCTGTCTATCTCTCAGTTGATGAAATATTGAAAAGCAATGTTCTTAATGTTCTATACTTATCATTGTTTATTGTTACCATGAAACAAACCCTATTCTCCTTAATTAGATATATATTTTATGAACAGAATTTTAATATTAAAATACACTTTAATTTTGTAAAAAATTAATATTATTTAGGAAAACCGCTTATGCTAATAATGGTGGACTAATTTAATCTTGAAGTTTGGAAAGTATGGAGATCAGTATTGTGCAATGTGTAGAAGGTTCTTGCAGTGTTCAAGAATGATCAGGATCCCTGGGGTTTTGTCCTGGATTTAGCTTCTATCAAACAGGAGTAGCTGGGTACACCCAAATAAAAACCTGTTTCTGTGGATGACTCTTTGGCAAAAAAAAAATGGCATTCCTAGGGCCAAATGCTAAATTTAAAAGATTACCTGAATAAAGAGAAATAAGGAGACAAATTTCTCTATCATGAGAGTTGAACTTTCAGGCTGGAAGACCCAAACTCTGTGCTGAGAACAGGTGCTCCTCTTCTGCTTTAGATCCCACAATTCTAAAGACAGTGACCCGTGCCCTTCCTTCTCCCTGTTCTTGATGTGGTAAAGAAGACCTTTTGATGCATTATTATATTTTAAGTATTCAGGAACAACAAAGCCTACCACTCTATCACAAATTTGACTCAAGCTGTTGTTTGAGCAGCCTTGCTGTTTTACCCTGAGAGCTTTGTTGAATACCGGGTGCAAATATTGAATAACAGTGCGCAGACTTTTAAAGCACTGCATTCATCGTCACATCTTAGTCCTCTGTCACAGATTTGTATTAGCCAAGCTCTCATGTAAACAAACAAACAAACACAAAAGAAATCACATCTGCCTTGTGAGAGACGTTTGTCATGGGAGTTAAACTGAATCGTTTCCCCCCGACGAGTTTATGATTCTTATTGAAGATCTCACGATGTGTTGCATTTATATGAACTTGATCATGGAAATTGCTGTCACCGTCATTATCTAATCTTTGCAACCATTCAATTTTAGTTGTGCTTGATGGAGCTTTTTTTATAACCACATCCGAGAGTCCAAAAATAGTCGATAAAACTAACGTATTTATTGTGATGTGCGTGAACAATGTCCCCTATTGTTCCATGTATTTGAATACTTGGTCTTGTCTGGGTGTTGCTGCTTGGGGAAGCAAGAGAAGCCATAGGAAGCTTAGCAAGGGGAGGCTTGCTGGAGGGATTTCCAGTGCTGTCCCGTTTCTTGCTCACTTTCCTCTTCTTACCTGTCGATGGAAATGTGATTAGTTAGCTGTGTGCTGCTGCTGCTGCTGCTGTCAGCTGCCCTACCCTCCCTACTGTTACAGACTCTGGAACAGGGAGGAAAACAAACTCCGTCTTCTGTAAGTTGCCTTTGGTCATGGTTTTTCATCACAGCAATGGGAAGGCTAAAAGCACACCACTCTAAACCCTTGGCTCGCTGGTGGATATTGGCTGTGTATTGGTGACTGAGTACAGTGAAAGCTTAGAAAGATAGGATGCAAGTAGTGAACACATGAGTCATGACAGAGGATAGAAAGACCATAGTTTTTGTGGTTTTAGCTCTGTCCTGGGGATTCCATTATTGTGCATTTTGGTGAATAAGTCTGTAAAAGTGTATCTGATAATAAAAGCATAACATCTTGTGAAAGTCCCACAGTTTCAGAATGCCTTTTCCGACTGTACTGAAGTTCACTGGGAGGTATAGACTTTGGATCTGGCTAATCTCACTGCCTGATGTATTCTGTATCATTTGCAAGTTATTTATAGTAAAGTTTTAATAAAATATATTTTACAAATTAAAAAGCATTAAGAAACACTAAATGTACTAAGTCTGTTAAATTTGTATATTTAGGCATGTGTGTGTGTAGCAATAACAGCTAAAAAAATAGTGGCCTTGATTTTGAGAGGGAGGGGTAGAAAGTGTTTGGATAGGTTAAGGGGAGGAAAGAGTGGAAGGAATACAATGTAATTATATTTTAATTAAGAATTTAAAATTGAAAAATAAAACAGAGTTATGAAGGTAATATTTCTAAGGAAAGCAAAAAATTCAGCAAATCAAGTCAAATTTTGTTGATTGTTTTCAATAAAATGTTTGAAAAAAGTATAATAATATGGCTGATCAAGTGGCTAGAATTTAATAGAAAAAGTCAATATTGTCAATAATTTCTTAAAGTAATTTTTGTTAAGAAATCTGAAAAATAATAAAAGTTAAATTATTTTGGAATACATGTGAAAGCTTTATGTATCTAAGACACAGAGAGTAACAGAAGGGCACATCTGGAGGATGTGGTAAGTTATACACTGTTGTCTACACAGCGTGAAGAGTGATACTTCCTATGTTCAGACAACACAGACATTCTTAAGATAGGTGAAAGCAACTGCTTAGAGGGCACGAGAAAGTTCCATTCAGGGCCAAATCTATGGGCGAGGAAACAATGTAGAAGACAATGAGGACCGTCAATCATGGAAAACTGTCAGGGACAGTGTCTATTTCAAACATATCTAAATTAACAACTGTTACACTGATCTTCCACTTGTGGCGTTTGTTATCAAGTATGTCTAATGGACATGTGAAATCTGTCCCAGAGAAAACAAATGTCGTTTGTTAGTTGGCACTACTGTTACTAGATAGTCATACGTGACAGAAGAGGTCATATTTATGAATCATCCTTCCTCTTCACAGTTCCCACAATCAATTACAGATGATTGAAGAAACCTGAATGACTAGCTATCCCAGGTTACAAAATTTAGTGTTTGGATTCCAAGAAAATTTGAGTTCACCATTTTGTTTATGTTCACATCCTGAGCTCTGCTGTAAGGAGCTAGGTGGGGTTTTGTGGATGTTTTGCTCATTTGTTTGGTTTGTTTTGTATTTTTAAAAATTTCAGTAGTGGATTCTTATTCAGAATCACATGACCCTCAATTTTCCCTTATTTGTGCCTGAAAAACACACAGGTTTAAAATCCTTTCTAGACTTAAGTTCTTCTGGTTTTCTTTTTATATTCCTCATTAGCAATGGGAGAATCAGTAATCGAATAAGAAGATAATTAAATTCTTGAACTTGAGCTGTCAAGGTCTGCCATTAATCTGGTTTTGGAAAGTGGTCAGCTAAGTGAATGCTATTATCACAATCATATCACTGACATCCTTTCCTTGGACTGTTCGGATAAGTGAAAGTCAGCTGCACTTTAAGTTACACTGAATAGATACGTGTGGAGTGTGTGGGGTCCTTCACGCCATATCTAATTGTATGCAATGATAACTGTAAAATAAAATGACCTTTAAGCTCATAGACACCAAAGAAATTCCTCAGTAGCCTGGTAGAAAAACAAACACACAAAAATGCATGCAATAATCTAACGTTTATAATCAGCTGCTCCTTGCTGAAGTCATTTCTGGAGACTGAGTCCTCTTCAGTCTCTGGAATGAGGCTGGAAACCAGATGCAGGTTTGGATTAGTGTGAGGGATGTGTGAAGCCTGGCCTTGGCAGCTTCTCATGTCACCGGTCTCCCATTCAAACATGCGTGGGTTATTAAGGGGGGCTGTAGTTTTTCACATTGCTTTGAAATTTGTATCAGAGAGCAGAGCCAATCCCTAAGTTGAAAGGTCACCGTAGCAGATAAAATAAGTCCTTAAAACTTGAGTCAGAGGAAAGATGTCTCCATCTAGAAAATGCTAAATGTTTCAAAACTCGGAATTCAGCACAATTTGTATTTATGATGGTTTTGCTCAACTGTAAGATCTATGGTGCAAATGATTCGTTTCATGTATATGTTTATGCCTTTTAGAATTATATTGCACTTTGTTATGTTAATCTTGACGTCTTCTATTTTAAGTGATCATCTATGTCACCAAAAGAGGCCAAGCAATTATCTTACTGTCTTCTAAATACAAATTCATAATACTAAATACTTTAATCATCATTCTGAGAATACAAAATTTGGAAATCATATTTTTAATTCATAAACAGATTGCCTTTGATTGGAGAATTGTTTTTTTTTGAGGAGTTATTTAAAAACAAAAGCTATCATTTTCTTGTCTGCATTAAAAGTATATGTTTTAGAGTTGTAACTTACTTGGAATTTCAAAATAAGATGAAGCAACTCTCAGATATTAATTTTCTTCAAGGACATACTAATTTGGCTTTTACAGCTATTGACACAATCGCTATGCTTTCACAAGCAAACATATTGGAAATCAATGAGCCAAGTAGATACGAAATGGTCATCTCCAACTGAGGAGTCAAATGTTAATTAGCCCCGTAATCACAACCTTTAAGCAACTTTAGTATACAATACCATGAAGCAAGAACTCTGTGTCATCCTTACCTCCATGACGCCCCACGTGTGTACCCTTTGGTTTGTAAGGATCTCTGACTTAAGTTTGTTGCTGCATTGGCCTTCAGGTCTCTCACTGTTGCTTATGGCGACCAGTCTGAACAGGATAACTCACATCAAATTCCATCAAATCCTCATCTTCCTGTGTGAGGTCTGTGTGAGCTCTTGGAAGCAGTACCACACGCAGTGTTGCTGCTTTCTATGCTCTTTGCATGCCATCTGGCCTGGGATGGATTCCCAGCCGACATACGATGAGTGGAGAGTAGTGGATGATTATTGCTGGAATAAATATTTCTGAGTCTCTCCAAGGTGCTTTTCTTGGTTTGTGGTTAAATGCCTGAGATATCAACTTATAAAAAGGAACAGTTTATTTTGAGTCAGAGTTTTGTGGCTTTCAACCTATAGTCACTTGGCCCATTTGCTTTGAGTCCTGTGGTGGAGTAGCAAAGTATGGTGTGTACCCACTTACGGCTGGCATGTAAAGTCAAAGAAGGTGGAAGGGGTTGAGGGTCTCAAACTCCCATGACCAACACTCCTCACTAGATCTTTCATCTTTTTATAAAAATTTGACTTACGTTTAATTATGTACATATATGTGTGATTTGTAACCTGAGGGCTGTGCCTATGAAAGCTAGAAGGTGTTAAACCACCTGGAGCTGGAGTCATAGGTAATTATGAGCTAACTCATGTGGGTTCTGGAACCTGATCCTGTGTCCTTCTCAAAGAATAGTGAATGTTCTTAACTGCTGAGCCATCTCTCCAATTCTTAAACCTCACCTCATAAAAGCTCCCCCACCCTGTAATCGCACACAGTTGGAGATAATCCCGCACTATCAGAGTCTTTGGATATCTTTCCAAATCTAAATCATAACACCCACAATTAAAGGGAAAGAGTACGGCAATCACAGCAAGAACCTAGGAACTGAAACCTTCTAAAGTGGAAGGGATGGTGAACTGGAATAGAATTTCAGTCTGTGATGAAAATAATCATTTGGTCCAGAGTGTACTCAGACTTGGAGTGCTCTAAATACGAAACTTCTCCTGAGAGGTTTGTCCGTGTAGCTCATCTGTCTAACATGCAGAGTTGGGGTGGGGTCTGGGATGTGCATGCAGGTGTCTTCAGAGGCAATAAGACATTATCAGATCCTTGGGAGCTGGAGTTACAGGCAGTTGTGGCCACTTAAGCATTAGAATAAGCTCTATTCCTCTGCAAGAGGAGGAAGGGAAGTGCTTAACCACCAAGCCATCTCTCTAGCCCTTCCATTCACTTTGTGTCAGTTACTTCAGCGTCTCTCGACTGGGACAATTTTGATTCCCCTAGAAGATAATTAATAGAGTCCACAGACATTTGTATTGTTAACAAATCAGACAGGGAAGAACTGCTAGCGTCTGATAAGATAGAGGCAGGCGTGATGCTCATCTCAGTGGAGAGTTGTACCCACAGCACGCAGCTGCCTCTCCCGAGTGCTGCAGGTATCCAGGAAACTAAAAACTGACTCCTATTATTTTATCTTTCAAATATTCTGTTTTTATATTTACTTGCTAATCCTACAATATTTTTTATAGTTCAGTAATTTGTTTAAATCACTCCACTATTCTTTCTTCTATTTTTCGAAAACTTGTTAATCTTTTAATTCCCGAAGATGCAGGCTTGTTGTGCTTATTCATTTTCTTTGTTAGTCTCTATGAATATATAATGCAACGATTCCTCTGAGCACAGTTCAGCTACATCCCATAGCTTCTGATACCATGTATTTTCACTTTTATATCTAGATTTTCTCAAATTTGGTATTGGGGCTTTATGCAATACAATGTGAAAATCTAGGGGTCTTGTTCTTTTAAAAAGATGTGTATACAATATAATGTACATAATTTCTTAAAGATTATTTCTGATGTAGTTTTAAGTCAGGTATTGCTAAGGTGATGATAACACAGTAGTCATAAGAAGGACACAAATCAAGGGTAGATAATACTTAACTTTATTTCTGGCATGCTATTTTCTGACATGATCTTTTGTCTTTGAAACTTTCATTATTTTTTGTCTTCCTCAGAGTGTGCATGTGTGCATGCATATTTGTGTGTTGCTTTTAATAACTGAGAAGTTACTTCATTACCTTCAGAACTGAAAGTTATACAGATATCTAGGGTTGCTCTTATTTTCTCCATGAAATTGATTTATTCTCCTTCCTGAAAGTCAAAAGTGTTCCCTTCATTATCTTGGAGAAAAACAATGTCCTAAAAAGTAAGAGTTATGTCTTAAAATAAATTATCAAATTTATTTATTTATTGTGCCTGTTTGTGTATGTAAAAGCAGATTTGTGTACATGCCTGTCTGTGTGTGTCTGTATGGTAGGGAGGGAGACACACATGTGTCATGCTATTTGTGAAGGTCAGAGGACAACCTGTATAAGTTGGTTTTCTTCTTCCACCAAGTGGGTACCAGGGATCACTTTAAGGTCGTTAGATTAGCATTTGCCAACTGAGACATCTCTCTGGCCAAGAATACATCTTTTTAAAAATATGCATATAGCCAATAAAGTAAAAATAATATCATAAAATGAGAAAATGCAAGTAATATAAAAATAGAGAAATAAGCTCTAAGAAGTTGAAGGGCAAATACATCTTCTGGCAAGATATCGTGATTTTTCAAAGGACTTAAATAGAGTATTGAAAGATTAGGACATAGAAGACTGAAGGTGAACAGAATTCAGGTAAATGGAAAGAGAATTGCATAATATAATCATTGTTCTTTGTCAGCTAATTTACTAGACTTTGAAAAGATTCAAGTCAGTATTTTTGTGCCCCTTACAATTCAGAGTTCAATCCTTCGCATATAATAACAGCCAAGATAATATTCATCCATGTACATTTCCATTCTCATTTGCAACAGATCAACAAATCTAAATTGGTTTCAAGAATATGAATGGTTTTACAAGTGGGATATTGTTTTAAATTCACTGAAAAGTCAGTATTTCCCAGAAGATATGAAGTAGTAAGGGGAATCAGGTAAGTCATAGTAGCCTTGTTCTAAAGTTGATTGTTCATGCATTGTGTGTGTGTGTGAGACAACATTTGTTTTGTGTGTATCTGTGCATGCAGAGAGGCAACAGATTAATATTGGATATCTTTTTTTCTGAGACAGGGTTTCTCACCCATATAAACACTGGCTAGAATGGCTGACCAATCTATGTTCTCCCACCCACCCTCTGTACTGGCAGTAGAGACACACCTCCATCCCTGTGTGTGTAGATGGTGAGGATCCAGTTTCCAGTCCTCATGTTTGCCTGGCAAACACTTCATGAGCTGAGCTCTCTCTCTAGTACCTCCCTTATCATCTTTTTTTTTAAATGATGATTATTTTCAAGGCTGAGAAGAAAAATCCAAAAAGTTTTGCCGTTGCATGATACTGACTTTGAACTTGATTTAGAATCACCTACAAGATGAATGTCTGGTTATGTCTGTGAAGGAGATTCTAGACTAGGTTGGTTGAGGTGGGAAGGTGTTCTTTGACAGATGTCAGGAGCATTCTCCGTATAAGGATGCAAGCTGGATTCATGACTCTCTGTGTGTTAGTTACTTTTCTGCGGCTGTAACAAAACACCATGACAAGAAGCAACTAATAGAAGGAAGGGTTTGTCTAGACTTACGGCTCCAGAGAGATAAGAGTCCATCACCGCATAGCAACAAGCAGCAGGCATGGCGTGGCAGCAGGAAAAGGAAATTGGAGCTGACATCCTCAAAAGATGGAGCAAACTGGGAGTGGCATGAAACTTTCAACTCTCCAAGCCGACCTTCAGTGATGTACATTTTCCAGTGGCACCTTCTACTCCTCCCCAAACAGCATCATCAACCTGAAACCAAGAGTTCAGATATCTGCCCCTATGGGAGGCATTCTTACTCAAGCTACTACACTCTGCTTCCTGACACAGGTGCAGTGTGATTGGTCAGTTGCCTCCATCTCCTGCCACTGTGATTTCCCTGCCATGATATACTGTACCTTAAACTTGGGAGTCAAAATAATCCTTTCTTTTTCTTTTAAGTTCTTTTATAAGACTTGGCCTCAACAATGGAAAAGAAGATGAATACAACCCTCTAATAAATGGTAATTAGATACATGGTTTATAAGGGTTGTAAACATCCGAATTTAACTTGAGCATGATCTCTGACAAATTCACATTCCAGATTCTTGCTGAGTTTTATTCTACCAGGAAGGTCAGGTCTGGTCTTGAACTTCTAGTGGAAGACTGTCCCAGTCAGGGTTTTCTAGATGAGACTCATCAGATTGACAGTCATAGTTGTCACAAGGTCATACAGAGATGGCTGCCTATATGCTGCAGATCCAGAAAGCACAGCAGCTGCTCAGTCCCAGCAACTGGAAAATCAGAACAAGAGAGGTCAATAATGCAGTGCCAGCCTGAAGCTGGAGATCTCAGAAGACCCCCAGAGAGACAATGGGAGTCCCTATTGCAAGCCTGAAGATATTGCTTTCTTATCCTCATTTAATAGCAACAGCAGAAGACATACCAGGAAAAAGTGGAGCTTGTACCCACTGGCTTGCATTCACTCTCTTCCTGTTCTTTCATCTAGTATTCTAGCCTGCTGGCTGGTGCTGTACATGGTCAGGGCCGGTCTTTCCCCTTCAGTTGCTGTTCTGCATGCTAAGTATCTCTGGATAGACCTTCAGTGACATAGTCAGAGGTATGCCTTAATAATCTCTTAGGTATCTCTCAATCCAACCAACTTGAAGATCAAGATTGATCATCACAAAACCTATTTCTGAGAGCTAGGTGTAATATAAACCAACCCCCTCCATTTCCCCCACTTCCACTAAACCCTCAGATATTTACTTGGACTTTCTATCTTCTATTTGTTGCTGAATTAACTGGCTAGAACACAAATTATTATTATTTTGTTTCACATTGCTATTACAAAAGCAGGGTGAGTTAAAATAAAATTTCCATGGTCATTCTCTTCCGTGAAATTCAGCATAGAAGAGCAGAAATTTGTCTTTACTTCTGTGGTAGTTCTGGAATAATGTGAACATGCTAAAGCTGTTTGCATTTCTTATTATTATTACCCCTGAATAAGATATTAAAGTATGAGGGTTCTGATTTCATTCAGTAGAGACTGGAAAAGAGCTATCATTTTATACATCTCACTGAAACTATTATGTTTACGGTAATTTATTCTATCCTGTTCTTGTTAGTCTATCGTGTTATAAGTATGAAGACTAGAAAGATAGGATAGAAACTAAGCTCATGTTTGTAGCAAGAGGGGTCTGCTTTGGGTTTATGTCGTGCCCGGTCCCCAAGCCATTTAGTCCCAGAGAAAATCACATAGAGGTCTCCATGAGTTATAAACTGATTGGCCCATTAGCTCAGGCTTCTTATTAGCTCCTGTAGCTTATATTAACCCATTATCCCTATCTATGTTAGCCACATGGCTCAGTACCTTTCTCAGTGGGGCAGGTCACATCCTGCTTCTTCGATGGTCCAGGCAGGAGTGCCGAGAGAGCTTCCTGCTTCCCAGAATTCTATTCTCCTTGCTCTGCCTCTACTTCCTGTCTGGTTGTCCCACCTATACATCCTGGCTAATGGCCAATCAGCGTTTATTTAAATCATGATTGACAGAATACAGACAGTTCTCCCGCACCACATGTTGAAGGAGAGTCACTGTGGTTGATATGACTCTAAAACCTTTGCTTTTTCAGAATGATGCACTACTTCCCAATGAATGTTATAGAGAATCTTTTTTTTTTCATCAGATTTGGTGATCTAAATAACAGAATTTGACTCAACTTGAGTCAGCCAAATCAGACTTATTATTGATAGGCCCAGTGCCTTCCTACTGATAGTGTTTTCTCAAAAGGTCTGATGAGGAACGATCAAAGTCATTCCCCTTCCGTGAGTCAGAGTGCACCCTGGGTCTGTAGGAAGCCTCTGAAGAGGAGTAAGAAGAGAGGAATGCGCAACATATTTATAACACAGAGACTTGGGATCTGCCTGAGGCTAGTTCCCTCCTACACACACTAAAGTCTCAGTGCCATGTTGACAGTTGTCTGTTATGCACATCAAGTGAACTCACTGAAGCCTTCCTGCTGAATTGAAATTATTTTTCTGTGTAAGCCATCTTACTCTATATTTAATATCGTGAGTGAGAATAAAAACATGACTCACTACAGGGTACAGGTAATTTGGTGGAGAAAATGAGACAACATTTTAATAGATGAAGGCAGCCCTTATCCATTTGCCTTATGTTATAGGAAGAAAGAGGAGCAGTACGAATCTTAGGGGTATCAAGTATGCCAATGGGAGATGTATACAGCTCTCTGTTTGTCTTTCTCTGTCTCTCCTCTGCTGACTCTCTCATCTGTCTCTTTCTCACTCTGGAGAGTTTACAGAGAGTTTGCCAGAATTAATTAAATAATCTGTTGAGAAATAATTATCTAGGTATCAAGCCATGGAACGAATGGAGAGAAATCTAATGTGTTAATTCTGCCTATGGAATTTGATATCTGTCTCCAGCTAGTCAGCAACTCCTGCTGTATGAATAGTTCTTTCTGCTTTCACAACAGTCTCCTCCCTTTCTAATAGCTCCAATTTAGAATACACAAGAAAACAAGTTTAAAGCATTTCTTTGGAGTTGTATAAAACACATAGTAACCTCTAATCATATTTTGTTTTTCAAGTTCTATGGGTCCTAACTTTCAAATCTCTGTTTAGTGAGAAAGAAGTTTACCACCTGTCCAAATGTCCACTTCCAGGTTTTCCCTGTGTTCTAAGGTTTGTCCAGTGTTATTAAAAGCTTCGTCAACAATGTACCAACAATACCTACAGAATTCAAAAGTCTGTCATAGATAAAAGGCCAGAGAGAACATCATAGATTCCCACTTCTCAGACAAAATTAATCTAGGCCATTACTCCAGATGGAACATTCAGCATTTCATATTTAATCAAATTTAGCAATGTCTAGAGGATATACATCTAAACTACGTTCTTTGAGGATCTTAAAGATTAGAAAGGTAAGTGATTTTCTTAAGTAGGTCATTCTCAGCTTAGTGTTTCGCTCTATTGAAGGGCGAGTCCTGTTTAGGGAGTTCTGAGAAAATGTCTGCTATCTATATTTTCAGTTCAATTTTGTAGCACGAGAGGTTATCTGAGCTGATACATTGAATTCAGTACAGTTGTCAGTCATTACTTCTATTCCAAAGCCTCTTACTTTCCTATCTAAATTTCACATAGGAGTTAACCTTTAGGACAATTAAAAAAAAAAAACTACAGGATAAAATAGAATGTTTTTTTTTTTTTCTGTCTAAGATTCCAGGTCAGTGTCATGTGAATTCTCATTGAAATTAGCCACAGTTGCCCAATAAAAATATTTTTTTCCTATTCTGAGAGGCTTTGTTTTCAGAGGGTTTGGATGTGAGTGTCTGCTTTCTGAATCTACACCATTAAAGTGCTACACCATTTCGCAAAGCCACCTTCACGTACTGGTTTCTTGGACCCAATGCAAACTGAGTATGTGAAAGCAATTGCTCCCTCCAGAGAGGCTCAGTCTTTATCAAACATAAATGGAGGGTGCCTGTGTGGTGCAAGGACCTCAGCAAGTTCCTGTCTCTATGCATCCACTGAAATGTCTTAGCATATAACATAGTAATCTACACTTTCCTAAGATTAGTGATTTTTACTTTGGCACACTGGCTTTCCATCTTCCGTGTGCATGGTCCCCTTAGCAGTGTGGTTGGAATGTGTTTCTCTGTCAAATTACAGGACAACTTGGGCTACAGTGGGAATCTCTGAAAACTGATTCTCACGGAATGCATTATGAGTCTCTAAAGCTCTTACTGGAAGACTAGCATTTTACTGACAAGAAAACCGAATTGAATGCCACTCTCCCTAGCTTTTCACACTTAAAATTTTATAATTATTAAGTAGAGTATAAGAGCCTTGTTCTTTAGACTTCTTAAATAGATCTCTCTCTTTATATAATATTCTTTAGCTGTACATACTTTGCCTACATTATTTTCATTTATATATTTATGATGTTTATGTAATAGGAATTTACATTTAGTTCATTTTATCTTCTTTAAAACTGACATTTGTACTCTTCAGAACCTGTAATTTATTTTCAAAATGTTACATTGTGTTGTGTAGCATAATGTGTTGTTTGATCTCTCGCCTATTAACCTATTAGAATATAATTTATTGTTTCTTTCCTTTTTCTACAAACATTTATATTATATCATCATGTAAATAATCACTTGACTAACATTACTTATCAAGGGGAACATTTATTTAAATTTCATTTATTAATTCTATAGACTTGACCTGCTAAGGGCTCACTTCTTAGATAATTTTATTCACTTGATACATAAAATTTATTGCACATCAGCCACATATCAGATCCTAGAATGCAGATGATTGGTTTGGGATGTCCCAGTTCACAAGTGGCTAAGAGGTATAAGGATGATGTCACTCTCACAGTATAACACACTCTACAGAGCCTGAAATTGAACTTATCAGCTTTGGGATGGAGGTTATGCTGTCCATGTAATTCATAGACTTTTTGAGTAGATGGAACAGGTTAATTGGAAGCTCAGTTTGCATGGATCTCATCTTGTCTAGTTTCCATCCTCTTTTTTCTGCCACGCACAGAATTTTATAGGTGTACAAAATAATTACTGAAACCTTGCAAGCAAGGCTAGAAGGGAATTAGTGAAGCAGTGCTGTTTTTCTGTATCTCTCTTGCTGGTTACAGTGCCCCTAGCACACTCGGGCTGTGGATTCCCTGGTAATACGGCATGCACTCCTTGCACACACGGACTGTGGGTTCCCTGGTACTATGGCGTGCACTCCTTACTGCAGGTTTTTTTTTCCCTAAAGCAGTGATGGTGATTCAGTTTCATCTTTTATACTACAAGGTTGTGTCTTTTTTTACTCCGAGGGGAAAGTCCCTGAAGGCAGGGTGACTGTGATTAAGTTCCCAACGTTTCTAGTGTCTTGTCAGAGAACACTGCATAGACATGATGAGCCTTGACAGGCTGGCTTTGAGATCTCGCTGCACAGACAGATGAAGCTGTGATGGGAGCAGCACTGGTTACGTCGGGACTGTTTCAGTCTTTAGGCATCCTCAGTGCTTCTTCCACAGCTGATCTTCTCTTTCATCATTTATCTTAGTTTTATTCTTTATCAAAAAATAGTGAGTGCATATATTTATGGGCATAGTGTGATGTTTGGATATATGTATTGTTGTGCAACGATTAAATTAAACTCATTAACATGGGTGTTACCTCACAGAGCTGCCAGTGTTTGCAAAGAGAACATTTCAAATCTACTCTTTCAGCAGTTTTGAAATGAGCATGATCTACCGCCAAACCATACTGTACAGAAGATCACTAAAGCATTTATCTAACCTAGGGTTTGTGGCTTCCTTCTGACACCTGCTCTACCTTTCCATCATTTCTCCCTTTTATAAACAAATGAGCACAGCTTTAAGGAATGGGCACTTGCAGAGAATACAAAAAGGGAACAGAGGAAATCGAATGTCCCACAACTTCCACGAGCTTTTGTCATTTATGGTTCTTTTTTCCTGAGTTGTTCACTTCTAATTGTTCTGAAGATGCTCCATTTCCAGCATAGGTTGAAAGTAACAGCTGCATACCGTGGGCTTCAGTGAGCAGTAATTGACCTGCATTTGTCAATGAGGATTGCTTAGGACTGCCCTTGAATTACAATCAATTCTTCCTCAGTTTCCTACAACTATTGTTCAACCCCTCTGCCTGTTTATGCACAGAAATGAAATGGGATTTTAGCAGTTCCTCATAGCAGTAAATCTTTTCCATAGTTAAACATAGTCTAATGAACAAATGGAGGGAAACACCAGGAAATGATTAATATGTATGCCATTGACTGCTTAATAGTCTAGTTGTAGAGAAAGGAGATTTAGCAGGCATTGTCATAAACAGGGGAAAGGACATGATGCCAGCTAAGACAGAGGATTGGAATACCTGTGAAGGTGCAAGAGTTATGCTTCCTGGGTGTTACATTTTTTCCAAAATTGCTTCTAAAATAGATATAATAAATAGATATAATGATCAGGCATAAAGAGACTGTATAAAGCTGCTCATCATTTACTTATCATAAGATGTGTGTGTGCACATGTGTGTATGTGTGCACTATCATATGAGAGAGACCCATTTGAGCTCTATAACAAATTATCATAAAGCAATGTCTTATATTCCCAAGTTTGGAGGCTGGAAGCTAAAACAGCTGCAGGTTCTCTTTCTGGACCCTCCTGGTAGTTCATGGTCAGGTGTAATTGATAGAATAAAAACAATTACATTTTCTCTTTTTATGTTCTTTTAATTAGCAGATAAATCTAATGTGTACAGCATGATATTTCAAAAGTAATTAACACTGAGAACACATTATTTGTCATTCTTATTTTATTTTTCCTTTTATAATTTCATACTTGCATACAATGAATCTTGGTCATATCCAAACCAACTTCTCCAAAACTCTTCCCTGATATCCTCACCATCTTTACATCCTCTTCTGTAGTAGGAGGTTGCTTGTTTGTTTCTAGGCTGCCCAGACTCCAGAAATAACCACACAGAAACTATATTAATTAAATCACTGCTTGGTATATTAACTCTAACTTCTTATTGGCTAGCTTTTACATCTTAATTGAAATCCATTTTCATTATTGTATATTTTACCACGAGGCTTGTGGCCTACTGGCAAAGTTCCTGCATGTCTGTCTCCAGCAACTCCATGGCTTCTCTCTGACTCTGCCTTCTTTCTCCCAGCATTCAGTTTAGTTTTCCCCACCTAGCTCTACTCTACCCTATCACAGGCCTAAGACAGTTTCTTTATTAACCAATGGTATTCACAGCATACAGAGGGGAATTTCACATCACTCTTCCCTTCTGAGACGTGTTCATTAGTGCTGCCTTATGTGCATGTCTGTGCAGCTGTCCAAAAACTAACATACATGCATTTGTGTGTGGCATGTATGAAGCGCCACCCCCTGAAGAAAACTGACTTCATTCTCTAGCAGCCATTGATTGTTAATAGCTCTCAGGTAAAGGTAGGACCTTATCAGCCCCTCCACTGTCCATTCTGGAGTGTTGATTGGCTTTATCTTGTGAAGGTCTTGTGGAGGCAGCTATAAGTTTATAAGTGCCATGATCCTGTCAAATCCAAAAGACAATCTTTATTAGGAGCACTCCCTAACCCCTGGCCCTTATGTTCTTTCTGCCCCCTCTTCCACAGTGTTCCCTGAGCCTTGGGAAAATGGTAGTGTTACTGATGTTGAATTGTTTCTAAGCATCACACAGTCACTTTTTCCCTGCACTCAACTAGGTTAACCACCAGCCACTACAAGGAGTAGCTCCTCTGACGAGAGGTGAGAGCTGTATTTATTTATGGGTTTAGGTATTAGTATCTGAAGGTAATTTGACACTATGTCTACTTTGCAAACTAACAAATAGTATTTCCTTGCTTAGGTATATGCGCTCCCCAGATAAATGATTTTGACCAGATTTACAGATATGAGATACTGCCTATGGATTAGGCCTTAAATCCCATCAGAATACTGTTGGTTACCTTCACTGTACCCACTGACAATTAAAAAGGCAAGATTCCAGGATTTCTGCGAAGCATATTTTAAATCAGAGTTTTGTCGCGAATTCCTGATGATTTATTTATCTGCAGTGTATTTAGTACACTGCAGAGAACAGAGTCACTTGCAAGAGCCTGACTTCTGAGGGTGCTAGCCTTAAGGGCCTCACTGAGGGTGCTAGCCCTGGTCCCCCTGAGCATTGTCTACAACTCACCATCATATTCGAGCTTGACTGACAGGGTCAGCATTTCACTTTCCCTTTCGTTTCATTTTAACAAATCTTTGAGATAGGATTATAATTATAATTAATCACTACAAAAGGAAACAATCAAGTGTTTGAGGTTTACACACATAAAACTGGAATGTGGCAGACTTGAGAGTTAATCTCCAAAATGTTTCCTTTAGTTACTATCACATATTTACATAATTTATATTTACCATGTGACACGGAGTATTGGTGAGAAAGAAGGAGAGGAACACATCTCTCCCTGCGGTGGAGTGTTTCATGCTTGCTCTTACCTAAGCACGCTAGAAAAGTGGGTCTTAGAGAGATGGAATTTTTCATCCTTCAGCATCATCTTCAATGTCTCTGTCAATCATCAGCATCACCATTCTGAAACGCTTCTCTGGCCTCTTTGTACAGATCTATGGGTGTATGATACCTTCAAACAGAGAAAAGGTCCATGGTCTGCCTGCAGTAATAAAGGACTTGGTAATTGGATTTCAGAAAACACTGCAACAGCTCTCAGATTATCAGACAAAGTTCCAGCCCCAGGCATTTTCTCAGTGGTGCCTGCAGGATTAGACTGCAGCCAAGGTGACCTTGACTCATAGCTAATAAGTGAGAACTACTTCTCACTCTGTATGGACTTTATCACTCCATTTCATGAACAGTGGGGATGTGCATTTTTATTATAATTTATTACATTAGGATAAGGATTTGAAAGGAAATTTTTGTCACTTTTGTGATAGTGAATTATACAAGAGGACCATACTATTTCAGTAGTAAATATTATAAAATATTGAAATCACACATTGCAGTTGGTATTTGTCAGTTAATCTGTACATTTCCAGCTCCCCATGGTAGTGTTATCCTAATTCAAGTTTGTGTTCGCCAATAGAGTTTGTGTATAGTGGAATTAACTAAGACAAATCCATGCCTAGAAAATTTTGAAGCAAAATAGTAAACCATTAATAATTTTACACTATCATGAACTACAATTAGATTAGACAAGCAGGACAGATGGTGAGTGTGAAGTTTTATATTGACTCAAATTGGACTGTCAAAGTTAGAGCGACGGATCAATAGTTAAGAGAACTTACTGCTATTGCAGAGGTTCTGTTCCCACCTCCCACACTGAGCAGTTCCTAGCCAGCCGTAACTCCAGTTCCGAGGGATCTGATGCCTTTTTCTTGATCACCCTGGGTACCTGTATGGCTGTGGTCCACATAAACTCATGGATGTACATGTATTTTTTTAAGAATCAGTTACAAATCATTGTCACATTAATTGGATGTCAGCAGTGGTGGCGCACGCCTTTAATCCCAGCACTCGAGAAGCAGAGGCAGGTGGATCTCTGAGTTTGAGGCTAGCCTGGTCTGCAGAGAGTGGCTAGGAAAGCACCTAGAAGACTGAGATAGCCCATCTCAGTTTGGATAGAAGGACGCCTCCAGAATGGGCAGAGCCAGTCAGTAGGCCTGGGGCTTAGGTAGAGAAAATAGCAGAAAACCACTTGCCAGAGTTTGTTTCCTCAATGCCGTGGTATCAGCTACTCCACCACACTCTCCCAACATTAGGCACTGAAACCATGATGCACAGTAGGATGCTCACTACCCTGTATGTGCAGGCAAGTATTTTGTTATAACCATACAAGACTACTAACAGTCTCCTCACATTAGTGAATATCAAAAGTTCTAAAATTTAAAAGAATTATCTTTCACACTTTTGGATGGCCTAAAATGTTACATCTTGTGGGCAGGGTCGAAGCTAATAAAGAACGTTGCTCTTGATTGGTTACCGTAGGTTTTAATCCTTTTAAGAGCTACTCTAGCAGACATCAAAGTGCAGAATCATGAAGAGAGGGGAAACCTAAATAAAGCAGTAGCTGTGTGCTGATCTCCATTTGTTAACTATTTCTTTTACCATCCCCAAAATAGAGGTTTTAAAAATGGCACTCGGCCTCAGTTGAGAGCTTTGTGTTGTTTTTGAGTGTAGTCACTGTGAGTTTCCTAGGTAACCTGTCACATTCTGTGTTCAGGCGCATTTGATAAGTAAAATCTGCCAAAGGTACATGGCTAAAAGGAGCTAGTCTTGTCTTAGAAAATTCCAAGATTTCTTTCAATGTTACTCTTTGATCTGAAAACGCTGAAATAAAAGATACCATCTATGCGTCTATGATAAAGGCTGAGCAGAGGTAGAGTGGAAAAGTTGCTTAAAAAAAAGGCAGTAAATATGTCTATCCAGGAAGGCCATGGAACATGGAGATGTTTTCATTTGCATCAAAATAGAGAGGCTACATTTTAATTTATCATCCAGTTGCCTGAACCTGAAAGTCTGTCTTGTTCTTAAGGTAGAAAAAACAAAGATAGTTAAAATATGTTCAACAAAAGGAACCAGATTGACAAGTCAGGATGCCGTAAGCAGCAATTATTGTGGTAGAGGGAATAGATTTCTACTTTCTAATGTGCTGTACTAGGGTCACTTAACAGGTATCAGCCAACTATTCATAAGAATATGTCGGGATTTTCCCTATTTCATGTGTGATAAATGTATCCTGAATCAATATGGCCTCTTTCCAAGACTCTATTATTATCTTTGAGTCTTTAAGAAGGTTATATTTTCACAATTCAATTGGCCTCTGCCAGTTCCACATGCCAGAAAACCCTGTGCAAGGTGAAACCTCTTGGCGAGAATATATGTTCATGATGATTCTTTTCCTCTGCATCTCTGAATGTTGACACTTTCCGATGAAAAACATCTGGAATCCAATCATCTAAGGAGTCTAGCAAATTCTTCAAATTAAATGCAAAGGTGTCTGAGGAGGAAACTGGGTTTCTTGTGGATGTGCAGTGAGGTGATCTCAGCAAGGTACCATGTCCAACCCCCCAAAATGTGGAGGGGTGAAATACAGGGTTAATCTTAGGAGAACAGGAAATAGACTTCTCGGGATTTTCTTCTTTAATCTGATTAGAACCAAGATTTCTGTCCTATATTTCTCCCATAGTGTTTCTCTTTCCTCCTGTAAGTTCCTCTTCTCCCCAAATTCTTTCATGACCAATAATGAGTTTAGAAGCTGGGCATGACAGTACTAGTCTTAATCTCAGTCCTCTGGAGACTAAAGGAAGACGGTGAAATGTCTGAGTACAGCTTTGACTACATATCACAACTCTGTCCCAAGGCTGAGTTGGAATTAGAGGGCAAATGTGTATTAGTTGTTACCATCTATCTTTCACTGAAAGAGGCCTTCATTTTTATCTAGTGTCTTTAAGTTCACATACCATAAAACCTTTAATTTAATTAAATTACAATTGTTTCTTATGTAACATGTGCCTTACTTTATACTAGTCCCCTGAAAGATCCTTAGCATATATTTTTAATTTACTGTATTTTATGTATCAATACATGTTTGACCATCTTATGCTCAGTTTTCCAAGATTTTTATTATATTCTTTTTATCTTTGTGCACTGTTCCTATATATTCTTTTTTGAAGTGTTCCTTTTTAAGTCTGTTGTTTTAGTTGAAGTCCTCAAATACATAATCAATTTTGTGAATAAAAATAAATAACAAATCTCTCTTTTTCTTTTTTAAAGTTGTTTTTTGGGGATATTATAATACAATTACATAATTTCTGTCTTCAAAGTTCTCTCTTTCAGTTAATGGCTTCTTTTTTTTTCACTTATTGTCCAGAGCCACATTATCCAAAATTCCATTACAAATATTAATACTTAAAGGACTATATGGTACTATAAAAGACAAAGACATTTGTTCCTGTGTTGTTGTTATCGGTCCCTTTTTTCAACACCACTAGTATTTAAAAGATGTCTTACCATGTATTTGAAAAACGAGCAAGGATGCGGATACGGGGGGTATGGAGGCGGGAAAGAAAAGGAGAAATAATTGATATACTTATATATTACAGCCTCAAAAGTAAAAGAAGAAAGAAACAAGGGAATAATTTTCTAAGGTAAAGAATCAAGTATCTCTGTGAAATAGGGCAGTTATACCCTATTTCATGAGTTCTTGCGGGGGGGTCTCTTTCCCAGTTTAACTTAGCCAATGTTGGAAAGTATTTTTTACGAAAGGAAATACCTTAATATGAAGCTATCAAATCCCACCCCGGTAGTAGCTCTTATTTGAATAAGACCAGTGTCTCAGCAAACAAACCTTACTAAACCTTGATCAGAACCATGGAGGTGTAGTTTCAGCCTCGTCATTTTCCCATTGTCTGACCCATCTTCTTGTATAAGGGCCCTGAGCCAGCAGGGATTGGAGGCTCACACCCAAGTCTCAGCACTTGAGAAGCGGGAGCAGGCAGAACCGGAGCTCAGCATCATCTTCAGCTGCCAAATGATTTCAAGTCCAACCTGGGCTAAGAATTTGTTTCATAAAACAAAAAATGGATTCTATAAATAAAATGATTTTAGGCGAATGTCAGGAGCTTAAGGAAATACGTTTCGGAGGTCCCAGCCCACAAAGACTATTTAGAAGAAAATAAAACGCTAATCATGCAATGGTAAGAAGTGGAATTGGAAGGCTTTATCCAAGGGAAAAAAAGCTCTGTTCAGTGAGGGCATCGGAGTGTTTTGAACTTCAGATAAACTTCCAATAGTACCAGCAGTGGTTAAACCGCTGCCTGTCTGCCACACAATCTTATCCATTTAAACCGGCTTTTTATAGAATCGCGTAAATATATTATTTGTTTCTTTGTCTACCACATGATTTGAAGCAGTGTCTCCCCTGATGCTAGCAGGCAGTCCATGTTTCTGTTTGTTCATTTTGAGATAAAGTGTCAAGGCCGGCCTCTAACTTGGTATATACTGCAGTACTACGTTGAGCTCTGTGTATCACATGCTTGCATTAGCCATGCGCCATAGTGCATTTATTAAGGTAGTAAGACTCCTAATTCACTGGCTCAATACTCATGAGTCATTTGAAGTTTAGCATAGCACTTTTCCCGCAGACAACAACAGTTTTTATTCATTGACTCATGATATTTTCTGATGATCCTATATTTCTCCTATATTAGTATGTTTTGTGTGTGTGTGTGTGTGTGTGTGTGCGTGTGCTTATGAGTGGACTGAATAATATACTTGAGTTGTAATAAAAAGAAAACCAGAGACCATGAGTAAAATTACATTAGATTTCATGAATTAGGAAAAACTTCAGGAAGAAATAGTGTTTGAAACAGGTGTAGCATGAGAAGAATAGCAGATAGCAGACAGTCAAAAACTAAATTTCTGTCCATCCAAATCGAATGAAAACTAACTAGAGCAGAAAAGTCAAAATATATATAAACGTCTGGCAATATACATACAGCTCAGTGGTGTAGTGTTCTCATAGCATGCTCAATTTACTAGGTTCAGTCCTCAATAACACACACACACACACACACACAGGATTTCTGAGGCTCCATTGGCATCTTCTTGCTATCATAAGAAAAAGGAAATTCAGGAGACTTTGGAAGAATATGAATGAGCACAGTCAGTGTTCACAAATGGACACTTAGGTACTGGGCAGTTACTTATTTGATTGGAAGCAAATTACAGTGCCTGATTGAGGGCTCCAGTACTACTCAGGGCGAGGCCACTCTCAGCCTTGATTGTGAATCAGAATACTGTGAACTGATGAGTAACACACTGATTCCTTAAAATTTGTTCCTCTCATCCACATGTAACTTTGTACCATTTGACCAACAACTTCTACTCATCCTCACTCCTCCTCTTCAGCCCTACTCCGTCTTTCTACTTTCTACCTCTGCAAAATTAACTTTATCAAGAGTTAGTGTATAAAATGGGCAGTTTCGTGTTTGTCCTTTTGAGCCTTGATTGTTCCTTTCAACGTAATAGCCTTCAAGTTGATTATAGTCAACAATAATGTGTTATACACTTTGCCGTTAAGACAGTGATTTTAAATGTCTCACTACAAACATGATAGGAAATTTAGATGAATGGTTTTACTGTGCTGTGTCGTAGGCATCTATCAAACCATTACATTGTACCTGAAGCAAGCCGTGTTGCACACCTGAAATCATAGCAATGGTGATGCTGAGGCAGGTGGAAGGCTTTACCATTTCCCTGAACCTGGCTCAGGGAAGGCTTTGTCATTTTCCCATGGGTCTGAAGCTGTGGTGGCCTTGACCTGGCTGTCTACAGCGTATGTTCACACAGAACTCATTCACTCTCGGTTTCCTCCACATCCCACACCCTACCATCCAGATAATCAAGTAAAGCAAACACAATGGAAATATCAAATTATCTGCTTCAGTGAATTCATCTTCTCACTCCCTTTATATTCAATTATTAAGACATTTATCACCCGGCTCAATAAAAAAGTTCCTGTACAGTGAAGCAATAAGCTGGGAACCAAAGTGTAAGTTAGGTCTGCTCTGCATCTCCCTGGGCTCCAATTGCCTTCCTTCCAGATGATGGTTTTGAAGACTTTTTTTTAAAGCTCAACAACCTTAAGAATTAAATTTGATTTCTAAGATAAAAATGACAAAGGAACAAGATAATTGTCTGGAGATTATTTTCCACCCTGAATGCCTAAGAAAGGTTGATTACTTCTTTTATGGGAAATTGTTCACAGAAGATTCTGATTGTCTGGCATTTTAAAGGTATTGTATGCTATACGATATGGAGATATTTTTATTAAAGGGAAAGCAAGGATTTTAATATGTGAAAACTGTAAGGCAAAAATTGTAATTTATAGAACAATGTGAAATTTCATCTACTTTCCAGGAATAAGGGTTCTTGTTTTACATTTGAGGCTAAAAACTTGGGAAACAATTTCTGACTTAGTGTTCAAGACAATGGGTGCAATCCAGGGAGGAGCAGGAGGCCGGCAAGGGAAGGCCTCCATTTTCACTGTGAGGGGCTAATTAATAATTAACAGCAATGTGACTGTCCCATTTACAAGAGACTCAGGTTATGTGATTTGGGAACAGTTCTTTGTACCTGGAAGGAAAAGAAAGGGTAACTCGGAGAACCATAAATGGAAAAGAATTGCAGATCTGATGTAGAAACAACATTAGGGTTATCTGTCAGAGAATGTAATAACACGCTGCACAGTCTTTATAACAAATGCCTAGAAATTAGTTAAAGGAAGGAAACTAAAGGGTTCCCCAGATTTCTGTGGAACGTGAGATTTCTATGGGCTCCATTGCTGGCTACATAGAAGATGCCTTGAATATAGTAGAAATTCAGATGTTTATACAACTGATTATTCATCACCTTGATCAGCACCTTAACTCCAACATGGAAACGGATGGAGACAGGGAAGGCAGCAGCGTGTTCAAGAGGTCTGAAGAACACATCTTAGGATGTGATGGCTTAAAACAAAATCAAAGCAGTCTCTATGAGGCTTTCAGGGAAACTAGAAAGGTTTTGTGTAGCCAAATAATTAGAATATATAAAAAGAAATGGACTTCTTTTGTGTGACTGCTTCAGAAAGCACCTGGCACAAACTCATGCTATACCAGCTGAGCTCTGGGGTGGTGCTGAGACTGTTAGAGGAGGATGAGAGGTTTTCTAGGAGAGGAGAGATGGAGAGTCTGCTAGGCTGTTGAGGAGGTACCAGGATGAAAGATTCTTACATTCACTATTTCTAATGCCCATTTTACTCTACTTCAATTACACTCTCGGTAATCATCAGTGAGAAACATCTTAATAGAAAAAGCATGCTTATTCTGACAGTTGCCATGGAGATCAACCAACAACTCTGTGGAGGTCAGGGTCTTACAGCTTGCAGTAGAACAGTGAGGACGGGAAGTACTTCTTTTAAGTTGAGGTATAAGTTTTGGGTATCTCTCTATTCTTCCTAACCTTGGCTCAGCAAAACAGACTTAGAGATGAGTGGGGTAAAGTGTAACTAGAGAGTGAAACAGCATTACCCACACTTTCGTGGAAAGTCAAGCAATGAGGGCCAAGCAGAGAGAGCTGATTGCTTAGGACGCCTTTTGGATGGAAGGCCTCTCTACTATTCAGCCCTGCAGGGAGTTCTGAAGGACAAATGAGAACTAGAGACAGTTCTGTTGCATTGTGGTGAAGCAAGATGAGCTCCGAGACATCCTAAGGGGTTAGACATTGCTACTACAGAGCTGCTGACCTTGTGGAAGGCAGCTGCCTTATGCAGACCTCTGGGAAGCTGAGAACTTGAAGAATTTCTGCTAGCTGTGTTTGCAGCACTTAAGGAGTGGGTTTTCCATTCCAGGGGAGAAGTCTGCATTATGCATGATGGTGCCCAGAAGGAATGTTGTCATTGTGTTTGTGACCCAAGTTCAACACAAAAATTCTTCACAAAATGAAAAATCCTAAAATGATTCTTTTCCAGCCATGCATATGTGATCACGGCTGTTCCTGCTAATAGGTTTTGTCCTAATGTTGATATCTAACACAGCCTGTACCCTTTGTCCTAGTTGCCAGATGGATAACTTCAGCACGCTTATGACTGGCACCTTAAATAAGTTTTAACAACTTGATCACCAAATCCCCTTCATTTTGTTGGTTTTCACTCTTATGTAACTTGCCCAATCATAGCATCCAGAACTATTTGGAAACAGGGAAATACAAATGATATATTAGACAGTCTGTAGTCAGAGAGCCTCTTCATCTGGCACGTGTGGATTGTCTGCTGACACTGACCCAGACTATCACTTCCCATCATTTTGAGTCTTCCTTTGACAAAAAATATATGGCATCCCTATTGCTTGATCTTCCCCCCGAACACCCCCAAATGAACATTTTCAAATAAAAGAAGCAAAACACCAAGATTTGCAGGAGAAATTTTAATTGCTGACTTAGAATCCCGCTATCATCTTGCTCCTGTGGCTTTAGGTCTTGGTTCTCTCACTTATTAAAAATGAAAGCTTGGGGAAATGCCTTGCCATCTCTGACATCTTCATTTCCCTCACTGTCAGGTGTCCCATTGGTTTCCTGGGTTGTTTGGAGGAATAAATGGGTGTAGAATCGTAAGCACTTGATGTGTGATCCACACTTGTGTGGATGTGTGTTTCAGTCACAGGCTTGTCTCCACTAGAGGAGCCTAGTGAGTTGAGAAGTGGTCCAGTGAAGAGCATGACAGTCAGGCAGTGACTCTCAGTGGATTAGTGAGTAACACTACCACATAGGGGTACAGGAAACTGCTGAAGGAAGACAAAATCATTCTCCTTGACATAGACTGGTCTTATGCTGGTACTTCCTGGCAATGGCCCATAGGCCTATCTGTGAAGCCTGGGCCATGCTTCTTTAAAGTCCCATGGTTACCACTTCCACAGTTTCCCCAAAGTGAGAGACCCTGAAGATTGAGAAGCTGTTCAGTCACATTAAATAGGTAACAAGCTGCATCTCTCATGGTCCGTAGGTGGTTTTCTGAGTGTTTGACTGTCTATGAATAGGCCACAATGAGACCCTTTATAAGTCTGTTCATACTTACTAAGTCAATTCTTTGGAAAATAAATTCCAGTATCAATACATGCAGCAATTCCCCTGTGGCATTAGAGAAAATGAAGTTATCAAATAGTCTGATCACTTAGTGATCTTGTGTAAGTACTTTGTCTTATTGAAAACTGTCTCCTGGAGGGATTATCAGAGCCAACTGCTGACATTAATTTGTAAATGAAATCTGAATAATGAGAAAAAGTGAGGATGCAAAATGGGATTATTTTTTGTAAAACATGAACTTTACATTGGTGGGTGTTATTATTAGAGGAAGAGTTGTGACCATATGTAAAGTAATAAGCATCCTCTTTAAATGGAAACTCCTAGACCAGTTTATCTGGTAGTCCCCACTGACCACAAATACAATTCCCTCCCCCCCAAAATTAATAAATAAGAGGCCCACTCACCAAAGCATGACCTAAAAGTAGGAAGCCCTTGTCGCTCACCTTCAAGTCCTGGTTCTGGCTCAGCGGGGTAGTTGTTTCTATTACAAGGAGAGAGAGTGACAGCATGCAACCTTTCCTTGTCTAGAAGGATGACAGTATTCTGTGTGAACCCTTCTGTGGAAAGCTTCTGACGTTGATGATAGATGGGCACATCATATTCTGACAGGGCTCTGCTGGAGGCAGAGCGTAGCTGCAGACCCGTGGTGGTTTACAGTTCTGGAGTCTGCAGATACCTTTGATAAGCACAGTTATGCATGAGACAGGACACTTGTTTGTACATATTTCTCTTTGTTTGACAAGACATTGTTGTTAACTGTGTACCCCAGCAAAGCTCGGGGGTAACTGAAATCATTAACAGGAATGACCAACTTGCCTTCATGTTCTCTCTCTACCTTCTCATTTCTTTGTATTTTTATGGTGGAGAGAAAATATGAGCAGTGGGATTACCATACAAGGGGAAAGTACACTATTTATGACTGTTATGTGATGAACCCTAAACCTGCCTTGAGTCTGGGCAGGATTAAAAAGGTTGGTATTAAAGATGACCTTTGAGCTTAATAGTCTTTGGAGGAAACCGTTGTTTTGGCTGTGGGAACTGTTTTTTAAGTTATTGGCCTGGTTTACTGTGATGTTGAACTGCTGGAGAGAGAGGGCAGGGGGACAGCAGCAGAAAGCTACTTTGTGTCACTTAGTATCCTCAGCATGACAAGTTGCTTGAACTTCACCTTTCTCCCCTTATGATTTCTTCATCATGCCTTTACCTACAATTTTCTCCCAAGACTAGCTGGTTGGATTACGTCAGTCCTTGACCATTCATGATCCATCTTGTGGTCCTCAGTTTTCACATCTGTAAAATGACACTGACAGTATGTGAGATCTAAACCTTGGCTATGTAACTCTTCTGTTTTATTACTTACAAAAGAATAACTGTTAATCATGACAACAATACGGTGGCTCACAGCCAAATAAGCAATATGAGGAACATCCACTTCTGGCAGCCTCGGTGTTAAAGGTAGGTCCTGCTGTGCACGTCTGCAAAAATGATGGCATCGCCACCCAGAGGAAATGCATCTACAAAATAAGTTAAGCAAAAACAGAAGTTAAATTGCAAATACATGCTGCTCCAGTTGCACAGTGGGCTATTTGGAGAAGCACTGTGGGCTGTTTAGTGTTCCAGGGTTTAATGTGGGAGAGGCTTTACTTTGTAGCAAGATCTAAACTTTTTTGTTTTTCTTACTTCCTCTAAAATACACAACGGTGCAGAGTTTATTATGTTTTTGGAAGGAAAAGAAAATTCTTTGCTGTTACTTTTAAAAGATTATTCTAAAATTTCCAGGTTATAGGTTTTATACATTGTTTAGAATGTTTCCTTATAGAAAATTGTATATAATTAAAGTAGCTGTCAGTGAGTTTGTATGTCCAATACTATGGAAAATAGAGCCCTTTTTCAGCTAATAGCAAGTCTACCTTTCCAGTTCCACTTCACACACACACACACACACACACACACACACACACACACGGAATAAATCACAAGAACAGCATTTGAATCACTCCATACTCCTCGGATCTTTCATACCCTAATGTAATATGTTATGAAATTCTTATAGTTCATTTTCTTTTCAAAAGTAATCTTACCACTTCTCACAGGTCCACAGTTTTACTCCTAGAAAAAAGGCCTCTTTTTGAAGAACTGGAATGGACTTCTGGCTGTCATCTCAATTTTAACCAGTGTCCATTGGAACAGAAGCTACACAGCATTCAGAGTGCCCTATAAGAATGTGTATGGCCTCATATCAGACTCATCCTTTAAACCTTGAATTCTCTTTGATCTCCACTAAAGAACAAAGACTCTCATTGTCCTTGCAGTATCCAACCCAATGGTTCCACTCTAGTCTCATCCCTTTCTTGTTCTTATCTTTACTTACTTTTCCCTCAGATACCTGACTCTTACTGCTCTTTGGCTTTCTCTGCCTTGGGAATGTATGAATGTATTAAATTTGTCCCATTATCCCACTCATGTATTCTAGTATCTTACTCTTATTTACATTTTATACAGCACTTATCACTCTTAATATAATCCTTATTATATTATGATGCCCCTTCTGCTACAGTATACTCTCCAAGATAATAGGATATCTCTCTATATTGCCATACTTCATATATAGAAAGATAAAGACCAACAATGACTTGATTAATTCTCAATCACAAGTCCTACAATTATTATTTATGTTTATCTTTAAAAATCCCAGGTGTGCACTCTTTTGTCTGCTGACTGTAGTATTTGCTTTGCCAAATCTGATTAGTATGAAAGGGTAGATGAAATTCCCTTGTTGAGCACTGTTCAAATTCTCGTTATCAGTTCTATCTACTTGTATGGGCAAGACAGCAGGCTACTCCAATACTTCAGAAAGGTGGCATTCATCAAAGAGTAAAACTACAGACATGTGAGAAATCGTAAAATTATGCATACATCTGAAAAATAGAACTATAAGAATTTCATAACAGATTACATTCGGGTATGAAAGAACAGAGGAGTACAAAGTGATTCAAAAGCTTTTCTTGTGGTTTATAATTTTGTGCGTGCATGAGGTGGAACTAGAAGAGTAGACTTGCTATTAACTAAAAAAAAGAAAAGGCGCCATTTTCCATATTATTGGACATATAAACTCACTGACAGCTACGTGAATGCTAATCTACTCCAAGATTTAGTTCTTTCTGTTTTCTAGTACTTTCCCAGACCCCACACCTCCAGCCTTGGGTAGTCTCTTTCTGTTGTTCATCCAAGTACTTATTTAGCTATGTATTAATTTAAGTCATGTTTCTCCTACTTCAGACTTTGCCATACAAATTCTAGCTACTTTTTTTTTGAACCCATAAGCTGTAATATCTGTTTTCTTGAATAAGTAAGTCTAATGTTGTTTCCTGAACATTGCCTCCTAGGGCAAGCGTGCCTGTTTGTTTTCCTTCTCTCAGCTGTCAGTTGCCATCCCCCAGTGTCTGAAAGCCACTATTCTCCATATGTACTTCAGAAGATGATTCTGGGTTATTTAAGGTGGGACGGTAAAGCAAGTCATTTACTTCAATATCGCTAGGAAAAATAAACCAACCCAGTGAAAGACTACTGCAGCCAAATCTTGGCTGACCTACCTGTCAGCTTGCCTGCCTGCTTGTGTGTCTTCCTGCCTGCCTTCCTTCCTTCCTTCCTTCCTTCCTTCCTTCCTTCCTTCCTTCCTTCCTTCCTTCCTGTCTTCTGTCCATCTCTCCTTTCTTCCTTCTTTCCTTCCTTCCTTTCTTTCTCCCTCCATCCCTCCCTCCCTCCCTCCTTCCCTCCCTCTATTCCTCCCTCCCTCCCTTCCATCTATCTGCCTTCTTTCCTGCCTGTCTACCTTCCTTCAAGACAGGAGCAAATAAATAAATCAGGCTACACATGGCACGTGACAATGTGACTAATTTTCACCTTCAGAAATTTCAGTTTCTCAATAGATTTAAGGGAAAGGATTTGGTTTTCACCTCTAACAATTGGAGTTGGCTGACCTTGAACAGGTCACTATGAGCTTTAATTTCATCATCTGTTTCCATGGAAACTGGAAGTCCTGCTGCTTATCACAGAATTGAATCAAGGATTAAATGTGGTCATGGATATAAATTTCTCCTTCTAAAATCCAAACACTCCAGTGAGAGGATATTTTTATTTACATCATGGTTTTCTCCAATAGTAGGGCGTTCAAAATGATAATGACTTCCCCTTAATCTGTCTTGTGTGTTTATCTTCATGACTTCTGCAGACACAAACATTTTTCTCTTGATATAAACTATGCCTGTTTAGATTAAATTTTCATTTTAATAAAAGAAATATAAAATACAAGTGTTAACAGAGATGTATTTTTCTTGCACAAAGAGGTCTAAACTATATGGTTTACAGAAGACATCAGGCACTCAGGGTATGTCTTCATTCATTCACTCACTCACTCACTCACTCACTCACTCACTCACTCACTCACTCATTCATTTTGCCTTCCCACACACCTCTGATTCCAAAGATAGCTGCTAGTCATTCAGTGATGATGACCACAACAGCTGGGAGAAACAGAAAGGAACAAAATGCTTTGCTCAAACCAGATATGCTCATTGTTATTAACCAGGCTTCCTAAAACTCTACAATACTTATTTCTTCTTACCACCTTGATCCTAATGATGACATATACCTATCATTAGGAAAGGAATATTTCCTCTTGTTCTTAAAGTAACTTACTATAAAAAATATGTTTTTTCATCAGATACCTACAAAATTAAGACTGAGTGCTTAAATATATAACTTTCAATTGCTGGCAAATACCTTTTCTTTTTCAATAAGGAATTCTCTGCCCCTGTGGAATGTAAGGTGCTTTATGAAGCCTGCACATATTAATTGTTAGCAACGAGACATTCAGTGACAGGTAAGATGTCTGCTACCTAGAAACTGATAAGCATGAGACTCAAACTGAAACTTGCCTACTCTCAAAAATTCACTCTTTAGGGTTTGTTTCTGGAAATGATATCTCAAAAACGCTTTGGAAGCAGTCCTCAAAGAGAGTTCCCAAAAGTGCTGTTTTGTTTGTTTGATTTTAGCATTGCATTTCTTCAACATTTCTATGCATCTTAGAAGTTACCCTGTTGGTATAAAAATGAATCTGTTCATAATAAAATTCATGACAGTATCAGAATGCTGCATACAGGCACACACACATGCACAAGCACATGCGCGCGTGCACACACACACTCCAAACCCAAGTACATGTTTTTCTAATTCATGTAGTAATGAACAGCATTTGTCTGATGACCAAGAAGAAATGCCTGATGACAAAGACAAGTAATTAACATAAGCGTGTTCCTGTCATTCCGACTTAAAGATAGTGAACTCCTTCTAGGCTCTGGGTTTCTGTCTCGATCAGGTTGACTATTTATAGTCTCATAAAAGTGCTTGGAGTTATGAGGTTGCAACTTGGGGAAACACTACTGAATAGGACAACATGTTTTCTTTCTCGTTTCTGGAAATTATATAGCAAGGCTTCTATAAATTTAATTCCTTTTCCCATTGATAAGTGATAAATTACAAAGTTTTATCTTCTTCCCATGAATATTCTCAATTTTAAAGAGCTTAAAGTGCATCTTTAAGGTTTTCCCAACTCTCCTTTCCTCTACCAAGTGGCTAATAAGTAAGAGTTGCCCAAATGCCCTGAGGAATGAGCTGGTTAAGGGAACACTGGGGTCCTCAAATGGATCCCCTTACAAAGCAAAGGATGTTTTGCTGTGGAAGTAACCGCTCTGTGATTTAGCAAGCATCAAGTGGGACTTTCCTTTGGTCAGCTGTACAAACTGGTTTGCTCAGCACATCCCGCAGCCACCCTGTTTTTAGTGTGTCTAACATGGTGGCAGGGAGCCCAGTCAGGAGGCTGTTGCTGCACCTAAACCTGTTTCTCTGGACTCGAATGCATCAGCCACTCGGATGCCAAAATAATATTTCCTGAAAAACAAGTCCACTCATTTCCCTGACCCTGAAAACCTCGGCTCGATCCCTGTCTTCTGTTCACACCCTTTGTGGGACTGCAGCCAAGCCCCATAGCAGCGGGCTGACGGTCCTTCATGTTTTGACCCTGTCTGCTTCGCTAGCAGCATTTCCTGATCCCGTCCCCCTACATGCCATATGTTTCAGCAACACTTCGCTTCTCCTCACTCTCCAAATATAGCAAATACTTCTCCGTGTTTGCCTTTAGCTATGCCTGGATTGCTCTGTGCCCAACACCTTTTGTACCTGCCGCAAGCTTTTGCTCAGACAGCACCATTCCGGCCCCTGGGTGAAGTCAGTCATCTATGTCTTTATCCTCTTTATATTCTGCTCATATCTGAGAAAGAATATTACATTTCAGTACCCATTATCCATTATCTTTATGTCAGTCTTCAGGAATAGCTTTTAAGTTTAGCCATGGCATCATAATCCTTGTATTAGGAATGGGTAACATTTGGGTGTGTGCTCAACCCTGCTACTACTACATACTTACGTGTTTCATTAACTCCTTTCATTAAAATTATGAGACATTATTCCCATTTCATTGATTGATGTGTGGGTGCTCAAATGTGCTAAGTAAAGCCCTAAATCAAGACAAGTTTACTAATAAAACAAAGTGCTAAGACTTGAATCCATTTTGGACAACAAGGCCCGGATGTTTTTCTTAGCATATCTTCTTTCCTCAGAAATTGAGCTTAGGCTGTCATTAAAAATTGCAGCCACCATCTTCAGTACAAGATGGCACAACTGAGGCTAATGTGAAGAAAGTCCCATAGGAAGCTTTTAAGGGGATTCCCTGTATTGTTTAGAGCTAGCTCCCTGCTTGGGAGTTAGATGCAACCACTCTGTCAATAAAGCATTAAACTAATCCTTTATACCTTTATCCCCTCCCCAACCATGGACTTTTGGTCTCAATTCCAACGAGGCAAGTTTCAGCAAATGAAGAGATAAGATTATAAATGGGACCCTAACCTTTCATGGTGTGTTATCGACTCCACCATGGGCCTAGTAGAGCCTGCCTGTGATGTTTTCCTGACACACCTGCCATCCTAAGTCCTAGAGCTAATCTCAAGTACCACACACAAATGATTTTATTCTTGAAAAAAATCTACAAAAATGAACTTGTTTGTTCTGTTTCAAATTTTGTGAGATATTTGAAAATGTTTATTTACTAATATAGTTCCTGATTATGTGATGTCAAAATTGGACCAGAAGAACAAAGAAATATACCCATACCTCATATTCAATCGAGTAGTTTCAGCTTGAAGTGTACTATGTTGCTCTTTGAAAAAACCAAAAAATGCTTTTCACTGCTCTGTGCTGTGTCAACCCCCCCATTCATGCTTCTAATTTTTTGTTCTTTAAGAATATTTTTTATGTTTTATTGCACCACCCAACCTTCTGCCCAGAAGATCTGCCCAGATCTTCTAAACCTTCCTATAATGCAACTTCTTGTTCTTTCTCTCTCTTTGAATAAAGAAAGAAAGAAAAGAAGAGAAAAGAAAACAAAATAAATAAGTAAACAAAACAAAATAAAAAAATATGGATTCTTATTTGTGATGGTCAACTTCTCCTGAGTGTGAAGCCTGTCCTGGAGTATGGCCGCTATACCCAGTGTCACTCCACTGGAAAAAAACCTAATTTCCCTCTCAGTTATTAATTGCAAACAGCTTCTTGGCTAGGGGTATGCTTTGGTCCACCACCTCCCCTCAGTGTTGACATTTTGTTTGCCTTGAGCTTGTATAAATCTTATGAATTCTGTCTCTGTGAGTTTGCATGTGCATCTGACCTATTGTGTTGGGAAAATGTTCTTTGTGTAAAATCTTTCACCATCTATGTCTCTTCTAATAGCCTCCTGTTCATCATAGATTCCTAAGCCTTGAGGGGAAAGGTGTGATAAATACATCTGAAGTCTCTTATTCTCTGCATATGAGTGTCTGTGTTAATTCCCATCTACAGCAACAACAAAAAAAGGAGCTTCTCTGATGGGTGTTGGTACCATACAATATGTAGCTGGGACATTATCTCCCATATCATATAATAACTCTACTTCAATTCATTTCATACATACAATATGTAGCCAGGCATTATCTCCCATATTACATAATAACTCTAGTAACTTCAATTCATTTTATACATTAGGAAGTTTCTAGAATAGCAGTTTTCATATGGCCTTTCCCCCATTATTGTTTAGCTTGAAGTATTTTTAAATCATTTATTTTTTTTGAGATTGTAATATAGCTATATCATCCCACCTTCCTTTTGCTTTCCCCAAATCCTCCATATACCCTTTCTTGCTCTATTTCAAATTCATGGCCTCTTTCTTCATTAATTGTTGGTACACACACATGCATAAACATATAAATTCCTAAGTACATAAATATGTTCTACTCAGTCTGTGATAATGTTATTTGTATCCAAGCTTTCAGAAATGATTTGTGATTTTGTGTATCTAGTGGGTGTGTTCCTTCTTGGGTGAGACTATTTCTCTTCTTCTCAGCATTCCATAATTGACTCTAATTCTTTGTGTAGAGTTGAGACCTCCTGGACTATCCCCTGTCCATGTGAGCATGTCTTTTCAAAGGGCCCTTAGTGAATCATTCAAATTCATTATTCTCAGTTATATTCTTGCTTCTTAATGATGTATGGGATCTTGTGTTCTCCAGTCACATGTCCACTTTAACATAAACTCTCACCAGATTTCAATCTCTCATGCTTCATTTTTGAAGTTTAGAACTGGTTCTTCAGCTTATATAGAGTGAATAAAAATATTTTGTAAGGTTTTAATCCTATCCATCTATTCTGGGCCTTCAGTTTTACAGATAGGGGAAGAATGTTAGCAAAGGCAGAGATTGTGTTTTATGCCTAGAAACATGGGGAGAATTGAAGAAGTGTCCATGGCATAGCTCTGGATTATCCAGCTTCCATCTGCTGCCAGGGCTTCAGCTGATGTACAATTCTCCATAGAAGCCACATATGTGGATTTATTGATATAATGATCAATTGTATAGCTCCCCTGCTGTGAAGAATTATCTCATAAGGGTAAATATGTCTCAGTTGATGTCATGAGTGGTCACTTCACTAATGTCTCCTCTAGTAGAAGATCCTTTTCTTTTCCCACACAGCCAGTTACACCTTCAGTATGCAGAGTCATGAAGAAAGCAGAGGACTTTTGCTTTGTCCTTCCAAGGTCTAGGAACCAGAACGGAGTGAGCATTATTGATTTCCCTTTATGCACACTATCACATCACAGCCTCCTCCATGACCGATTCTGGAAGGCAACCTGATCTCTAAGCCTGCATAAAGATGGGCAGTACTCTCCACCTTCTCTGTGCCTCATACTTTAACTGGCACAGGTCAGTCTTACAAGAGCTCTGCAGTCACCCCTACTCAAAGCACATCACTAGAAGAGGGCTGCTGGCTTGTTTGATTCAGCAAGCACGCAGCCAGGGAAGATGCTAATCTCTTCCTTGGCAACGATCATTATATGACCATCGCTGTAAAAATCATCCTCATTTTGGCTTCAGGCAGTGAAGTATTCTCCATTCCCCTAATTCAGAAATGCAGAAGGGAACTTACTATCCTTTCTGAGCAGTGTATTCATCAAAAGACCTAGTCTGCTTCTGGTCAAAAGAAAAAGCTACCTCATATCTCTAGTCCTTTTCCCAAGTTAACTTGCAAATAATTGGCCAGATCATAGTTGGTGATTATCCCAGCTCTCAGTAAGCCCTATGTAAGGCACATGTCTCCGATTATAGGAAGCCCATTCAGAATGTGGAGTAAGCACAATGATGAATGCTTACATCTTGAATTCAACTACAATTTGACCACACAAAAACCTATTTTAAAAGTTCATTACATTTGGAGAATTTCCGAATTAGATTAAATTAGTCACTTTTCTGATGATTGCCCTAATTAGATTTCCCAGATGATCTTACAGTTGGGTCATACGGTGTTTCTATTTCTAGATTTTTGAGTAAGCATTACACTGATTTCCATAGTGACAACACCAGTTTGTATCCCTCCTAACTGTGAATAAGGATTCCTCTCACCCCACATCCATGCCAGCGTGTGTTGTCAGACATTTTCCTTATGATGGCCATCTAGAGATGAGGGTGAGAGATAATTTCCAATTGCTCGCAGTTTTCATCTTCTTGGTAGCAATGATGCTAGCTACATTTAAGATGACTTTTTTAGCCATTAGTATTTCTTCTTTTGAGAACTCTCTGCTCATATTGGAAACTGAGGTTTTTTGTTTGTTGCCTTTTGTTTTTTTATTGGTTTGTTTTTGTGAAGCTTTGTGTTCTTTATATATACTAGATATTAGTCCTCTGTCAGATGTATAGATGAGTATTTTTTCCAATTCTATGGGACTCCTCTTAACTTGATTGGCCGTCTCTCTTGTTGTAAGTAGCTTCTTAGTTTCATGAGGTCCATGTCTACTGTGAGCTGTGCTTCCTAGACAAAGGGAGTCTCAATTAGAAAGTCCTAATCTGCCCTGTATGCTTCAGTTAGATCCCTCTTTGTTCTTGTAGAATTTCAAGACTTCACTTTTTTGTGACAAGGTTTCTCTGTGTAGCTTTGGAGCCTGTCCTGGTGCTAGCTCTGTAGACCAGGCTAGCCTCAAACTCACAGAGATCTGCCTACCTCTGCTTCCCCAGTGCTGGGATTAATTAGCGTACCACGACTGTCTGGCTAAGGTTTCACATTTAACATCAAAGTCTTTGATACATTTGGAGTCAATTTCTATAGGGAGTGAGGCATAAGGGTCTCACTTCCTTCTTCTAAATGTGGATGCCCAGTTTCCTCCGCATTACTTGTTGCAGATGCTTTCTTTCCTCCTGCATTTGTTGTTGTCTTTTTGTTTTTGTTTGTGACGTTATGTCTAAAATCAGGCGGCTAGAATTCTGTGGATTTCAGTATGGTTCTTTGGACCCTGAAGAAGAACTTACCAATGTTGTTTAGCCAAAGTACATGTTATCAAGCTACCTTCTAATTATGTATGTTGGTACTCATAGACAAATGCAACACTCGGCCTAAATCAGAGAAGCCTTTTATTTTTTCAGTGAAATGTGGTAGATATAGAAATATGACTGCTCAAGGTACCGAGAGTACTTCAGTGGTAAATATTCATCAATAAACGAGGCATTCTTATTACTCACTCTAAGGCTCAGGGAATATTGCCAAAGAAGATTCAGGAAGAATGTAAAAGCTGAATAATTCACAGAAGGGCTACTGAATGGCATCTTCTGGGTAATCATGAAGTCCATGCAGTTTCACTTGACTATACCAAACATGCACACTAATGGACCATGGATGGGGGTTGGGTGACTGAACTGGAGAGTCACTGTCATCAGTTGTATAACCACTGGTAAGCCTTCCAGGATCCATTGGACAGTCCTAAACCTATGGTCATAAAATGGCTCTGATTAGGCCCATCATGTCTCAAACAAAGCAAATAAGCAAAAGTGTGTGTGTGTGTGTGTGTGTGTGTGTGTGTGTGTGTGTGTGTTTTCTATCAAACACGACAGGCTCTAGACCTACAAATGTGTGGTTATTGAATTGTAATAATTTAGCTTCAGAGTCAAGAGAACTGCATTCTGAATGCGCCATGGTCACATGTGCTTTGCAGCCACTGTACCAGCTAGTTCAGAAAGAGGCAGGTTCTGTCATTACAGATGCTGTATTGTGGGCATTTTTGCTTGCTGAGACTCATGTAACACTGCAATAAAGATGATGGGATTCTCTCCCATCTGCCTACTGTGAGCTAAGATAAGCCAGACTTATTCCAGACTACACAGACACCTTTGCTGATTTCCACATCAACCTTTAGGGAACCTTTGACTCATCTGGTTAAAAGGTGACTATTTATATCAATCATAAATAATTCAATGGACAGATTTTCTTCTTTACTGTACATTAAAATGATCAGTTGAACAACATGACTAATTATTCTTAATCACACAAAATGCTGGCCATTATTTTTTTTAAAAAAAAAATGCAATCAGCTGCATTTGCGCTGGACCCAGTAGAGCTTAGGGTGGAAACTGCAGTTACAAATGTATCCCATTCCTTATTAGAAATGCTTAAGCTTTTTAAAAGACAGGGTTCTCTAAGCATGCAAGCATGTGGTGTTTACAAAAGGCTTGCTGCACCCTTCCAAATCCCACTTTCCTTGACACTATTCAATAAATCTGTGTGCATATGAATGAAAATGAAGCTGTACTTCATTAGTCAATTTCACATAACTCTAATTACTTTTAGCTAGAGAAGATCTTGTTTAGAAAGATATTTAATGTAGGTCAAGGTAAAAAAACAGGTTACAGGGCATGTGTGTATAAAAGTAACAACTTATTAGGAAATAAAATGTCTAATCCTGTCAGCCGTTTTGACAAAAGGAAAGAATATTTAATGTGTGCATGTATATGTACACACTACCATCAATAAGCATAAAATATTTTTAAAGAAGTTGGTATGTAAAGATTATACATCCCTTTATAAAGATTATACTCCCTTTGTCCTTCTACTAGGAGGACTAACATTTTAAAAATAATCAGATAGATAAAATGTGCCAACATATTTATTTGTATCATCAAGCATTGTGTAGCTTAGATTTTCATTCCCAACTTTCTTTATTGATGGAGTAATAAAAATATTAAAGGCAATGTTAGAAATAATGATACATTCTTATGCACATTTTCAAGGTATATCAGCTTCACTAGCTGGTTGCTCAGCATACTGCAGAACAGTTTCACATCTAAAACCTTGTTACATCCATGTAAGTTTTCCTCCTTTCAAGCAGGTGAATCGCTAGTGTCTCCGGCTTTGTATGACAAGAACACAAGAGACAGACTGATATCTTTTCCTGTCACTATGCTCCTCCAGGGTAGCTCTCCTGCTTTTCTGCTATGAGACAAAATGAAATATTTTCTTGAGTTTTAGATTCTAATTGAAAATAAAAAAAAACCAAACAATATTGTCACTGATGTAAGTAAAACTCACATGTCAGGCTCTAACATGAGATGGCCCAGTGGCTAAAGCTCTTGCCATGCAAGTCTGAGGCTCATACGTGTAGTCCATCTCCACAATCACATGAGAGTGGGTGCAGTGGTGGACCGTAGCTCCATTCCACCTACTGCCTGGAGTGTGAGTGAGACAAGAGACTCTCTGGAAATGTGCAGGCCAACAAGCCCCGCGCAATTAGTGGTGTAAAACAAGACCCTGTCTTAAGCACTGTATAAGCTGAGAAATAACACCCCAGGTTGTTCTCTCTCTGCTGTAAACAAAATCCTACAGATGCACCTGCACTTGTACACATGAGCATGCACACATGCACACACTCACACACACATCATTTGCATGCACATGCATACAAATCATTCTCAGACACACACCATTTACATAAACGTCATTTATTCACGCCCACATACATACATGCAAATAAAAAAATCTCACAAATTATCATCTTCCTCGGGGTTTTATAAAAAACAAAATACATGTTTCACTAAAGCAGTGTTATTTACCCACATTAAATAGAACAAGTTCATATTATCCAAGTCTGACCACAGAGGAGACTGGAATCTCCACCAGTTACCTCTGGCTTTAACTGTTTGGATATTGGTTTTCTTGCAGACAAAGCACAGCATCTTGCTGCCTGACACAAGGACTCACATCTTTCTTCCTCTTGAAACATTTAAGCATAGGATGGTGTCTTTGATGTATTTGTTTTTGCCTTCTAAATGAGGTAAATGCAAAGCTTTTGATGAAATGATTCAGATCCAGTTAAGTAACATGCATTAAAGGAATATTCATGTGAGAAAGTTATTTGGAAGTGGTCCTTCAAAGGCTATGCTGTTAATAACTCTCAGTAGATATGTTCTTCATAAGTAAAGGAGAATACAATTCCCCAGAAGTTATCAATATGTATTCCATATCTGAAAATCAATGTGAATGAACACGAAACTGCTATTAGCAGTCATTAATTACCGCCCTGCTGGCTGCGCTGTTGTGAAGGGTGTTCATTCATTTGCTTTCTCTGACTGACAGGCAGTAAGGACTTCAATAAGCTAATGCGACATCTAGTTAAATAAAATATGATTTTAAGCTAATAAAAGGGTAAACATGATTTTAATGAGTTCCTATGCTAATAGAATTTCAGTACTTATGGGTCAACGATGGTGGTATACATATGGGGATGAATATGAAATTGTCTCTCAGGCCCAGCACTGTTCCTTGTTGGATGTATGGCCAAGCAAGAGTTCGTTGAGGATCAAGTGAAATGACAAATATGGACATTTCCTCAAAATGTAATATTATTCAAAGTATGAAAAATTAACCTTCAAATTAGGTCTATTCTTTCATACCTTCCTTTATATATTCATTCCTGTCCTCTCAACATCTCTCTATCTGAGTTGTTCTACATTTCTACCTTCACAGGCATATAGGGAATGCTTGGTAATCTGTATTAATAAGTGACTTTCAGAAAGATGGTAATAATGCAGAGTTCAGCTTGAACAGCAGCAGAAAGTTTTCAGGATTTGATCTCTGTTGACTGAGTTTTCTGTCTTGCCCAGTTCCCACAGTCATTAAGTCCCAAAGAAATCACACAGAGGTCTACATTAACTATAAACTGATTGGCTCATTAGCTCAGGCTTCTTATTAACTCATAACTTATATTAGCCCATTATTCTTGTCTATGTTAGCCATGTGGCTTGGTACCTTCAGTGAGGCAGTTACATCTTGCTTGCTCTGTGGCCAGGTCAGGACTGCATACCAAGCTTTCCTCTTCCCAGAATTCTCCTGTTCTCTACTTCCTGCCTGGTTGTCCCACCTATACTTCCTGCTTGGCTACTGGCCAATCGGCATTTATTTAAAATATATTTGACAGAATACAGACCATTGTCCCACAGCAGATCTCATTCCTTAAGGACCCAGATGTCCAGCAGAAGCCTTCTTGAGCTTAACCTTTTACACCAAGCAAATGGTTTGTGTGAGGTCTTCTGGAACAGTAGCCCTTCATGTGAAAACTTTACACCTTTTCATTCGCCTTTTCCTCTGGCTGTCAAAAGTAAGATATTCCACTATTCCTTAACATACTGAAGTAGTGTGCTTATTTCATGTTTATCTACAGAGGAGCTTGGTTCTTCTGCTTCTCCAAGAAGCATATTCTTATAATATGATGGAAAAGACAGTGCCACTTGCTAGCATAAAGAAACTCAAAGGGCAGAAGGCTTTCAAGAGACAACAAAATTCACAATGAGACAAAGCATCTAGATGTGCTTTGTTTGTTTCTCTTTCATAATCTTTTCAATGGCTGTAATAGTCAGTTTTACTGTTGCTATGTTGGAACACCTGACAAAACTTTAAGGGAAAAGTATTTCTTTTACCTTATGGTTTGGGGGTTTCAGAGGGCCCATGCTGGGACAGTTGCACAGTTGCAGAAGAATATGGAGTAGGGGAGAACTCTCAGAGGACCAGAAGCAGGAAGCAGAGATCTTCTTCTCTCAGCAAAGTCACACCTCCAAAAGCTTCTGAAATACCCCCAAATAATACTACTACCCAAGGAATAAGCCCTCCACATATGAACTTTTCTGATAGGGACACTTCATATCCAAACTATAAACTTGTGTCCCTGCCTCCATGCCATCACACCCATCTCATGATGAAAAGCAAATGCAATCCACATTCAAGCGTCTGCAAAATCTTCATAGTTCCAACACTGTTCAAAAGGCCAACTTTAACGTCTTGATTGAAACTGAAATTGAACTATCAGCTGTGATTTATATTTCTGAAAGGTCAGAATAGGATAAGATGAAGAATAAAACAGATGCTCTGCCTATAGCTTCATTACTGCATCCAGGGCATGCTTGTGATATGACCAAAGCTCCAAAGTGAAACCCTACACATACGGCCTTGCTCTTTGCAGGTTGTGGTGTCTTTTCCTTGGGCTGGATTGGCCTATTGTCTGCAGCTATAGGAGATGTTTCTGGCCTCTCCATCATCTTAGTGTTCCCACTGAAGCATGTGATTCACCATGACAGCTTCAGACATTATCTACCTGGTATGCATTGTTATACATTGCTTATCCTCCTGGGCCCATCTTTGGAATCTGGGTAGAAGCTACCTACCATGATCCTATAACTCTTGTATTTTCCACACCTGAAGAATGACTATCATAGGAAGGCCAAAATTTGCTATCAGCTCCACTGGTAGCCTGACCCATAGCTGCAGTGGCCCATGAGTGTCTGAGTGGTAAACGTGGAAGAATCCTTCTCTATTCACTTGTGTGTCCTGGAGCTCTTTATTCAAAGGAAAAACTAATTCCTGCGAGGCACACAAGCTGTCATTCCTGCTATCCTGGTTTAAAGTGCCTAATTTAAAATAATAATAATAATAATAATAATAATAATAATAATAATAGTGATCATTTCAACAACGTTCTTGTCCATAGCTCTAATTGTGCTCTTTTTTGGCCTAACTACTCATTTTAAAAATCTTTCTGTTCTGTCTCTTCAACTCAGTTCTCAGTGTGAACCTGGCTAAAAGCATCCGGAAATAACTATGCCACAGCTCTAAACCCATTCTAGCTTGAAATTCCCTTTATAAAATTAATTTAGTCTTTAGTGACTTTCATATCCAGCCACTGAAAAAAATCTCAGGACAAGGATAGAATGTGGGCATCTTCATTGCCCGATTGTAACATAAATGGTCTCTAGCCAAATTCTCGATAAGATCTTCATTGCCACCTGGACGATTTCGAGCCAAGTTTACTCTCGGAATTCCTTCCAGTATCCTGGCTGCTTGTTCTAGCAAAAGGCTACGCTAGCCTGTTTCTCCAAAGTCAGCTGAGTTCCCATCCTCCCTAATAACAGCAGTTCCGAGGTTTAGTCAAACATGCTTTCTAGGCATCTTTGGTCATTTTGAGACTTGGAGGATCTCTATGGGACTGGATATTGACCTCTGTTTGTGCCTTGATCCTGGGCCCCACCATGGGTTCCAAATTCTCCATTCCAAAGTACACTAACTGCAGGCTAATCTAAAAAGCTCCATTTGGAAGACCTCACACAGACTACCTACCTGTTCAACTTTCGACCCAAATCTGGCTTCAATATACATTGGACAAATGGCCAGTGCTGGCCCAAAAATCTCTCTGTGAGTGAATGGCAGCATGGTCAAAGGTCCCTCCCCAATATAACTCAGTTCACTTTGACCCTTTTTGTGGCCCTGGCTTTCAGCCCCACCCAGAGTCAGAATGCTTGATGTCATTTCTCTTGAGCTTCCAAATGTGTACCAATTCCTAAGAGAGACAGCATAGAATTCTTTTGCCTTGTGCTTTTGGCCTACATGGGCACACTGTCTCTCTGAACCTGGAAAATCCTGCTTGTATCATTAATAGCTAAGAGGTTAAAAAAATAGTTCAAATGGTCTGCCCCATTTGCAGATGGGGTTATGGATATGTAGATCACTGGGTTTGGTCTCATAGAGAGTCAGTTGTCTTTGGGGTATGGAAAATATTGAGGAATTGTTTCATGCTATTCTGTTCTACTGAAAAGGCTGGCTCTGGATCTGGAATTCAGGCAGCCTGTTCAAGACCCAGATGTGTTCATTTAACTTTCATCCAGAGCTTCTGTGCTGGGTCAGACAAGCCACCTGACTCAGTGAGATGGAGAAGGAAAGCAAAACACAACAGCCCCAGAAAAGACACTTTGTGCTTAAGAACAGTTAAGAAATAAACTATGTCGCATAAAGGTTGCACACGACAAGGGGGTTAACTCTCTTTCCTTGGTTTTGTTTGCTATCTTTAAAGCTTTGTTGGAACTTTAACTTCTGTGTTTCAGCATTTGTAGGTTCATTGAGTGTGATATGATGATGTATACAATTGAAAGTTACCGGCCCAATGGGCTCACCTTACAGTACCATGTGGCTTGCTGCCATCCTGGCTGATGACCTAAGCTCTTCTCGGGGATAAATAACAGCCTTGTGTCTTGCCACCATCTTGGCTGATGACCTAGTAACCATGCAGCTTGCAGCCCTGTTGGCTGATAACCTCATCATTATGAAAGCATGCTATGTAACTTTATGGCCATCTTGGTTAAGGTGATTATGTGGTATACCCCTACTTATCACTGCATTCCCTCTCTTAGATTAAGGAGGCAATGCCAGGCTTCCAAGATGGTTTGTTTAAAAGCTGAGTCAAATAAGAAACTGGCATTTTGTAAAAGTATACTTTTTTAAAGGACCAGAAAAATGAGGTCCCAGTCTTTCTGTAGACTTTATTTATGGATTTAAAGTTTCTTTTGATACTAACAGATCTTTAATTTAAGAATTATATATTTTTTAAATATTTATTTACTTACTTTAAATCCTGATCACAGTTTCCTCTCCCCCTTTCCTCGAAGTCCCTAAGAATTATATTTTTTAAGGTTCAAACTTAACAGGGATAAAATTATAAAATCCCAACCTTATAAAAGAGTTACTAACTTATTATAAACTGCTAAAGATAGTTAAGATGCACAAGTTGTTGGTCAGTCATGCTAAGTACAAATGTAATTTATTTACAGAGACAAACTTGGACTGAGAGAGCAATTTTTATCTCCCATCATATAGTCTTCTGTTATCTCCCATCAAACAGTAGTCTGCAGATTTTGTCAAAATTAAACCTAACTCAAGAAAAGCAAAAAAAAAAAAGTTTAAAGTAAACTTAAATTGTGTTTAAGGTAGAATAATATTCAAAATCAGGTACATTTTAAATTTTGATTATGAAAGTTTGTATTCTTTAATAAAGTGGGTTAAATTTACAACACACTTACATGACAGGAAGTCCCCAGGCTCAAGTAGTTCCTTTGGATGGAACACAAGTTCTCTTAAAAGGAGCACCATCCCACAAGTGTAAGTTGCATGCTAGCTTTATTATATGATAAGCATGTATGAAAAATAAGACCTTCTTGGAGTCTGATGTTTCTTCTTCTGGCTGCAGAGTCCTAACTAGCTCTAACCTTATAGGCCAAACCAGAAAAACAACACAAAACAAAACCCTCCTTATATACAGAAAAGATAAAATCTCCTCATTTCTCATATGACAGCGGCATGGATTGTCTTGTTCAGTGGAGAATCTCAGAGTCTACACACACATCCTAAATGTCTCAAACCACACATAGGCAAATAACAATCACACTGCTTTCAATAGCTCATGAACTAACAAGAGAAGAATCTTCTACCTAAGCCTGCCACCAATTGTTATGGCACTTACATACTAATTAGATTGGTCTATGCCCTTTACCCTGGTATTCAGTCCTTCTCAGCAAAAGCTAATTACGATCCTATGATCCATACCCTAACTACCCATGTTCCCTCATTAAAGGGGGATGCCAGATACCCTGCCATCAAACCCACAGCTTTGAAAAGTTATTCAAAATATCCAAGCAGTGTCCTTGATGGTTGGTTTTATATCTGTAGAGTCAACAAATGATTCTATTAAGTGATATCCCAAGCCCTCGGATTCTTCAGGAGGAGATGACTTAGATGAGGGAAACTCACTCCTGCCTGGGCTCACCTGCAGTGCTTTGAGAATGTAATCTAGTCTCTACCCAGATAGAGGGCTTCAGGGCCAGCACCTACACTCTCACCTTCAAGCCTATAAGGCTTTCACAGTGATGCTTTGACTGTTTTCTAAGAAATTCCCAAAGCCAATATTCGGTAGAGCTCATTTCATTTGGTTTTCGTGCCTCTAAACAACCAATCTATTTTAAAATGGAATGCTGTTAAGAAGCCTGCTCAGACAGAATATGGTGCCCTCTAGATTTGTCCATCAGCAGAAAGAGCAAACAGTTTACTTTAGCCTTCTTTGTCATTCAGTCAAAGTTACATGTATATTGTTATGGATTTGACAGGACTGACTGCTTTCATCGTCCATCTGTTTCTTCAATGTATGGAATGAAAATGTTATAGAAAAGTACCTCCTTTATTTTTGACATGGCAATCACTGACTTGGGTAGTAACTTAGGATGTTCTAGAGCAGGGGTTCTCAACCTTCCTAATGCCACTATCCTTTAATACAGTTCCTCATGTTGTGCTGACCCCAACCATAAAATTATTTTTGCTGTTATTCCATAACTGTAATTTTGCTACTGTTATGAATCATAATGTAAATATCATATATGCAGGCTATCTAGCATGCTACCCCTGTGAAAGGGTCTTTAATCTCCAAACGGGTCTCAAACCACAGGTTGGGAGTCACTTTTCTAGTGTGTTCTGGGGAAATGCCTGTTAAGGAGAAAGCATGGCAGTTACTGTCTCTGGAAGTATTTTTAAATTGGAAATTGAAAATCATTTCTTTAGGGGGAATACAACTTGGAATTAAACTGTTTCTACATGAAACCTAAAATTTGCTATAGAATCTTGAAATCTAGGTATAACGATTTAATGTCAATAAAAATATGTGTTAAGTCATGTCTTTAAACACTATATATATGGTCTATATTTAAGATAATAGTTCCAAATTTTAAAAAAAAATTACCTTAGCAAATTGTTTCTTAAAAAAAAGGTTGTGTTTTTCTTGAGATACTCCTTTTTTATTCATTAAATAATAGCTGGTATTATTAATACATGAAACAAATAAATAAGGTTTATCACATGTGGAAAGGAGAACTATCACTTGTATACTTCCTGTTAAAATTCATTCATTAGATCCTGAATTTAACTGGTTTCTTTTTACAAAAATTTGTAGGCTCATATTTCATACAAGATATTTACAGCCAGGTTCTCTGGCCATGCTTAATCTCCAAGGGCAGCTGCAATCCTGCCAGACAAGCTGTAGCCACCTAACAAAGGCTCAGGATGTATTGCTCCTTCTCTTTTGTTAATATGTAGATCCTCTGGGGAGAGGTGTGGATTCCAAGCTGGTGACTTAAGTTGCAGGTGTTTCTGGTATTCCCGCATCCTGGAAGGAGAATATTAATGAGTTTCCACCTTGGTTTACCTGGGGGATAAAAGGTGTTTGATATAATAAACGCAGGGAGATCTTCAGAATGAATCAAGCCTGAGATTCCCTTCCGATATTGCTGTGTGGCAATGTCTCATTATTTCTTGCGCGACCGCACAGGTCCAGTTAGGGAAAATTAGTTGCATATATGTTGGGGTTTCAGACGCCGACATAGTGATGCCCAACATGGATGAACCCCGAGAGGCAACAGCTAATTACAGCTATCTTATCCTTTTATAGAACTCTAGTATGTGGGCCAGCCTATTATACAATCACCTTTACCCTTAAGTTAACTTTATATTTAACCTAATGTTATATTGACTCATGTTAATCTTAAATGTTTAACTCATGTACGTGTCTCTTAATTTTCACTATGTGGTGTGGGAGGTCCTTTTGTCTATCTGTTGCTTTTATTAGTTAGTGAATAAAGAAACTGCTTTGGACCTATAGCAGGGCAGAATTTAGGTAGGTGGGGAAGATGGAACTGAATGCTGGGAGAAAGCAGGCAGAGTCAGAGAAACGCTAGGTAGCCCCACCGGAGATAGATGCCAGAATTTTTCTGGGTAAGCCACAGCCTTGTGTCAATATACAGATTAATAGAAATGGGTTAAATTAATATAAGAGTTAGCCAATAAGAAGCTAGAGCTAATGGGCCAAGCAGTGATTTAATTAATACAGTTTCTGTTTGATTATTTTGAGTCTAAGCTAGCCTGGCGACTGGGAACCAACAAGCTCCCTTCTCCAACAGCCATGAAGTTCAGGCGTTACCTGCTGACCTTTGTTCTGGATTTTTCCACCTGTTAAGCTTTATCATGGCCCCTGGGACGGACCTTCTTCTGAGACACACTAGCTGTTGTCCCCCTCTTCCCTCTTCTGTCAGCCATAAAACAGTTACGTAAAAGATTGGCTTTTGAAACCCCTGAAGGCACTTAAGGTGACCTCTGAAAGGATACTAATGGGTGGGTCATGGGTCGTACAGCTCATGCCTCTTCTTGACACTCTAGATATTCACTCTAGATATTGTTGTGAGATTGTGAAAGGATACTAGTGGGTGGGTCCTGGGCCATCCAATACATCTTTTCTTTGCTACTCTAGATATTGTTTGTGAGATTCTGAATGAAAACTGCTGGACTTCTTTGCACCAGTTAAATTTTCTGTCTCATAAGCATGGATCAGCTTAGTATCTTTCAGGGCCTGACCAGCTCCTTGACTGCTGCCATGCTTAAACTGCAGTACTCCACAGCTTAGCACCCTTCAGTGCCTGGTCAGCTCCTTGACTGTAACACTGCTCCACAGTTAAAAAGGACTAGGTCTGACTGCTACTAAGGACAGGATTTGTGCCCTCCTTAACAATGCTGCTTATATACCAACAAATCTTATGTGTTTGAGATGATGCCTAGAAACAAGGGCCAGACAAAAACCCAACTGCCAGCCTCCTCCCATGTATGGGATTTTCCTTCCCACTCTGGCTCATTCCTATAATCAGTCCTCCCTCCTAATTACCTTCATACTCATGTGTTTACCCTGTCTTTTAAACATTTTACTTACTGAACTTCACCCTATACTCAAACAAAATGTCTCAATACCTGTCACCCTACAACAGCTCCATTTGTTCTGGCTATATCTACAAAGAAGAAGAAGAAGAAGAAGAAGAAGAAGAAGAAGAAGAAGAAGAAGAAGAAGAAGAAGAAGAAGAAGAAGAAGAAGAAGAAGAAGAAGAAGAAGAAAAAGAGGAGGAGGAGGAGGAAGAGGAAGAGGAGGAGGAGGAGAAGAAGAAGAAGAAGAAGAAGAAGAAGAAGAAGAAGAAGAAGAAGAAGAAGAAGAAGAAGAAGAAGAAGAAGAAGAAGAAGAAGAAGAAGAAAGGAAAAAGATGTCTTAGATGCTGCTGTGGAAAAACTCTGTTGAAAGGGAATTTAATCTCTTTTATTCGGAGGCAGATAATAATTCTTTATAGTAGCCCTTTATCTTCTCCCTTCCCTTCCTTTGATGTTCTGTAGCTCCCTACTACTTCTGTTAGCTCATTTTGGTGTAGCAGTCCAGGCAATGGGAGCAGTCACTGTCACCCTAAACCAGCGCTATGACCACTTCCTCTCACCAATCCACTCTGTCTCTCCCACCTCCACCCTCTCCCCCAACCTTCCTGGGAAATCTCTCAGATATACCCAGTAGCCAGATCATCTGCTTACAGCCCTCCAATGCTTATTTTCCATGTCCCTTCAGGAATACAGGATGGTAATTGCCTGATCCATCACAGGCAATTGCGTTAAGACTCTCCCTCTGCTACGTGACCAGAGGACCCTCTCTTCAATGGACACAGAACTATGTCCTCCCAAACTTTCTCAGCAAGAAACAACTATAACATTACTGCCCTGGAGTTTTTAAATCCTCTCAGAGTTAGAAATAATAGTTTCCTGCTGAAAGACTTCACTTCCCAGCATCCCTTGTGGATTAAGGAAGCCATTTCTGCCTGTATAAGAGGATCCAACCCATCTTCTTCTGTAGGCGTTTCAGCATCTGCATACGTGCATGACAAAATGCTCCCTTGCCTCGAATAAATATGGCTCTGCTTAGGATCAGACCAACCCTCCCTTTCTACCTTCTGTCTCCCTACTGCTGCTTTTAAATAATCTAACAGGAGCAATAATTGCACCTTCACAACACCAATTTTCTATATTAGTTACCTTTGCATCACTGTGACCAAAATACCTGACAGATAAACTTAACTCGATGCTGCTGTACTCCCTTGATGCTTTGCCCATAATTAAGCTAAACATCATGGTGGTAGAAGCCAGTGCTGTAGAGGCTTTCCACCTCACAGTGGACAGGAAGCAGGGAGAGGGGATGTCTGTCATAGTAGGATTTCTTTATTTTTCTTTTAATCCATGACGATCGCTGACATTCAGAATAGTGCATTCAACATTCAGAATATGTCTCCCTTCTTAATTAGTCTTCTCTGGAAATGGACTCGCAGGTACATGCTGAGGTGCACTTGTTTAATCTCATTGACATCCCTCAGTGCAATCAAGTTGGCAGTAAGTATTGACCGCAAGAGAGGGAGCATGTCTTGTCCAGAATCACAAAGAGTATTATTCACAAAATACCCTATTTTTTTTATTACTTAAACCTGCTAAATTACTTTTGGGAAGCATGACAATTCCTGGTAGTGAATATGCCTAAGGAATTAGTGTACACTTAAAGGGAAGTATTGCTGGAATGCACTTACTTTCATTTGTTGAGTTTTCTTTTACATTGAAAAGAAACTTTTTCATACAATGTGTTCTGATCAATTTCCCCTACCCCAAATTTTCCTAGATCTCCCTTACATCCCCATGCACTGAATGGCAAATCCTTTCTTTCCCTTTCTCTTTAGAAAACAAACAGACAAACCAGAATAAAAGCAAAACAAAGACAAAACACACACAGAGAGAAAGAGAGAGAGAACAAAAGCTATTGAAACACAAAATCAAAAACCATCCTATACCAGCAAAGAATCAGTAAGAAAATATAAATGTTCAAACAAAGCAATATGAGACAAAAATACCACTGCATTCATTTTGTGTTGGAGCATCTACTGCTGGGCATGGGGCCCACCCATAAGTGTGGTTTGTATGTGCAGTTCAACTCCATTGGCAAAAGCTATTTTTTCCCTTGAAGGCAGATGTAGATTGGAAATAGCTTCTTGGTTAAGGCTGGAAGCTTTTCCCACTTCTCCCTCTCAGCACTGGGATCATATCTGTCTGTTATGAACCTGTGCATTGAACCTGTGCAAGCACTGAGCATGCCACCAGCCAGCCCCTGTGAGTTCATATGTACATTAGTCACATTCTGTCTTAAAGGCATTGTTTCCTTAGGGTTAGCCATCCCCTCTGACTCTTACATTCCTTCTGCCTCCTCTTGCACACAGCTCCCTGAGCCTTGAGGAAAAGAGTTTGATGATTATGTTCCATTTAGGACTGAATGTTATAAAATTTCTCATTCTCTGCAGATTTTCCAGTCGTGGGTCTCTGTGTTAGTTCCCATCCATTGCAAGAGGAAGTTTCTCTGAAGATACTTTGAAGGCGCTGACCTAGGAGAACAGCAGAATGTCCTCAGGAGTTGCTATTTTTTCAATGTTCATTTAACAGAATAATAATATTTGGTTTTCTCCTAGGCTCATGACCTATCTCGTCTCAGGCTCTTGGTCAACCAGGCAGTGTCAGGAATGTGTTCCATCTCCTGGAGTGGGCCTTAAATCTGATCAGATAGTGATTGGTTACTCCTACCACATTTGTGCCACTATTGCCGTAGCATAAAATGCAGACCGGTTTCTGTTGTGGATTGCTAGGTTTGTGGTTGGGTAGGTGGTTGCCCTCCTCTTCCGGTAGCATGTAGAGGCACATGATGAGTGAAGGCTACCAGCTTGGTGGTAAAACCTAACCTTTAGTTAGGTACCATCTCCATTTCTCTATGTCCAATGTGATCTGTAGGTATTGTCTTCAGCAATAGGCCTATACCATCAGTTTATGGGGAGCAATTAATAGCCTTGAAAATGGCCTGAAATATTGGTCGTTTCCATGGGTCCCCTTTGGTCAATTATTCAACTAGGTATAACCCATTCCTGCACTGGAGAGTTTCACTTGGTGACAAAATTTCTAGTTGAGGCATTGTCTCCCTTGTTATTTGGCAACACTCTATCTAGATTTTTTATATATGTATATATTCTAAGAAGATTTTACAATATTGTCATAGGTCCCTTCAAATGGTTTAGTATCTGTTGACCCTTCTTGTATGTCCTCCTTTACACTCTCTTCTAGCCTTCTCACCATTTAATACTCCTGTTCCTGTATTCCCACAGATTTTCATAATTATATATTCTATTTCCCCTTCCTTAGGAGAACCTCTTCTCTCTCCTATTTCCTTACTTATACATAACCTCTGTGGTTATATGGATTGTAGCATTCCAATCTAATGCTTAAAAGCTAACATCCTCATACAAGAGAAAACAAAATATTTATCTGAGTCTAGGTTACCTAGTTCCGTATGTTTACCTTCAAAATTTCTAATTTCATTTTTACCATCTGAATAATATTCCATTATGCAAATGTATTATATTTCTTTACCCTTTCATCACTTGGTGGGCATCTAGGCTACTTCTAGTTTCTGGCTATTATGAATAGTGCAGCAATGACCATGGTTGAGCAAGTGTCTCTGCACTAAAATGTAGGGTCCTTCTATATACAAAAAAAGATATAGCTGTATCTTGAAGTAGATCTATTTCCAGATCCATGATGAGCCATCACACTGATTTCCATAGTGACTGTACAAGTTTGCACTCCCACCAACAATGGATGAGTGTTCACCTTACCCCAGGTATCCTTGCCAGCATAAGTTGCCATGTGTTTTATTGTTGGTGGCCATTAAAAGTATCATAAAATAAAATCTCAAAGTATTTTTAGTTTGCATTTACTTGATGACTGAAGATGTTGAGCATTTCTGTGTTTCTCATCTTTTGAGAACACTCTGCTTAGCTTGATACCCCAGATTTTATTTGGGTTATTTTGTTTTCTTGATGTCTAATTTGGGTTTTTGTTGTTGTTGTTGTTACTGCTGCTGCTGTTTTTCTTTTGGTTCTTCATGCATTTTAGATACTAACCCTCTATCAGCTATGTAATTGTTAAAGATCTCTACTCATTCTGTAGCCTGCCACTTTGTCTGAAAGATGGTATTCTTTGTCTTAAAGAAGCTGCTCACTTTCATGAGGTCCTATTTATTAACTGTTGATCTTAGTGCCTGCCCTCCCAGTGCCCTGTTGAGAAAGTCTTTTCCTGAGCAATGAGTTCAAGGCTGTTCCCCACTTTCTCTTCTATCAGCTTTTGTGAATCTAGTTTTATATTGAGGTCTTTGACCCATTTGGGGTTGAGTTTTGTTCAGGGTGATAAGTATGGCTCTATTTGGACTCTTTTACATGCAGACATCTGGTTTGGCCAGCACTATTTGTCGAAGATACTGCCTTTTTTCCGATATGTATTTCTGTTTTTTTTTTTTTTTTTTTTTGTCAAAATCAGGTGTCCATAGTCGTGTGGATTTATATCTGGGTCTGTTATCTCTTGGAATTAGTACTTTTTCTAGATTAAACTAGAAAGGGAAAACAGTACATAGGAGTTATTTTTATTCCTGCTTGATTGGCATTCTCATTTTCATTGTTACTTTAATATCTTCATGATCTCAAACATGAGTGTTTTCTGTTTTTTTTTTTTATTGATCTCTTTAGCACTGCTGTCTTTTTCCTTGAATCTGAAAAGAAACTTGACATCAATAACGCATTGCCTTGACAATCCCTGGCTAGTACATACATATGATAAGCTTTTGAAATGATTCATCCTCGTGGTCATCAACAGGGACATGCCTTTTATTCCAGATGAATTTTGACAGCCTAATCCTTGAGATTTCCTAGCATAAGAGTGCATAATATGGTCACATCCTCACTTTGTTTTCAGAGTATGAGGACAGCAGTCAACCGTCACACACAGCGAGACTGTATTTTGCTTCTTTGCCTTTTCAGTTTCACAAGAAGGTATTGTTTATTACACGTTTAAGTAGCTACTTGAATGATTTATCCTTTCCCCAAAGGCTGAATCTCTTTGATTTCTGAATTTAATAACAAGTTAAATGGTCTTTTTGTATCAGCTGACATGCTTCCTTAGGAGAACAGTGATACATTTGCCCTGCATTTGTGTGCTAGCTTAATTAAGCTTCTGGGTTGTTTTTCCCAACTCTCCTTTCCCTTCAAAAAGGCAAGAAATCTCAAGTCTGCAGAGTATTTAGTATTATTTGCAGTGACATAACTCTTGTATGAAATGTTATCCTGAATGCAATGTTATGATGGGTGAATAGCATTGCTGCACAGGGCCATACTAGGTCCATGCACTCCTCCTTGGCAATCAGTCCTCTTTGGTTCTGATTTTAAAGGTCATAAATTTCTATCACTAGAACCAATCTCATAGGTCATCATGTTATGTCTCTTTGGCAACCCCATTTTACAGATTAAGTAAATGAGACCAAATGAATTAAAGTCATATATTGGTATGTGTACTTTTAGTACAAATATCAGCTTTAGTTCATTGCATTTTATCTTGCAATATTCTTCTTCAAACTGTACTAAGATAAGCTAGCTCAACTGAGTACAGTTTCAGTTGACTGCTGAAGAGCATGTCTGAAGAGGTTTTGAGAATGAAACTTACATCATCTGGAGGTGATCTGTCAATGAAGTACTGAACAGAAATGACGACACTATCTAAGTAATGTGCCATATCAGTAGACATGCCAGAGATGGGCTGAGTGGAGCATAGGCCGCCTCTTTGGCAGAGGACACTAGTGGGCTGTTCATGTTTGCCTCTCCATGAACCTTCCCTCCACCCCCCAGCCTCATGAGTTTGGTGCTGATATTAGTCATTCTACATGGGGAATCTGGGGAGCGCATCATCTCTTTGAACTGTTGCTGCATTTTCCATGTCCCAGTTGTCTGTCTTCCCAGTGTCCTCAGCACCCCCTTAGACTAAAATGTTCATTTGTCAAAAACAAATACGAGCAACACTGCTATCTCTCCCTTCTCGCTCCACTTTATGGATAACGTAAAGGAGGTCACAAGTGCGATACGAAGATCTCAGCATTTCCAAATTCCAAGTGCATCATCACAGACTTTAGCATCCTGTAAACCCTTGCCATAGAGATGAAATAATCAAAATTCATATAGGAAAAGAAGAAGAGGTGAAGTTGTGTAGCAAAGTGAAGAAGGGCTGAGAGGAACTGGAAGGAGGGGGAAAAGGATACATACGATCTAAACACATGTATACATACATGAAATTACCGAAGAATAAATTTGAAAAGTTAATGTTTGTTGTACTGTTCAGATTTTAATTTCTTCTTTGTTGAGAAGTCTGTAAAACAGATGCCTTATACAAATTGTCAGGCTCTTACAAATTTATATGCTTTGAGATTTTTATTATTGCTTAGTATAGAATAATAGAAATTCTGAAGCATCAAATTTAGCATTTATTTTTAAACAATGCATAAGGGCAGTAGTATGAAAATGTACCTTTCAGGAAAAAGACACACAAAAGGGCACACTAATAGAATATACATGAGTGGAAAGAGAAAAATCCCAGCAGCGTGTAGCACTTTATTTTTAGAGTGGTTCATATTTAAATGTATGAAAATCACCACATGTGGAAATGTCCTGACACATACAGCTGTGAAGAAAAAAATTCACTGAGAGTAACACACGTGCATCCCTCCGTGTTCCCGGTGTCAGCTTTGGTCTTGACCAGGCTTTAATTTTGTACATGAAGGAAGGAGTATATCTCCAGGTTTCATGGTTCTCAGCCAGCTCAATTCACAGATTAGGCACGTATTATCACCATAAGAACATAGTGGACTTGAGGCCAGTGTTCTAAAAAAGCCTTGCATTTTTGAAGCAAGAGTCGGAAAATTTGGCAGATCACACTAGTCCCTTCTCGTTTTGGTTTGTTTATTGAGGCATAATTTTGCTGCACTTGATCTCATGCTAGTGCCTGGATTATGGGCATTTGCCACCAATTTCCACCTAAATCAGCTTCCTCCCTCCACCCCCAACCTTTCTTTCTTGAGATAGGGTCTCACTAGGTGTTCTGGTTAGCATGTGCCTTGGCATGTAGGCCTTGAATTCACAGGCATCTGTCTGCCTTTGCCTCCCAATCCCTGGTCTCAAGGCATCTGGCACCACACTCTGCTAATCAGCTTCTTAAAGAAAAAGGAAGCTACACATTTTTAAAGAGTGTGGCTACCTTTTGACCGCTATGTCAGAGACACAAATAAAGTAGTCTGTGAGTTAGAGGGAATAGTGATTTCTAGAAGATGGTGCCTTTCTTTTTTCTACATCCTGCCTACACTGACTAGCCCAGCATGTATCATCCAGTAAAAAGAAAACCAAAGAAAGTCTGATGCCATTTACTCACAGACAAACTCAGGTTTGAGAGGCCAAGGCAGAGGCAGCTGTTTTCCCATGACATCCTCATTATCCTCCAGCATGTCACCCTGCTGTACATGTACAGTGTTGGTGATAAGCTTTCTATATAGGAGGGCAGGGGGCCTTTATGACATCTAAGTTTGTTTCAACATGAATTGAGAGCCCATCCCAGAATAAGTAGTGTTGTGAAAATGTTTTTTGTTTTGTTTTTGTTTAGGCTCTTTGGGGTTTTTGAGGGGGCCACCACCCAGCTCCCAAGTCAATCATACACAGAAGCTTATCCTTACTTATGAATGTCCCTCCTTAGCTTGACTTATTTCTTGCCAGCTTTTCTTATCTTAAATTATCCCATCTACCTTTCGTCTCTGGGCTTTTTCCTTTTCTTCTGTACACAATACTCTCATCTTCACTCTATGCTTCTTTGGGTGTCTAGGCCTTCGCATCCTCCTTTCCTTTTCTTCTTGTTCCTTTTCCCCTCAGATGTCTCCTTCTATTTATTCTCTCTCCTGTCAGCCCCACCTATGCTTTCTCCTGCCTCACTATTGACCAGTTAGCTCTTTATTAGACCATCAAGTGTTTTAGACAGGTAAAGAATCACAGCTACACAGAGTTAACCAAATGCAGCATAAAATAGGCAGCACATCTTTATATTGTTAAACAAATGTTCCAGAGCATAGACAAATGTAACACACCTTAAAATAATATTCTGGAATAAAATAGAGTTGTGATTGTGACTGAACTCTGATGACATGAAAGATGACTTTGGGTTTGCGGTATATTATTGACCTGTTATCCCAGTCTAAACAAGAAATCCAATTTTCAAGAGTCCAGGAAAAAGTTATCAGAAGAAATAAAACTGATACTGGTGATAAGAGGAACGGACCTGAGTATCTACTTTAATGGAAAATACTCCAAAGTGGCCATTGAGTTGTGGGTCCTTCATCACTCACAGAAGGAACCAGGCTCCTGTCCTGAATGTGCATTGTGATTTGGTGCTTTGGTGATGGGGCAGTGATGGTGGCAGTGTCTACCCCAGCATAAGGCTCAGCTAGATTGCATCTCACATCACATTAATGTCTCAGAGTCGCGCATGCTTCAATGAGGATGGCAGTAATCCAGAGCATGTATAACGCAGAGGGAGCAAAATTATGAAGTAAGTCACAACATATCGTGGGAATTGACTGAAGTTGCTAAACATTTAAAAACACATATGTATGAAACTTTTGACACCCTCTTGGGTTCCCAAACACTTCATGGAAACCCAAGTCACCAAGACAAAAATCTCAGTGATTCTGGATTCTGGGTCAAACCTTGTCCTGCTCTCAGAACTCCTCAATTCCAATCTCAAAGTCTAAGATGACTCTCTTCACCATGGATGCTGAAAGCATTCTTAGGGCCACCATTTTCTGATAGCTATATTGTAATTCATCCCAATTTAAATGGCAGTTTTATGATATGAAGTGCTTCATATATAAAGTGTCACATGCTGGATGCCTTGTCCTACTGTGTGAAGCCTTACATATGTTCTGGTGATATGTGAATCTAAGTTGCCATGGTTTCCCAGGAGTGATTGTTGAACTGGTTCACAGTCCAGCTGTATACAATTAAAGCTGCTTTGTCTCATCTTGAAAATAAACTTCAATGGAAGGATTTCCCCACCCAGGGCATTTTTGTCAAATAAAATGTTCTTCCCTTCATGTTAGAAAATGCTGTTACTCTATGATCTTATGATATATATAATTGTAAATAAGAAGAAGGGTGAATCCTTTATTAATTATAATAAAAACATCTAGTGAGGTCTGCTGCGGGAGCTGCTTCCGCTCCTTCAGCCAATAGCCTTTAAGATACCAGCCCACTGGGGCGTGGTGTCTTTAGTTTTAAAAAAGCAGCAGCAGCTGTGTGCTCTCTCTCTCTTGCTTCCAGTCTCCGGCTGTTAGACTTCATTCCTGATTGCACAGAGGGCTGTTGTCTGGGACTATGATCTGTAAGATTTTTCGCTTTAAATAAATAACCATTTTATTAATTACAATTTCATACTGGTGCGGGATTGTTTTATGACTTACGCCTTCAGAGGTCTTTCTTATTACATAGACTTTTAAAATGTGAATTTATTATTTTTATAGTATAAAAGGAGTGTGCATGGGTATGTAAGGGATAATAAAATGGAGAAAAAAATTGGCCTTCCCACTGCTAAGCCTAATCAAAAGTTTAGTTGTTTTATTTTGATCAGCTCATTGAATGGTCATTAAATCACCATCCACTTCTGTTCTTCACTAAGAGAAAATTTAGAGATCAAGGCTTTCAGGTTTAATCCCCATTTTGTGAATGGAATTTTGTAACAAATAAGACAATATTCTTTATCAGAGTTTTCATACAGTTTGTCAGAGCAGCCGATCGTGATGCACACACAGACGCTGATGTGATGCCTAGCACTGCACAGAGGAGCACGAATAAGATGAGAGCAACAAAGTTAGCCACAACTGTCTAACTTCCTGGGGAGTCCTTCGCCGTGGTTATGTATTTCTCTATATCCTTCTCTCTTTGTTCCCTCAAGGTTGTTTTTGAAAAATACTTTAGATTAACAGAAAAATTGAGAGGAAGAGAGAGTTTCCAAGTATTCCTCGCTCTGACACATGGGCAACCATTTCCATCATCACGATCCCCTGCTAAGAGTGGCATATTTATCAGGGCTGATGTCCCTGTGTTGTTTCGTTGTCACTTAAGGTCACAGATGACTGTAGAGTTTGCTTTTGCTGTTGTACATTCTTTGGGTTTGGACACATTTATGATGTCTTTTATCCATCTTTGTAGACTCATTCATGTATTTACACTGCCCAAAAATATCCTCTTCTCCATTATGTCTTCCGCATAGATGACTCTCACTAATGTCTCTATTGCCTTCATGGTTTTCTGAAGCTACTTATGAAAATATTTCTGCATGTTATGTCAAAGTAGCTACTGATACTAGAAACACCGATGGGAAAGACGCTTCCTTGGAGGAAAATCCTGGGTATCATTATAGTAGTTTTGTGTAACTATACAATATCTATTACTGCTTTTCTCAATTCACTCTTACCAGAGCCTGAAAAGTGGACAAAGATAATGAATGTTCTTTGGAAGAAGTCATCTTTTTACTGGAATTTTGGAGATCAGAGCTTATGACCTGGCAACCCAACAAGCTGGGCTCACCCACCCATCCTCAATATGCCAATTGAAGTGGAAAAAAAGTCATGATGGAAGCAGAGAAAGAGACTTACTTAATGTGATCACGTTGGGAAGAGTAGCATAGTGCAAGGACTCTGTCCTCTGGTCTTTGGGGTTTAGACATGAAGCTTAGATTTAAACAGACAACAGAGTTAGTCAGACCTTAGCAGTCCTGGGCAAGTCCTGGCCCATCATTGCTGTGGCCCATTTCTTTTACCATCTCTTACAAATTGCCTGAACTATATGAAATATCTTCCTAAGAGACAAGCTCCCCCAGAGTCCAGCCTTTTCCTCCCACAGCAGGAGGTTCCTGAGGAAAATCCAGTCTTTTGAATGTATTGACTCAGAGCTAAATGAGAGGCATAGTGATCTCTTTAGAATTTTTCCTGCTGGGATGCTGAAATCATTTTCTGATAACATGTAATATGAGAGTTGGAGAGAGGAAAACTTAAAAATAAGAAGGTTAAAGTGGGGAAGAACAGGAAGGTTGGGAGAGATGAATCTTTGGGAACAAGGGTTTACCAAAACTGTGTATGAAAAGGCCATAAGGCACCTACTATTTTGCGAGTTAGTTTTAAAAATAATTTTAAAAGCACATATGAAAGGCACCCTGTATAGGTAGCTAATACAGCTTCCAGACATCATGATTTTCTTTCCTTTGTGTGCTCAGGAATTCCCAAGACTCTTCTTGTTTTCATCCACATTTCTCTTTGACTGTCTGTCTTTTAGGCTTCTCTGACTCCTTTCTTTCAAACACAAAAGGCTGTATCAAATCCCGCTTGGTGCTGTCATGAACTACAGCAGATCAAGTCACTTAGACAACGGAAGTTGGTTTGGTGATCATCTTGGAACTCCTTGAAGTTCACGATCCCAGAGGCTACTAGAATAAGATGAGTGGCTACCATTGTTCTTGAGAGCCATTAGAACTAGATGATAAGAACTTGTTGCTGAAAAAAAACAGACATTTGTTCTAGGATACAGTGCAGTCAAGCTAGAGTTGTGCTAGAAGCCTTCTCCTTGAAGGTTAGCTCTTGCACTGCTATGCAGGCTTCTGGAAACGAAAGTCATGCATGGTTTTGCCCAGCTGTGAGGCCTGTAGCTACCATACCAACCTGCTTGGTGGGCAAGATGTACCTACTGGTACAAGAGTGGTGTGACTGTTCATGGAGTAACCAACTGCTTTCCGATTGAATGCTAGGTCTGCAACACAGGGCTGAAGATGAACACATTGCTCATTTTTCCTTTAAAATAATTTTTGATGGAAACAGGGAAGTTCTTGTAGCATAAAACTTAATTCCAGATTTAGCGGGTAAAAGACATGTCAGTTTGCTTGTTACCGAAATATGTATTATTCATGTAACAACTATAGAACTCGGACCATTGTGTTTGATTCTGGGGATCTAAATAGATAATAATGCCAAGCCTAGACAATATAATTTCAAAATGCTCTAAATTCTTCATCTTTCTCAAAACTTCTTCTTAACATCCTCTTTTCTCATTCTCACTGACTATGTGTGCCTCAGGGGTTTCTTTCTAAAACCTTCTTTCCTTTGTGTGCCTCAGGAATTCCCAAGACTCTTCTTGTTTTCATCCACATTTCTCTTTGACTGTCTGTCTTTTAGGCTTCTCTGACTCCTTCTTTCTTTCAAACACAAAAGGCTGTATCAAATCCCGCTTGGTGCTGTCATGAACTACAGCAGATCAAGTCACTTAGACAACGGAAGTTGGTTTGGTGATCATCTTGGAACTCCTTGAAGTTCACGATCCCCGTGGCTGCAAGACTAGCTTCCTCTGTAGCCTTTCTCCTAGGCTTTCAGGTGGCCACCCACTCGCTGGTTGCTCCCTCTCTGCATCTCTCAGTGCCTTTGTGTGTACTTGTCTCTGTGTGTGTTCCAATTTTCTCTTTACAAACATGTTGGTCAGAAGGGTGTAACATTCACTCTAACAGCCTCTTTCGATGCTCTATTTCAAAACACAGGCACATTTTGAGGCTTTGGGGTTCATTTTCAACATAGGAATTTTCTACTGCCATGTATAATTCTGCCCATACTAGAGGGCAGAAGGAGACACGTGCCAGAGTTACATTTTCAATATTCTGAGCTAAGTAAATGAATCTGATGGATGAGTGATTATTGTTTGGACCCTTCTAGGTTTTCTGTAATTTTGGAACAGAAAAGTATGCCTGTGTCACAGAAGAGACTGTCAGTTCCTATAGAGATGATTTAATTTGTGTTTTCATGCTTCCTGGGATCCTTGTAAGTGTGGAAGGGAAGCAGAAGAGCAAACAGGGAAATCAAGAATATCAGAGTCCTCTAGGACACTTTCAGTAAGGCACAAGAGCTCAGGATACCCATGTTCAGGCGCCATCAGTGGGGTGAAAGTGCTTATGTAGTCTCGTTGTCGATAACACATCAGATCCCTGGCTGAGCCTCTAACCAGAGTTAGTACACCCGAGAACTTCAACTAATTCCTAGGTATGAAGAAGGCAGATCCAACAGTGCCTGAACTTCCTACTTTTAATGAGAACTGAAAAATCAGATTTCTACATGAAATCTTATGAACTTGAAAATACTTCTAGGTGGAAATCAAACATTAGTGGGTTATCTCTGGGAGGTTACCAATTGTTCTTTCTAAAGCACATTGGAACACATGGCTTTATTTATCTTCTAACACAAACTTTAAGTGAGTGTGATGATTGAATGTTGATGTGATAAAACGGTGCTTCATAGAAATCAGGAAGCATGCTGGCTTTTACCCAACTAACAAATGGTGCAGGCAGACAGAAAACCCAGTGTTTTAAATCAAAGCCTTAGGTTTTCTTTTGCTTTATTCTGTGCCTCAGAAAATGTATTTTAATCCAGGTATTGTGTGCCATACAATTACTTCTGAGCACTTAATATGGAGGCTTAGCTCTTAGTTGCCCATTGCAGTTTTTGAAAGAAAAATGAAAAGAAAGAGAAAGAGAAATCATGGGCCCTTAACTGCCCTTGGTGATATCAACTGAAGCCCATTGGAACCAAGTCACTACTACCCCACCTAGTGGCAGCATTCTGGAATTGGGGTTAAGTATGTCCTCAGGAAAACACAATTGAGAAGAAACATGCTCATGACTTCAGTCTTAATGCCATAGTAACCTTTGGAAAGGTCAGGACAACGCTCTCTTAAGTGACGGGGTAACGTAGAGTAAAGAACACAAAAGACCTGTGCCTAGAATTTTGGCCTCTGAAGCCAAGCTCCCTCATTAGTGCCTTAAATTCTCGATTTCATTCACAGGATGCCATGATTATTAAGTTTCATAAACCTATTACTGGATAATGAAGCAATCTGTTAGGTGGTTGAATAAGTCCATCTTTCACCTTCCTTGGGAAACTTCTAACCCTCAGCTGCACAGAGATAGCACCACAGCTGGAATTGGCAAGAGGCCTGTTTACACTTCCTTACACCACCCCCGCCCCCGCTGCCTCCCGTTCTCTTCTCCTAGCTCATGGCAATGCTACCTTTGTCCTTGCTTAGTTTGGCCTGTTTCGTTTTGTAGTCCAGGGTAGCCTCAAACTCAGGATCTTCTTGCTCAGTGCCTACCATCCGCTGCTCTTCAGTTCCCGAATACCAACCCTGGCTGACTCACAACTGCTGATAAAAATTGACCAATCTTCTGTCTTTCCCCTTTCCCTATTTCCGTTCCTTTCTTCCTCCCTCCTGTTTTTGCTCTTCACTTTGCGTTTGCTAGCTATCTACTAAAGTTTAAGCATTCCTCAAGGTCAGATACACCTTCCTCCTCATTCAGGATGGAAACCTACAATCTTATGCTTCATAATTCCACAAACTGTTTTACCCCATGGGATACTTAGGTTTACATAATGTAAAAAAGCCATCAGAACATGGATAGATTATTAAAGTATATTAGAACATGTACAGATTATTAAATGTTCACTGAAATACTAGGTCAATTACATGACTATGTCAGTGATTACCCTGAACTATGTACAAAGTAGACTACTTTGTCAACGTCACAGAAGCCCTTTTCTCTTTCCTACTTTGGCTGACCTGTCTGTAGCCATTTTACATATAAAATATATTAAAGAGATACAGACCACAGGCAGATATATTGCTCACAGACTGATAGATTTATAAGAAATTAACAAATATACCATATGCATTTTTACCTTTGCTCCAACACCGCTGATTATCTGCAGCAGAAACTTGTGGAGTCTAACATAATCTCTCCTTCACATATTCTCTTCTCCCACACAGTAATTTTAAACACAGCTTTTCCAAAGTTTGAATGCTGGAAATTTGCATGCTGATTCTAGTAGAGGAAATAGCCGGACTATGTTCATCCTGAGCACGAGCCAAGTTGATGAGGTGCTGTAACATATTGCCCACCTTGGCTTCACATCAGAACACTCGACTGAGGTTGACATGGATGCTGAGGTCTTTCCATCTTACAAAATGATGGCAGCCTCTGGTTAAAGAGGAAAGATCTCTGCTTCCTTTCAACATTATCTCTCTTAAGCCAGACAGACACAAAAGTGAAAGAAAATTTAAAATATCAAACTGAAAACTATCTGAGAAAAGCAAGGACTGTGACTAAACACGTGGGCACATTTCAGGATCAGCCGAGGGCAAAAGTCAACTGCTTGTCAAAGACTGAAGCCCAAACTTTGGAACTGAATTTGGAGACATGGAAAAGAACAGAAGCTTAGCAGAAGACGTGCTCAATATTAAACAATGCTTGTCAAATGTTTCTCACACCACCGATCTAACATTTTATTATATTTTTGCTGATTGCAAAAAAAAAAAGCACAGAACATGGAACAATTGTTCCTCTCTCCTCTAAAGGATCATGCCACAGAAAGAAAAACAGAACGGATAGATTTTTAAATTTTTTGTTTTGTTCTTCTAAATCAAAATCTAATTACATGGCTTCCCCCCTTTCCTTCCCTCCCTTCATCCCCTCCCTTGTCTTCTCTCTCCAACTTCTCCCACATTCCCCTCACAACCTCTTAAATCAATGGCTTCTCTATTATTATTATTGTTGTAATATATATGCATAAATAAAACTTGCTTCGCATATTTTCATCACTTGTGTGTATATGATTTCAGGACTAACCACCTTGCATTGGATAAGTCAATTTGGGGGCCCCTCTCTAGGAGATACTAATTCTCCATCTCTCAAGACTTGAAACAGTAGCAGGCTAACTCAGAAGGGGAACTGATAGTTTTTACACTTGTTGTAAAGCAGAAAGCTTATTCATGTATTTTGCAAGAATGACTGTCCTAGAGTGAATATATTTTAAAAATTAAGTTGCTATTCATGATACCAGTCTCTATTTGATATGTGCCAAGCATCTGTATGAATAATTCATGTACATAAACTTTACTATCAATCAAATGACATTTTATGTCAGACTTTATGTAGGGTGGTAGGCATACAGAGACATTTCGGTGTACAAAATGGTGTATTTTAGTATTGAGTGATTCACATACAGGTCTCTGTGTTCATACTTGAAGCATTAGTATTCTCATTACATTCTCCAATGCCCAGAGCATCATTTACATGTTGTGATTAATGTACATTAATATCTGTTTATAAAGTTAAAATATATTTATATCACTATGTAATTGGGTCTCAGTTCAAGAGAGAAACAATGTTTCTTAAGGCTCCTGACATGAAGTCATTATCTTTTGTAAGCTAGCATAGAAAAAAAAATACAGATTCAAACATGGTATTTATTCAGTGTTACTATGGACCCCAAGAGAATGGATGTTTCTGTTTATATTTAAGTGTTTTTTGTTTGTTTGTTTGTTTTGAGTAAAGTTAATATGTTCTCAAAAAACAAGTTGCTACCTTTTAGATGTTGCGAATGTTTGTTCATTGATGGCTAGATATAACTTTTAAGGTTCAATTAAAAAATATTTCAAGAATGAGAATGCAAATAATTGGGCTAAATTTTGAATTCTGTTGCTTAGTTCTGGAAGTTGTTCAATGGAAGCTTAGCTATGGACGCTCTCTGTATTGGGCTTGTTGAGCCATTACCTGGGCCTCGTTGTTAAACTGCTCCGGGCATTTGGCACAGACTGAGCTTGTTCACTCCACAGCCATGTAGGACCTGCTGTAGCCAGATGCTGTGAATTGAAACAAAGGTTCTGGTCTTGAACAAACTGTGCTTAGTGAGGTACTCACTGCAAAACCACATGAAGCACTGAGGGGTTGTTATAGTCAGAAAGACACAATAGAGCTCTATGATGGGGTCCAAAGAGGGAAGGATGATCTTCAAGGTCAGAGATACTGTATGGGGAGTTGAGTATGAAGGAGGTCTGGGAAAACAGGTGAAACTGACACACTGGCTCAATGGGCATGCTCCCCATGAAAGACCAGCCCCAGCAACAACACATAAAATACAAATATGCAAATTGTAACCAAATTACCATGGGGTAAAAGGTGAAAGACCAATGTACATCTATCAGCTGTTTATCAGTACTCTTAGGATAAAGAAAAAGGACATACATAAGCCATACATGTTTGAATCATTATTTGCATGAATCTGTAGGCAAACATTGGTTGTGTTCATGGGAAGAGAGAGAAACGTGCATGTTTGGAGGAGTGTGAAGGAGTATGGCATCTTCCCACTGTTTTTCACAATGTCTAAGGAAGAGACTTGCCAACTGATGGTTTTCTAGAGAAAAATACACTATAGGAGTGGTGAGAAGATAGCTTAGTCACTAAACTTGCTGCACAACCACGGGGACCCAAATTTGGGCTCCCCTGTGCCCACATAAAGAGCCGGGCATGCCTGTATATACCTGTAATTATAGCACTGGGAAATCAGAGGCAGAAAAAGCTCCAAAGCTTACCTGCCATCTAACCTTGACAAATTTTTCAGCTCCAAGTTTGGTGAGAGATATTGTCTCAAAACTTCAGGTTGAGTGGTAGAAGAATTCGCCACATATGCACATGTATGCACACACATGCACACATACGGGGGGAGTGTCACATCAGAACAAATGAATGGAACCCAGAATATGCATTTATTAGACTCTTAGATTACAGTGTGACACAGGCTGAGCCTACCCTTTGCTTCTACTCTGATTTCTCTCTGTCCACAAGTGCCAATTCTGCCTTGAAAATGATTTTTTAATCTATTAATCATCCCTAGTAAGATCATCCATCAAACCTGTTCTATCTTTACCTAATTTACATAAAACAATCCCCTCTTGGTACACTTTTGTCTCTTCATACTTCAGTTTGCTTTGTAGAATCATGCAAGGAGAATTTTGCTGCCTACGATGAAAGTGACCAGAAACAAAGTGCTCATGGTTGCAGTGAATCAAAGTACCAACCATTACACTAACCGAAGTACATTAGTCAAGAACATCTAATTAATCGGAAATATACATAATAATAAGTTCAAGCCATTGCTAATCTGTGTAAAAGCAAAACTGAATGAAAGCACTGGAGTGGCATGCTGGGGGTGAATGTTCTAGACTGGGCCCTGGGCTCTGATTCCAACTCTTCAACTAACCAATTCTATGATCCTGATTGGCTCATTTTTTCTTTCCCCTGTCCAGCCTTGCTTTCCTCAGCTCCAAATTTTAAGGATCCTTTTGCTCATCGTGGGGATAGATCTAAGAACTTCTTTGTATTTAGTATCTCTCATAAAATCAAGCAAATATGTTTGTAATCTCTTTGTCTTTACAATAGCAGATCAAAATCACAAGAGAGGGAACTGCTATTCTCTAACCCTGAATTTCAGAGAAAAGCACAAAGTGACCCAGGTTCCTTTCTCCCCATTCCTTTTCAGTGGTAAATGTGTTTACTTTGAATTTTTGTTCAGAGGGCTCATCATCACAGCAAGACGCGCCACGGTAAAGAGCGCTAGCTTTGCAGTGCCATCAGAACTGTTTGCCTAGCAGATTCTGTTCAGGCTATTGCAGTGAAACTGGCTGATGGGACAGTACATGCAGGCTTGACTGCACCAACTCAGAGTGCGTCTGTGAGGTGTAGGTGTACAGTGCTCTTCGAGATATACCGTCAGGTCCAGATCTGTTTGCAGGATTCCTTTGCTTTGCTTTGCTTTTTTTATAATCTTATTTTCCCTCCAAAGGATTTAACAAAAGGATCTATGCTGTCTGCTGTACGTGACAGTGATGGCAGCATTCTAGCCATCCCGCATCTCGGGTGCTCTGTGCCATGCTCTTCTGGCCTCCACCTTCACGGCGGCAGCAACAACCTGCGTTCCTACCTCATTGCCGTCAGTCACCTGAGGTTGCAGTCACTTACTGTATTTAAAACTATCAAGTGAGCATGCCAAGTTCTGGGGCTGGGTCTCAATGACAGGACACACTAGAGGTGGTCTGAATGACATGACCCCTATTCTCAGGCATCTGATTAATTGCTCCCCGTTGGTGACATGGTTTGGGTAGCTTTAGGAGGTATGGTTCCTGGCTGAAGGAAGAAAGTCACTGGGAGCAAACTCTGTACTTAGAAAAGTGAATTCTCATACATTCCTTCCCCCATGCTTGGTTCTACAATTCTTCTTCAGTATGATGGACACTGTGTTAGTTAGGGTTTTGCACTGCTCTGAAAAGTCACCATGACCATGGCAACACTTATAAGGAAAACATTTAATTGAGGGAGCTCACTTACAGTTCCAGAGGTTCAGTCCACTATCATCATGGTGGGGAGCATGGCAGCATGCAGGCAGACATTGTGCTGGAGGAACAGCTGAGAGTCCTACATCTTTTGGGCAATAGGAAATTGACTGAGACACTGGGTGATTTCCTGAGCATAAGAAACCTCAAAGCCTGCCCCCATATAGACACTCACTTCTTCCAACAAGTGGACCATACCCACGCCAACAAAGCCACACCTCCAAATAGTGCCACTCCTTACGAGATTATAGGGCCCAATTATATTCAAACTATCACATTCCAGTCCCTGGCCTCCATAAGCTTGTAACAATAGCATAATGCAAAATTCATTTAGTCCAACTTCGAAAGTCCCCATAATCTATCACAGTCTCAAGAATGTCTTAAAGTCCAAAGTTTAAAGTTTCTTCATATAATCTCTTAACTGTAATCACCTGTAAAAATCAAAGGGAGCATAGCAAGGAAATACTGGACCAAAGCAAGACCAAAAAACCAGCTAAGAAAACTTCAAACTCTGCATCTCCTTTTCTGATGTCAAACTGCTCTAAAGATATCAACTCCTTTCAGCATTGTTCACTGCAACACACTTCTTTCTCTTGAGCTGGTTCAACTCTCTGTTAGCTGCTCTCCTAGGCTGACTCTCATCTCACTGGAACTGTAAGTTCAAAATAGACTCTCCCTTCTACTAGTTGCCTTGGTCAAAGTGTTTTTGTTATAGCAACAGAAAAATAACTAATAGAGTAGCTATGTGCCATACCTCTGGTCAAGAATTACTTTGAATACAAAGACTTTTGCTCAGTTACCACAGGTAAAATGTCATTATGTTTTAGAAATTCAAGATTTTAAATAAAGTCAGATATTCTTAGAGGCAGATCATGGGGTCCACTGAAAACTAAGAGCAATTCAAATCATGGAAAGTCTAATGAATGAAATAATCAAAATTCAAATAAGAGTGTATGTTATTCAGGGTTCTCTAGAGTCATAGAACTTATGGAATCAATAGCTCTCTCTATATAGGGAATGTATTAAAATGACTTATAGGCTGCAGTCTAACTGATCCAACAATTGCTAGCTAGAATGGAAAGTCTAAAAATCTAGTAGTTGCTCAGTCCCACAAGGTTGGGTATCTCAGCTGGTCTTCTGTGTATGTTGGAATCTCACAAAAGTAGGCTCTAATGGATGTTCTAGCAAGGGTGAGGGTATGGAGAACAAACCTTTCCTTCTTCCATTGTCCTTATATAGGCTTTCATCAAAAGGTGTCACCCAGATTAAAGCTTCGTGACTCAAGATGCAGATCACAGGAGTGCCCCCCACTTCTGGATTATAGTTCATTCCAGATGTGGTCAAGTTGACAACCAACACTAGCCATCTAAAGGAGTATTTGTTTTAAATATATGTTCCTTTTACAAAAGTTTAAATTTTTCTGATAAAAGATTTATTGCTATTCTTCTTCTATTTATGTAGCTTATTTTGTGGCACTCACTTGGGTTTTTTATTTTATTTTGGCCTTTTGGGGTTGTTTCGTTTTTATTTTTATGCAGTCTTGCCATGTAGCCCTGGATAGCCTGCTACCCAGGTTGGCATTGGCCTCTCAGCAATTCTCCTCCCTCAGCTTGGGGAGTGCTGGAATTCTCTGATAATTTTTCACATTACTTTAGATGGAGTCAGATAATTATTTGAGACACTCTTAGTGGTTTTAAGCATTTATTGGGAGGTTGGAGAAGTAAGTTTCCACCCTAGCATCCATATCTTAGGTCTTAGTAAGTGCACTCCATCACAGGAGTCTCAAGGCTATATCTGGCTAGAACATTAATGGCATTTGGTTCCTGATTTTTCCAATCATTTGGTATTTGAAGTAGCCATACAACCAATTATACAATACATACATATTTACAAATTTAATATGTTTCTCTTAGCTCTTCTCTAACCGTATTAATCCCGTCTCATGAAGCAGGCATTATCTGTGGGCATCCTAAAGTAGATTTTTCAAAGTACAATAGTAGCAAATATTAATTTGGGTTTACATACACACACTTTATATACTTAACAAAAATGCCCAAATATATTCTTAAACTATGAATATGTATGTATTCAGTACAAACAGTGGCATATTGAAGTACACGTATATTTTCATATAGTTTTTCTTAATTTCTTGGAGATATTTTTTATTATGTGTCTTGGAGGTCTTTCAAGAATAGTGCAGCATGCTCAGCTTCATTCACATCTAGTATCCTCTGTGGAAAAACACTGATACCTCTCAATCACTGCCACTTTGAAAAGCATAGTTTTCAGTAGTTAGACACTTCCACCATCTTTTTTTTTGTGAATATAAACTTTTCAGCCCATTCTATTTTGCACATGTTTCCATTTGTGCACTTTTAGAAGTGGGTCAAGGCATATGCTGCAATGTGAGAATGTACTCCTGTTTATTTCTAGCATCCTCTTTAGTGACATGCAAATATTTTTGTGTTCTTTCCTTGTCCAGTCTCTGTTAGAGATACATTTCCTCTCAACCACTTGTGGAAACAATTTCAATGACAGTGATATGTAAGAGGATACATCCTCTTATCCACTGAGCTCCTTCTACTTCCCAGATTTACCTCTCTTAGGCTTAGAGGCTTCTTGCTGGTGGATCATCAAGCGTCCTTAGGATATGACTGTTCTGCAGGAGGTGGTAAGCAATGGCATGCCATTGGCATTCTCTGTGTACTCTGCAGACAGATGGTCACGGCAAACCTTGTATATGGTAGTCTTAGTCAGACCTTCACACTTTAAGGCATTATCAAGACAGTGTTTGATTCCCCAAGAAAACGAGTTGTCTGCTTATGCCAGCCCCTTTCCCATCTGCGGCATCGGTTAGCCCCTAAAACTTGTAATGAGGGTAAAGAGCATGAGATAACAGGTGGAGCACACCAGACACACTTGATTTCTCTTGTATAATAATGGCAGCCTTACAGTGGAGGTGAGGTTTAGCTCTGACTGTCAGATGTTGGAATTGAGTTTTAGAGAAGTCAGGAATCATGATCAAGGTACAGTAATGAGAATTTAAACACTTGTGTCTAACTTCCCCCAGAGTTGCAGTTTCAACGCCCCTGGGAGCATTATTTCATGTGGTATGCATTTACTTTGCTCTCTCATCAGACACTGCAAAGAATGAATTAACAAGGAATTAGAGGTATCCACTCTCAGTAATTTCCCAGTTTAAAAAAAGTCTCAAAACTGTATAGACAATGGTTCTCCTACTTGTATTTATTTTTTAAGTTATAGCATTAAACTTTAGTCAAAGCTACCATAGGAGGAGAGTTGCTCCTCATTTGAAGTAATGCAATTTAGCATTTTCTTTGCTTCTTGTCAAATGGGAAGCAATAATTCTCTCAGTTGATTTAACATCATCATATTGGACAACACAGTTAGCACAGTAGCTGCCATCACACTAAGGTTCTCCAGTCCTGTGCATCAAAAAGTCTTTAGCTAAGTGAGCAGACCTCAGGTTTCAGAGCCAGACATTCAAAGGGCTGTGGAAGAAACCCATTCTGGAATCTTTAGGTACAAACCAAGTTTGCAAGGATTACCAGTGATTGCTTTCTCTTTCTTTCTTTTACATGTTCTAGTAACAATACTGCATAGCAAACAGCTAAGACAACCTCATTTGCTAAAAGAGTTTGAAGAAGGTAAGGCCAGGCACAGTGGGACATGGTCCTGATTCCATCTTTGCAGGCTGAGCAGGTATTATCGCTTGATACTAATATGTTGAGACCAGCCTGAGTTATGGGTTAAAAAAAAGTTATTTGATCAGAAAAGTAAAAAAGAAAATAAAAACTAGAAGAACAAAAAACAAAACAAAACAACAACAAAACCTTGACGAATCTTTAGCAGAAGGAAATGTTTAAATACCATAAAATTATCATTCCTATTCAAACAATCACACAGCTTATTTTCTCTGGTTAAATTTTTTCCTCATGATAGTTTAATATTATAGGAATATTTCTTGAGTAGTTTAGAACTATTTTGAAATGATATCTTATATGAATTGTTTTACATCCAAGAAACTAATTTTGGTATGAATAGTAAGGCTACAGGAGGAGAAGACACAAGACAGGCTTGCAATTGATTAATTTGACCAACAGTTATATTTTACACTGAGGGAAATGAGCGCCCAGGAAGACAAATGGCCTCACTGTGCACATAACTTAGAAATGCACAGCAGAGTGTGCCAGGCTTCAGGATGTCTTTTCACCAAATTCATTCCTTTGGAGCAAGTCGTTTTTATTTCCAGACTTACTGAGAATACGGGGGAGTGTAACAATCTAAGTGCCCCCTTCATAAAGCTTTAAAATGTCAATTTTCAATGACCTTGGGCAATGTTAGGAAAAATGAAATATCAAGATAAAGGTTAGAAAGCAGGTTGAGAAGATGCTTCTGTCCTCTCCCTGAGGCCATGGCGTGTTGACAAGGAAGGTCTCCCCAAGTAGTAACTAGGATGGTAGGAAGTGAAGAGGCTATCAGGAATGAGGGGAAACGAGATGAGCCACTTGTGTTTGAGCAACAGCAAGGACACCAGAGGCTGGAGGGCAAGGATTGTGCCTTCACCAATTTCATATCCATCTCATGATCATGCCAGCTAAAGAAGAGGAAGGGATGGGTGAGCAGAATAGTGCCCTGTTACCATGTCAACTACACAGGACTGTGCACATCACAGACTCTTACCCAGGTACAAAAGCATGCACATTACAGTTCCAACAAGGGGAAGCAGGTGAGGTTGTGATGAGAATGGGTCGTGGCTTCGATAGAGAACCTCCTTAGCATATACTTAGCTTGCTTGACTACCACTGCGAAAAGATTTGGCTTTGACTAAAAACCAAATTAATTCACTTTCAAAAATTTTAATGCAATTTCAAACAATAACAAACTACAAAAATATTGCAAATTATCAGATTATTCAATGGAAGGGAAATGATTTCAAATAATTGCATGGTTTTGTAATCAAAAGATAGGTGTTATATAATTTAATCTTTGTGGCCCCTTGTGTCTGTAGAAATCTTTTTAAAATTTTTTTGTTTCATTTTATATTCCAATCATAGTTCTCCCTCCCACCACTCCTCCTGATGCCCCTCACCTACCCTCCAGTCCACCCCCACATCCTCTCTTCCTCATGTGTAGGTGGAGACGGCTTGTTTTTTCCTGGCTGTCAAGACCATGAAATAATCACATAGAAACTATATTATTTGCAATACTGTTTGGCCAATAGCTTAAGCATATTTCTTGCTTACTCTTAAATCTTAAATTAACCCATTTCTATTAATCTGCGTATCACCACGTGGCTGTGGCTTACCAGGTAAAGTTCCATCTGGTGTCTGTCTCTGGTGGCACCATGGCTTCTCACTGACTCTACCTACTCTCTGTATATATCTTTTCCAGACTGCCTATATTCGGTTAAGCCTTTGGCCGAAAGCAGCTTCTTTATTCATTAACCAGTAAAAGTAACACATATAAAGAAGTGGCTTTCAAATGTTAGATTTTCATCATGAATCAAATTTACCTGTAGCCTATAGTTTTTACTGACATTAAAATGGTATAAATCTTCTGTCAGTAAAATTAGAAGGAATTTTTGTAACATTTTAATATAAAAATTGTTTTTCTCATTTGTAGATAAAAAAAATTTAAGTCAAAATTAAATAAATAAGACAACACAACCAACTCTGTTCCTTGGCCACTTCTGTATTGTTACATATTATCATTACTTTGTTTTCCTGTTGTGTAATTCTTATTATTTATTTCAACAAGAATAAAATGACTGCCACATGTATAAAATGTGATGAGGAGCAGTTTCCCATGAACTGAAGTGTAGTGAATGTATGGGAGGAGGACAAAATATTTAGACAACACCTTAAATATTACAATAAATGTAACAATGCTTTGAGAAAATGAAGGCAGGAAAGCTCACCATCACCTAGTGTTACTGTAAATATCATCTTTCACGGGTGTGTAGGATACAGATATCAACAGAATGTCATCATCATTGTTCAGTTCGGAAATGCAGTGTGGCCGGGAGCTGGCATTTGATGAGAACTATGTCAGTGTAGTCAACTACGAAAAACATAAAGCATTCTTTTTCATATTTTCATTAGAATCTCTGAATTTCCATTTCCTTAATCTTCATGATATTTGCATCTTCCAAGAAAATGCATTTAAATAAGGCTAGGAACTGTCTGTATTGCCACAGTTAAAGCCTGGCCAAAAGTAAATAGTTGTCAACTACAGACTAGAAAGCCAGAGACCATGTGTATCCAAAAGCTAAGTGGAGAAAAAAAATCAGGAATAAATTTGACATGAGAGTAAATCCAAGTACAGCATTCACTTTGAAGTTGTGACTCTGGAATTCTGGAGGGACAGACTGGAACCAGATGGGATGGGATACTGGGTGATCTTCATGGAGTTGGGGAATGATATGGCATTCATTCTTCTTCTGGACTGAGGTGGGTGGGTATTCTGAACTGTTAAGAACAAGGCCAGGCTTGAAACATGTGCAGAAGGAGAAAAGGAGCTTGTCATAGGCTTGTACAGTACTAGAGCCAAAGCAGGGAAACCTCTGATAAATATTTGTATCTGAACACTATCAAGCTATTCATATTCTACTGAAGTAATGCATATTCTAGTGAACGAATAATTTTTAAAAAGTAAGTGACTGGGTTGTATCATAAGCATTGCCCTCTTCTACATACACAATACACTTATGGGGAGGTTCTGCTTCATCAAAAACATGTTTCTATGAACCTTATTGTAATTTCTGCATTAAGCTAAGGGCTCAGGATCACAGACATAAGAAGAATTCACAAATTGCAATGTGAATTTTCAAGAGGGAAAACTCTTCCTTATTTTACTGCCCATGGCTCCGTTTTCAGTATGGGTCATGGAATTCTAGGGTTTTGTCACCTTTGGCTCCCAGGGTGTCTGCACACTAGATGTACTGCCAGTCTAGACAGTCATTGAACGATCTTAGAATCCATCTGAATGTATGTGATTATCTAAGTCTTGGCCAAAGGCTTTTAAATGACTGTGCACTTCGTGTCAAGTATGCTTGTACATGCCTTTCTGGATGATAGGCAACATACAAATATGTGACTAAAGCACAGAATCTAATAGCTTGCTGTGAGAAATAATATGATCATTCTGTCACATGGATAGTGCTAACACGGTGCTGCATACATTCTGAAAGTTCATAACGTGTGTCCATCTGTATCAGCTCTTTCTCTTGACGTGCCTTGTTTTTCATCTGAAAAATATGAAATTCAGGTTTTAGCCACTGACTTGACGTCTCATAACACAATATGTATGGTCGTAGAAGCACAGTCTTTATTGGTAGGTACTCCAAGTCCAGGATTTCTATTTTTTCTTATGCAAAAAGAGTGTAGTAGAAAATACAGTATAAATTCACAGATGCCCAACTTTATGTTGAAATTGAAACAGCAGTTGGATAGTAGTGGTTATACTGCAAGTCATTGCCCAAGCAGACTCTGTGCCCTAAAGTTTCTCCCTGGAGTCTCAGAGCCCCTTAACACCTAGAGATAGCACTATGTTTATTTAGTATTGAGATAGATCAAGACACAAAAGCATTGAAATTACTCAGTCATCTTGGGTTTGTGTGTGTGTAAATGAGTGCACCTGCATGCATGTGCATACGTGTACAGAGGTCAGAGAGGTTAACGATAGATTTCTTCCAAATATATCTCCATGTTATATTTTGAGACAGCAAATCTCACTGAACCCAGGACTCATTATTTCAGCTTGACTGGCTTGCCAGTAAGTCTCAGAGATTTGTCTGTCTCTGACGACCCAAACAGACTCCAATGTTTTCATTTGTGTTCTGCAGGATCTATCATAGTTTCTCATGCTTGGCAAACATTTTATCTACTAAGTGTTCTCTCCAACCTCCAAGTATACTTTTAAAAGAAAATAGCAAATTTATATGTTTTCTAAATCTTTCAACTTAGTTCCAAACCAGAATTTCATTTTCTTATAGACTGACAATATTGGAAGGTAGCATGACCCGTAAGAGGTGGAGCATAGTGGTAGTTCCTTAAGTCAACTAAGAATGTGGTCTTAGGAAGCACTGGGGAATCCATGTCTGTCTCTGACTTCCTATTTTGTGAAATGATTTGTTTTTACCCTATCTGTCTCTCTTTTGTCATCTATCTAGAGCTCCTTTAGTTTCTAAAACTACCAGCTCAGTAAACCATTTTTCTTTTAACATTAACTTGCTTCAGGAAGTTCATCAGTTTGAGAAACAGACCAATACTGGCCTGGTGATGCAGTTCAGAGCAGTGCACTTACCTAGCGTACACAAGGTCTGGGTTCAGTGCCAGCATGAAAACCTGAAAGGACTGATGATGATACTTTTTTGCTAATTGAATCTGCACTTCTTTAATATCTATATTTGGCAATGATTTGACTCTTTCTTGGTAATATGGACATGATGATATAAAGAACACACCTTGTTAAGACCAATGCCCCCAGGCAAGAACATGCAATAGTTTTATTCTCTCCTCTCATCTTCTCCAGCCAATTTGTTTCTATTATTCGTTATTAAATATAATATACACACAATAAAATTTATACCTAAAGACTTTCAGGAGATTTTTGTATTTCTTCAAGTTACACAAATATCAGAACTACTTAATTCTGACTCATTTCCATCTCTTCAGGGAAGCAGTCATTCTCTGTTTTATTCCAACTCCGTGGTAGCGCTTGACATCCATTATTTTCCATCTCTGAGATGGTTTTCTCATTATATGCAATATTACAAACCCTGTTGTAATATTCATATAAATGGAATCAAATAACATGTAGCATTTGCACTATGTAGCCTAATGGTTTTGTGTTTCACTTAGCATAATGTTTTAAGGCTCATTTATAGTTTCAAATTAATCAGTATCCCATTACTCCTACCAATATATAGCAATACATTATACAGCTATGCCACATTTTGTTGATCTACTTATCAGTTGATAGATATATAAGTTGTTTCTGTAATCAATACTACTATCAACGTTTATGTATAAATTTTCTTATGGCCATGTTTTCACGTCCTAGAGGTGCATAGCTAGGAGTAGGATGATTGAATCCTTAATAACTGTATTTTTATTCTTTTGGAAAAATGTCAGGCCACTTTCTCTTCTATTACTCCATTTTGTGATTCTATCAGCAATGTGTGAGAGCTACGTTTTTTTCAATCTCATCCTTACCAACACTTTTAACTGGGCAGTTTTTATCACCCTCATATTAATATCTTATAGTCATTTATTTCCAAGATAATCAGAATATTATTCTTAGATCGAAGAGTACTACAAGAATTCTCATTTTCAGTTTTAGTATAAAAGGTGTTAATGTACTGTTACTGTTATTATTGCATTTACATTTTCTCAGACCCATCTTTTGTTCAGTAATATGAAACTCATTTCAAATCACAGGAGTCCTTTTGGTGTCATCTTTAACACTGACCACCGTCACTAGCCCCCTAGTTGTTTCTTAGCTATCTCTAAATGAAAGTAGGACTATCATCTAAAAAAGATATGGTTCCTACCAGCTTTATTTCTACGCAGTCATTGTTTGTGCAGTTCTCTGTGTAAATGCATCAAATTGTGAGGCTTCACATTGAAAACTCTGCAATGTGCAGTGACAAAGATTCATTATTTGCATGGGGAGAAGGTTTACTTGCTTTTGGCTGGGTAGCATCCTATCATATTTTTCTTTTGCTTATCTCAGAAGAAGGGACAATTCAACTTTAGAAAGATACATTTTATTTGTTGGCATATTAAGGCATTATTTTATTGTATTGATTATAAAATCGTATTATGCATCATTAGAAACAGAAGTGTTGAGCCTGAGAGGAAAGTCTGAGATTATAACACAATTAAGAGTAAATTTTGATATTGACTTGTAATTTTATTTTCATGCATCTTTTAACTAACTCTTTAGCATTTTGATTTTCTCACTTAAGAGATGAGGCTGAAGTAGATGTTCTTAATTTTTCTTCCTGAAATAGCAGTGTCATTGTATGTTTCATGGAGGATTCTTTAAAAGGAGTATTTTCTCCTACTGCTTGATGATTTGTTTTTTGAGGCAGGGTTTCTCTGTGGCTTTGGAGCCTGTCCTGGAACTAGCTCTTGTAGACCATGCTGGCCTCAAACTAACATTTTGATTATTATGTATGCATTTGAAATGAATGAAAGGTAAAGCTACTGACATTAAATGAATTAAAGGGGAAGCTACAGGCATCAAGCAAAGTAGCAGCATACTGATGAGTTCAGGGGCAAGTGTTTTGCTGAGTCGTAGATTTTTGTGCATATCACACATTTGCTTCAAAAGCATCCGGTGTTCCTGTGTTGTGTGTGGTTGCATTTTGATTTTGGTTAGGGATAAGTTCCACCAGTTTAACTCCATGTTAACAGCCATGAAAATGAGGACTGGCCAAAAACTTTGATTTATGGACATTTGACTTGCTAAGATTTTAGACCTATCCAGGGCTTTAGCCTCTAATGAGTGTGATCATAGCTGAGCATTTGTTTTCTCTGGACTAAAAGTTGGTCATAAAAAGAATCTTGAGTTTTGATTTCATATAATGACTCTCTATAGGAGTGCTAACTGAAATCCTGTCCAGCTTCCTGTGCCTTCTTCTGAACACTGGGGATATGTTTAAAACTGGCTGTATGCAGCCATTGCTGATTAGTTGCTAATTCCTTTCTCTTTCACTGTGCTTGTTTCTGCAGGATGTTTTTACCCCAGAATGCAAATTTAAGGAGTCTGTGTTTGAAAACTACTATGTGATCTATTCTTCAACCCTGTATCGCCAGCAGGAATCAGGGCGTGCATGGTTTCTAGGACTCAATAAAGAAGGTCAAATCATGAAGGGGAACAGAGTGAAGAAAACCAAGCCCTCATCTCATTTTGTACCAAAACCTATTGAAGGTATGAATGCAACTTCTTTTCTTCCTTCAAGCCTGAACTATATGTTGGAACCGATGCTTCTTTTCCTCTGTTCTGTAGGCTCTGTCTGAAGGGTAATGATGGAGTCAAGATTCAGAAAATATTATAGGAACTTTCCTAGCAAATAGGAAAACAGAGACCAGAGAACTCTTGTAAATATGTGGTACTTAGAAAAAAATGTACCTGAATATGAAAGCTAGACAATTTCTGGATATAGAAAATTTGTGTCAGTTACCATTTGGAGTGTAATTTCCTTCTTTTTGAACACTATTCAATTTTTCAGAATACTTCTGAAAAATATTAGTACTATTATTATAAAGCTTATTTTTTTCAAGGAATTTTATAAACATGTGTGATGCTGATCGCTTCGTCCCTATGAGAAAATATAATGACATTGTGTATTGGTTTTCTTCATATATGTAAGGAACAATAGCATGTTATTTTATTTGATCTGCAGAATTTCCCTTCTCATGTGAGCCTAAAACTTGTCCTCCTTTCATCACTTAAAATGGTGCTGACTTCTTCAAAATTGAGCAGGGGAATAAGCCTATTGTGGGAAACTATTTTTTCCCAAATGTTCTCTACCTAGGATTTTGAATGACCATATTTGCAATTCATATCAAAAAAATTAATTATATATTGGCAGTTATCAATATAACTTTATTCTCTGGAAACCATTATACTAACTTAAACCATGGCCCAGTCTCCTTTTCTGAGTCAATAAAAACCATTGAGACAGCGCATTGCAATCCTGACTTAGTTTGACTTGCTCTCCTGTAAATGTCATAGATGGAGAGTGTGCCCAATGGCAGCTGCCCAGTGTACGTATGGTTCGTGTGATTATAGCAGACTACAGCAGTCAGTCACAATCTCACTCATACTATGTTGTCTGAATGCTGGATGGAAGTTGACAGTCGCTACTCCTAATGCCTCTTGAGCCTTTTCTCTCACCACCAGTCTCTAGCCATGTGGAACTGAACTTGCACTGTGGTTGGCCATGTGCTCGCTATGTCACTGGCCCTAATTTTCATCCACTCATCTGCTTATTAGCCTTGGCAGAGGATGAATTCAAGAGTTCATACTTTTGTTATTACTTTTCTCTGATTCGTTTACCAGAAGAATTAAACGCTGTTTTTTGAATCTTCTGAATGTTTTTCTGCTGATCCTGTTGTATTAGACATGCCTACTGTCCCACTGTCCCCGCCCACTTATGGTTAACTCATTCAATGAATGAATGGGTAGATTTGGTTTTGCTCACATCTCTCCTTTGTCATGTGCACTATTTAGCATAGCGTAAAGAGATATTTAATCAGTTCTCAGTTGACTAAGTGAGCAAATGTAAAGGCTAATACCTATATTTTCCAGAGGACATATTCTTAGGAGGAATGACACATGATGACTAATAGCATTAGTGTAGTGGGAAAGGTAGTGTATTTCATGTTGTAGAATTCATATTGGGAATTAGAGAAAGTATTTTCAACTCCACAGAAAGGAATATATCATTGAGGACTATGCCAGACTCATACAAATAGGAACAAAACCATTCCAAGTATACTATAGTTAAAGGAAGACGTGTGCCCACTTTGTAAGGCTGAGTAGAAGGTCCCTAAGAAGTAGATAACACTGCCATAGGAAATCTACTCAAAATTAGAAATGCTTTGGCAAATAATATTTTCAACTCTTGTATCATTTTTAGCAGTTAAGCTGGAGCATTCATTTTTTGCAAAAGTAGCATAATGCCATTAACAAACTTCGGTAAAGTTAAAAAAATATTTTTAAAATATATGAGTTTTATTTATTCTTTATATAGATAATGGGGTCTTGTGGAACCCCTCCCACTCCATTCCCCCAAAGGAAACATCTATAATCTGCCTCCTTAATTGGAGCTGCTTCCTGTACTCTGGTTAGTTGAGTTTTCTCTTGGGGTGGACGGCCTTATGTATATGTCGAAAAGAAATATGTGGGATGACTGTGCTCACAGTTCCAGATGCACTTCAGTGTTCTGCTTATTCCTGCATTTTGTATAAATCAGGGAAAGTACAAGACGACTCTTACAGTGTTATAAGCTAGAATTAAGATAGGCCTCGCACAGTACATGTCAATTGCAGGTTAGTCATGCAACTTCTCTCAAAACTAAATCTGGAAGTTAGCTCTCCAGAAATGGTGCTGTGGTGTCCCAGTTTGGGCACCTCGGCTGCTTGAATCCTTCACATCTTTCATCTTAGTGTCTTGCTGTGCTTCCTTAGAGCTGCACAGGGCAGGATGATGCGCGAAATGCAGCAGCGTGTAGAGTGCATGCCTAGATCTGTGCATTGCACTCTTGTCAAAACTACACACACACACTACACACACACTGTGTGTGATCCTGCCAGCTTCATTACCAGTATCATAGGGCAAGAGAGAACTAGAAAAAGGGGTTGCAAATCTATGCAAGTTTTCAAGGTACCATAGTCTCCACTTGCCACACAATCCTAGCACCTCAGTGGCAACACCTAGACAGTTAGCCATACTTAGGAAGAGAGGAAATGAACATATAGTCTTTTGATGGATGGTTTCATGTCAAATATGTGTTCAGGTTCAGGAGGGCGGTGGTAGAAGTGGTACTGAGACATCAGTTCTTTCTCCAGATTGCATCTTCTTCACTTTAGAATGCCCCGAGTTCCCTGACCAGCACCATGTTAGTTGTTCGTTTTAATTTTGCTGTCACTGGTGAATCATAAGGCTTTCCCCTTCATATTGTGAGGAAAGTGGCGTCTGTTTTTAAATCAGAATCCCTAATACTTCAATTTAACTCCAAGGTCCTTTGTGTAGTGCGTTTGTAGGAAAGAACTCTTGGGCATGAAATACAAAGAATATGACAAGACTCAATTCTGGAGAAAGAAATTTAGCTGCTTTCCCACCAAGGACCATTTAATTCACTATCCATGTATTTGCCATTTTTTTTTAAAAGAACAAAGTATACTTAATCAAACAATATTAGTGAAGTTTTATAATTCTTTCTTTTTCCAGGTGGCGCTTTAAAGTATGCCTCAATTATTTTCTCATTTTTTATCGAGTAGGTTCTAGTATAATTTGCTTCACAAATGTTGAAGTTGAAGCAAAGAAGTCAGTGTGTAATTAGTCCCAACTCATAGATTCAGTGAGTAACAGACCTGGGTTTCAAACCAAAGCACACTGCCTCAAGCGGTCAAGCGCTGAATTTCCATGAACATGGATGACATGGGCTGATCAGAATGGCTGTGGACATAATCTAATTACTAGGCAAGCGGACTTAATGCTATTGAACATCCCTACTAGTGGTTGCTTCTTTTTTTTCTTCTGGAATATACTAGTGTAGAAATAAAACTCCTTGCCTTCTATTCGGTTCCACTGGTCCTCCTGTCTGTTCTTATGCCAGTACCAGGCTGTTTTCAGTACTTGGCTCTGTAGTATAGTTTGAAGTCAGGGATTGTGATGCCTCCAGATGTTCTTTTGTTGCCTAGGATTGTTTTGGCTATCCTGGGTTTTTTGCTTTTCCAAATGAAGTTGAGTATTGTTCTTTCGAGGTCTTTGAAGAATTTTGTTGGTATTTTAATCGGCATTGCGTTGAATCTGTAGATTGCTTTCAGTAGGATTGCCATTTTTACTATATTTATTCTGTCTACCCAAGAGCATGGGAGGTCTTTCCATTTTCTGGTGTCTTCTTCAATTTCTTTCTTCAGAGATTTAAAGTTCTTGTCATGCAAGTCTTCCACTTGTTTGGTTAGAGTTACTCCAAGGTATTTTATGCCATTTGTGGCTATTGTGACGGGTGTTGATTCTCTGATTTCTTCCTCCCCAGTCCTTTTATCATTTGTGTACAGGAGGGTTACTGATTTTTTTGAGTTAATCTTGTATCCTGCTACCTTGCTAAATGTGTTTATGAGTTGTAGAAGTTCCTTGGTAGAATTTTGGGGATCACTTATGTAAACTATCATATCATCAGCAAACAGTGAGAGTTTGACTTCTTCTTTTCCAATTTGTATCCCCTTGATCTCTCTTTGGTGTCTTATTGCTCTAGCTAGGACCTCAAGAACTATGTTGAATAGGTATGGAGAGAGTGGACAACGTTGTCTTGTTCCTGATTTCAGTGGAATCGCTGGGAGTTTCTCTCTATTTAGTTTGATGTTGGCTGTTGGCTTGCTGTATATTGCCTTAATTATGTGTAGGTATGTTCCTTGTATCCCTGCTCTCTCCAAGACTTTTATCATGAAGGGATGTTGTATCTTGTCAAACGCTTTTTCGGCATCCAATGAGATGATCATGTGGTTTTTATTTTTTAGCTTGTTTATATGATGGATTACGTTGATAGATTTTCGTATGTTGAACCGTCCCTGCATCTGTGGGATGAAGCCGACTTGGTCATGGTGGATGATGGTTCTGATGTGTTCTTGGATTCTGTTTGCTAGTATTTAATTTAATATTTTTGCATCAATGTTCATGAGTGAGATTGGTCTGTAATTTTCTTTCTTAGTATTGTCTTTCTGTGGTTTGGGTATCAGGGTAGACCCAGTAATACCGCTTTTGGGTATATACCCAAAAGATGCTCAATCGTGCCACAAGGACATGTGCTCAACTATGTTCATAGCAGCTTTATTCGTCATAGCCAGAAACTGGAAAGAACCTAAATGCCCCTCGATCGAAGAATGA